>JAQHUG010000453.1:969889-1052310 GCA_028555095.1 Dicrostonyx torquatus | reverse complement strand
TGCATACAAATACATACACACACAAACACACAAGATTTATATCCATTGCATTAAACATGGTAGGCTTTGCTATTGGGCAACACAAGTGCTTAACCTAGTTTTAACTTCTGTAGAAAGTATTTTTAAATGATGGAGGAGAAATCTTGGAAACTTTGAACATCATTTGACAATAATACAAGTTTAAATAAATATTTGAAATTTAAACATTGGGAATTCGGTCTATGCTGAGGTTGAATAGAACCAACCCCACCTTAAAGCCAGGTTATGTCTGTCATAGTTACAGTGTTGACCAATATATATCTAAAAAGATGGAAGCTTCCTACTGATGTTCATACTCCAGACAAATTTTGAGTTTTCCTTTCTGTTGTGCAGAATATTAATTTTCAGTGTGATATTTTCATTCTTGCATATATTCCTTGATTCTATTCAGCCTTAAATTCCTGTCTCTAACTCCCTCTCTTTTCTGTACCACTTTTTTTCCATTTTTCTGAACAGTTACACATCCATGTCACCATTATTATTTTCTCTAGAGCTCTTGAATGTGAGAAAACACACAAAAAAAAATCATTCAATAATGACTCCATTTTATGTAGGTAAAACCGAAATATTTTAGGTACTCCTTGAGTTACTATACAATGAGATTACATCCTACTTAACTAACTGTAAATTGAAAGTGTTTTTAAATTATAGACTGCAAGGTGGTTCAGAAGTAAAGTCACTTGCCATGAAGCATGACAGCCTGACTTCGATCCCTAGAACCCACATTATGAAATGAGAGAACCCAGTCTCATAAGTTGTCCTCTGAATCCATGTACATCGTGGCGTGTGTGCTTCCTCACATTAATTAATTAAAAATAATGTATTCTTATTGAAATGTGCTTCATACACCTGTTCCATTTAACGCATCACTTTGTAACACCGTACAATGTAGGATGCTAATTGTTTACAAATTGCATGACTGTCTGGACCTGTCTCACTGCCATGCCCAGCATCCTAAGAGAGGAGTACATATATAACAGAAATGTCATAACCTGACAAAATTTAAGATTCAGTATAGTATCTGCTGAATGGTAATACCTTTATACAACTGTAAAGTAAAATTAGATTGTAAGATAAACCAATATAATTCAAGAGCTATATAATATACATGCATATACCTAAATATACCTATATGTATACTATATATACCACATATATAGGATATATACCTATACTTATGATATATATATCACTACACCTATAGGTATATCATGTTATGCTATAGGTATATATAGTATATCTATATGTGGTATACCTCTATACAGTATATACTATTTTTATATAGTGTTTACTATTTTATGTAGTCACCAGTATATTATCACTATTAATAACTCAAATGTGGTTCTTTATTATAGTAGATATTATTAAAATTACAGTTAGTTATATTTCAGAGCCATTTCTAATACTGTTTTTAGTTTCTAACTACTTTTAGAATCATTGAAAATAAAATATAACTCTTATTGAAAAGCCTTTAAGCCCACACAGAGTGCACCTAAAGAATTCCCAATCTAGTGTCTTTTAGTTCTCCCCCCAAAATTACCTCATGCTACAACTTCTGATTATTTAACTACAGAAAATAAAACAAGCCATTCACTTTTTATTTTTATGTTTCTTTGTATAAATTGTGTGCCATTATTAATTACTATTTTAAAATTTTTTTATTCATTTTACATACCAACCTCAGTTCCCCCTCCCTCCCCTGCTGCTTCCACCCACCTCCTCCCATCACTCCTCTGAAAGGATAAGGCCTGCTGTGGGGTATCAACAAAGACTGGCACATCAAGTTGAGGCAGGACCAAGACCCTCTATCCTGCATCAAGGCTGAGCAAGGTTTCCCACCATAGGGAATGAGTTCCAAATAGCCAGCTTATGCACTAGGGATAGGTCCATGTCCCACTGCCAGTGTCCCTCAAACAAACCAAGCTAGACAACTGTTGCCCACATGCAGAGGGCCTAGTTTGGTCCCATGCACTTTCCCCAGGTGTCAGTCAAGAGTCCCTGAGATTGCATGAGCTCGGGTCCACTGTTTCTATGGGTTTACTGTCTTGAACCCGCTCATATAATCCATCCTTCCTCTATTCGACTGGACTCTCAGAGTCTGGCCTGGTTGTGTATGGCTGTGAATCTCTGCACCTGCTTCCATCAGTTATTGGATAAAGGTTCTATAATGACAGGATATTCACCAATCTGATTACAGGCAAAGACCAGTTCAGGCACTCTCTAAGATTCTTAGCTCAGGTCATCTTTGTGGATGCCTGGGGATTTTCGTAGCACCAGGTTCTCCCTAACCCCATATTGACTCCCTCTATCAAGATATCTCTTCTATTTCTCTCCCATTCTGTCTCTTCCCCCATCTTGACCATACCATTCCTTCATGTTCTCATCAACTATCCCCTCCTCTCTGCTGCCCCCACCCCCGGTTTACCCAGGAAATCTCATCCTTTTCTCCTTCCCAGGGTGATCAATGTGTCCCTCGCAAGGTCCTACTTGTTCCCTGGCTTCTCTAGAGCTGTGAATTGTGGTCTGGTTATCCTTTGCTTTATGTCCAGTATCTACATATGAGTGAATAGATACTGTGCTTGTCTTTCTGAGTCTGGGCTACCTCATTCAGGATGATTTTTTTCTAGTTTTATCCATTTGCCTGCAAACTTCATAATGTCATTGTTTTTTATGCTAAGTAAAACTTTATTGTGTAAATGTACCACATTTTCTTTATCCTTTCTTCAGTTGAGGGGGCATTTAGATTGTTTCCAGGTTTTGGCTATTACGAATAATGTTTCTAAGAACATAGTTGAACAGGTGTTCTTGTGATATGATTGAGCATTCTTTGGGTATATGCCCAAGAGCAGTAATGCTGGGTCTTGAGGGAGATTGAGTCCCAGTTTTCTGAGAGGCTGCCATACTGATTTGCAAAAGGACTGTACAAGTTTAAACTCCCACTAGCAGTAGAGGAGTGTCCCCTAGCTATTCTGACGGGTGTAAGATGGCATCTCAGAGTCATTTTGGTTTTGATGTTTTGTTTCCCTCATGTTGAGCAATTCCTTAAATGTCTTTTGACCATTTGAGATTCTTCTGTTAAGAAGTCTCTGTTTAGATCTGTACCCTATATTTAAATTGGATTGCTTGATATTGAGTTCTTTACATATTTTGTAGATCGGTTGTCTGTCAGATGTAGGGTTGGTGAAGATCTTTTCCCATTTTGTAGGCTGCCATTTTGTCTTCTTGACAGTGTCCATTGCCTTGTAGAAGTTTTTCAGTTTCGGTAGGTCTTATTTATTGTATGTTGCTCTCACTGTCTGTGCTACAGATGGTATATCTAGGAAGTGGTGCCATTCACATTTTAAACTTTGTGTTTTAATAGCATCCTGTAACGTGGCAGCCATCAAAAGAGGGAGACCGATTAATTGGCCGCGTTATTCTTAACAAAAGAACAACCATGCCCAAAGAATCAGGTGCATTATTGGGTCTAAAAGTAAGTATACTGGTTCAAAATGCATCCTACAGGATAAAGTACAGTAAAGAGAACATTCACAAAGTTTGCAACAGTTAGTTTTAAATTTTTTTCCCTATTTCTCAAAGTAAATTCTCTCCAAGGAATTCAGTTTTACTTGTATGTTAAGGAGAAATAGAGCATAGGTGATACAGTAATGTTAAAAGTGTAAAATGTTTCTTTTAAACAAATAATGTCCCCTGATTGAAATAAGAATATGTCAGCTACACAGAGATATTTCTATTTTATAGAACAGTGTATATATGTGCACACATGCACATGTGCACATACATGCATATCTTGCATTATGTGTATCCAGACAGCTGTGTTAAATCACATTATATAGTGCTGTTGTGTGTTATCTCTTGAGAATTGTTGGCCATTAATTTATGGAATATGTTTAGCTATCTGTAGAGTTCTTGCCTGGCACACATGAAAGCCCTGTGTTTCAATCCAAGGACAGCCAAGCAAAAATTAATTCATGCACTTATTTATATTTTGTTGATTATTACTGTTAATTAATCTTGCTATGAAATAACTCTTGGCAGCCTGTATTAATAGCTATGTTTCTAAGAACTGTGGACCACTCTCACCATTCAGTATTATTGTTTCACCTTCCTTTTCCCTTCTCCACCCATTTTTAATTATGTCTATTGGAGACTCCTGCATATTGTAAAATTGAGCCTAGAGTTGTTTTTCAGATATATTGACTTTAGGTAAAATGGACAATGTTGAATTTTTAGCCGTATAATTCAGGCTTGGGAGCCAAGTGTTCATAGCTAGGTAAGGGAATGAGGTTTTGCCATAGATGTGCTGCAGCTATGATAATTGTAGAACAGAATACTTTGTGCATTGTAATTTCCCCCAGGAGGCCTTTGCTTGGGTGGAATCTTTAGATCGTGTGAACTCAAGTCTACCATATTCTACCATAGTCATAGAAAAGGGGCCAAGATTTGAAATGGACAGTGGGGCATGTCTTTATGCAAATAAGCTGATTCACATGGTAGGCATGATATGGAAGACCAATTAACTCAATGCAAGCAGTACCAACCACTTGATGAAAAACCATGAATAGGGACTTGTTCCCCAAGGTCAGTACACAAACTTCCTTACACAGCTAACCCAAGTATAGTGACTCTTAAAAATAATGCTTCACTACTATTTACTTCAATCAAAAATGAAGTTCATGAATGTCCCAACGCTGAATTGTAAGCATGTTAGAAGACAGTGTCCTTTTAGTTCTGATCACCTATTTATTCCTGGATATCACTTAGGAAATGATGAATTTGTAATTGTCCAGGTGGTTGGAGGAAAAATGACAGACTTAGGACGTCTTGGTGCTTTCATCACCAAAGTAAAGAAGGGTAGCCTGGCTGATGTAGTTGGACACCTAAGAGCAGGTAACTTTTCTCTTTTCCATATAACCAGTTTGTTCTCACTGTATAAATTGATGGGTTTGAGTTTGTGTCAGTGGTTTATATGTGAATTGTCACCAAGTCATTTTAAAGCATGGATACAGCTCTTTTCCTGGTGAAAACGTTCTCCAATTCATTTATAGAGATTTGTACATAAGCAGCCACTGAGAGATAGTAATTTAGTAATCTTTTTAATTAATAAAGCAACAGATATAAAATGAAAAAAATGCTTATTTTATAGACGACTTTTTAATATTACAGCAGAAATATAAATAGAAAGTGGATTAGCATCGCAGAAAATGCATTCCACAGCATTGTCTTTCATAATCTGTCAAAAACACTAATTTTAGGATTAGTATCTAATGTTTGGCATATAACCTAATGATAATAATGATTCCTAAGCAGATTATTTAATGAATTGCAGGTTAATTTAAGTGTGACACATTATGCCGCTTCTATAGAATTGGGGTTGTTATTTTGCTCTCTATAGCCTTAAGTGACATAGTAAAAAATAATGATCACAGAATGTACTGTAAATTCAGTAGCAACACAACTTAAAATTGATATTGATGAGTTGTTTACTTTCCATTTTAGGTAAAACTATAATAACCTTTTTAGTGGATTTCACTGTAGATAATGGGTAACTGTGCCAATAAAGGTGATTGTTGACACAAGAATAAATCTGAAAAATGTGTAGGAATCCAAAGGGAGCTAAAGCTAGCAAGCTTTAGCTACTCATCTGGTGTCAGATGAGAATAGAATAATGGCTTGTGAGTTCAGGTGTGTTTTCTTAGATGGTTACTGAAAAAGTGAATGACGTTGTTGCTCGCCATAACATAACCTGTTGGTTCCACTTCCTTAACACCCTCCTGATGAGCTGAGAGCCTGACGACTTAAATCTAAGGTAGATAAAGCACAGCTAAAATAACTGTAAAGCATACATGTATGCTTTTTACTTTAAGCTGTTGAGTTGTACACAATAAATAGACTCAATGATAGAGAAAGTTGGATATATATTTTAATCCACAAACTGACTTCTCTTCTATTTTCATATAACAGCCTTAGCTCATAAACATCACCTGTGACATTATTTTTGGCTGTTACTTAAGATTTTGGAAGCTTTCTTCCATCTTCCATGGATTCCTACAGACTGGTTCCCTTTCAAGTTAATTCAGTTCGCTGTTGCTTTGCTTAACCATCCAAAACACAACACCAACACTCACACTTGTCACTCTAGGCCCATCTGTGTCTGCTTCTTGTTTTTCTCCAACTCAAAGCTTTGTAGCTCTGCCAACTGTGAGCCTTCTGAGTTCCCTGGCTATGTCACTCGTGGTACCTGTGTCCTGGCCAGCTTTCTCCCTGCCCGCCACAAGACTTGATCAGCACCAGCTGTCAACCTGCTCTGTTTGTTAAAATCTTTTTCATCCTTCAGTGCTCATAATTCAAATGTTTCTTGATAGCTCACCCAGAGCAGCAACTAATTAATACCCTCCTGGTACCACCTGGCTCTACTTCTGTTCCTCATTGGATGCTTGTGTTTGCAGGAAACACATTGTTAAAAGATTTTTGCACTGGTTTCTATATTATATTTCCACTGTGAAATATAAAGACAAAGTGTTGGTGTTTTATTTCACCTTTTTTTAACCTGATCTATTACATCTTCTGAGGATAAACAAATGGGTTGAATGGTATTAAATACTTTCTGTATTCAGTTTTATAACACTATAAACACATTAAATCATAGTCAGTTTAATATTAAAGGTTATGTGCTCAGATTACTGTCAGTTATGAAGAGTAATTTATAATACATAACTTGGAAAACAATGGTTGCAATCCACTGCTGAGTATTAAAGTCAGTCTATTTATATCCGTCATTTTGCAAAAAAGTGATAGAACCAAATGCAGTAGGAATTGTCAGGGTAAGTACTATTTTATGAAGTATTTTCTTATCATAGGTGTGAATATACACATATTTATATATTAAATATAATGTCTAATGAACTATGTCTAATTATGTATAATTTATTAGATATTAATATATGTCTAATGAACTGTGATGTTAAACTTTATTTCTTTGGTCAAAAAAAATTTTGAGGGCTGGAGAGATGGCTCAGTGGTTAAGAGCATTGCCTGCTCTTCCAAAGGTCCTGAGTTCAATTCCCAGCAACCACATGGTGGCTCACAACCATCTGTAATGGGGTCTGGTGCCCTCTTCTGGCCTGCAGACATTACACACAGACAATATTGTATATATAATAAATAAATAAATATTTAAAAAAATTTTTTTTGAACATTGCTAACATATTGTGAAAATGAATTTGTTTTCTTTCTTCTTATCAGTGGAGTATATCAGTGAAAATCTCTCTAGGTATCATTGTTAATAACCATATTATTAATGAAACTTAAGCAAACTCATGCTTTTTACTTTTAAAGAAAGAAATTTTTTAGAAAATAAGAATTATGTTAAGATATTTTCTATCTAGTATAAAAATGACTTGACTTAAAATCTAAGAACTTCATATTTGTATCTAACTCTAAGTGTACAAGGTTATTAATTAAACACTGATTTTCGTTATGTCCTTAATTATTTTAAGACCTAAAATGGTAAGAACAACATAATAAGCATGGACATGAGGAAAGTAAGCCACCTCAAAGAATCCCTAATGCAGAGATATCTCACTTGAATTTACTATTGTGAGCTAGAAGGCCCTATCAGAAGGCCATTTAGGCTCTAGCATATTTATGAAAATAAATCTTTGTCTTCAGATCATCTACTCTTAAAGCTGGAGTTAAATAAGGCAATCAGTTGCCTTACTTTTTTCCCATGGTACATCTTATTTCTGTCCTTCATTGATCTTAGATTATGTCACAAAGAAATCAGTATTATATGAATTCTCTATTGCCTTAAATATGTCCTGCTGCGACTTTAGTGCTCACGACATGCTCTGTGTAGAATGTATGTGTGATGAACATCTGGAAGGGGCTTAACTGTCATGCAACAGTTTTTACATCTGCTTGCTTTGTAACTGCCATGGCTACCTATGTTACCTTACCTATGGATATGAATTCAAATCCTTTCATGCATTTTTATTCTGTTGTGCATCAGGTAAAGGCATTGGAGTCTGACTTAGAGATGGAAAATTCATGGTAGAAAATGTTTATTGCTATTTTTACCAAAACTAAAACAAAAGTTCTGCTTACTTAATAAGAATCTCTCACAATGCAGAACTGCCTGATTTATTATATTAAAGGGCATGCTGCTAACCTTTGGTTTTAATGTTTCCAAATAAGCTGTGCTAATTTCCATCCCATAGCATGAGATTATTTTTACATTATTTCTGGTATATATAAAAAATAAAACCAGTTTTGTATTGGACTATTTTCAGTGACCAGTGATATTTGGGGAGGAAAAATAAAAGAAGAAAGTAAAGCTGGTTAGAAGAACCAGTTAGCTGACATTATATGACAAGTCATTTTGCTTCTGAGAGCAAAGCCTCAATTATTCAATGATTGGTATATGGTTTGCATTTCTTTGTTAAAAAAGAGAAAAGATAAGAAAAGTAAATAGAACATATAAGGTAAAAAAATACCCTTTTTTTTAAATTCAAGGGGATGAAGTTCTAGAGTGGAATGGTAAACCCCTGCCTGGAGCAACAAACGAAGAAGTTTACAACATTATTTTAGAATCAAAATCAGAACCTCAAGTTGAAATTATTGTTTCAAGGCCTATTGGGTAAGGCTAAAAACACTTACTTCTTAAGCTTAGTGAATGACATGTATTAGCAGGGTTTGACAAAGAAGTGTTTACATTCATACAGTACATGTTAACATGAATAGCTTTTTTTAATCTATTATGGGCATATATCATAGACTATAAATCATTCTTAACTTAAAATTAGAATAGGGATTTTCTTCCCTATGTGTTAGAAGTTTCACATGGACCAATATAAAAATATCAATATGTATTTTTCAAAATAACAACTTGTCTTTTAGCGATTAACTACTGATGTTTTTGTAATTTCGAATGTAATCAGTGGTGTTTCCTTTAAGGGAATAACCAGCTAATTCATCCTGAGACATTTTAATTATTAAATGAGATTATACACCTCCAATAACCTCTTACTCTATAAAGGAGAAAATATTTCCCCATATACTTACAAAAGAGTGGTTTCAGCTTTTGTTTAAAACTAGGCAGGGAATATTGAATGTTTAGATGTTTGAATCACTGTAATATATGGTATTTATAAAATTTCAGTTTTAAACATGATTCTGTAATCTATAGACAGTAGAATATTTCTCTGTTTTTGTTTTCCATAGTATTATCTTTTCCCTACAAACTCACAAAGTCCAAAATCAAACTACATTTGCCATTCCATAAATTTTAGTAGACATTTTGAACTATGTCACTATAGTGAGCTCACTATATGAATTTATTCTTGGAAATAAATTTTATATGTATTTGCCAATCCAAGATATTACAGAGCTCTGACTTGAGACATCTTGTTGAAAATTGTTTACTTTAATCTTCATTGTTTCCATGGGTCATTATCAATGTAAAACACACAATAAAATATCCATCCTAATATTGATAGAATGCCAAAGGTCGATCATATTCCACAACATATTAATATATAAAACCCTAAAACAAAACCAAGCTTTTATTAAGTTTAAGTGATGACAAAGAATAAACATTGAAGATATTTCCAAAAAAATACTAATATATCAAAGTAGACTTTTAAAATAACACCATAGTTTATGCTAGTTTTATGTGATATATGTTTTAGTTCTGAGGTACATATGAGACTGAAAAAGAGGTAAGTAAACTGGGAAATAACTAAAAGTATAAATATAAAATTTATACTTGACCCTTGCATACATAGATATTTTGTAGTTATGTAGTGCTTTCGGAGTACTGGGTAAAACAATAATTTACCATGATTTAAGAAGACAGACAATTAAAGTGGACTGGAACAGCACTAGTATCCCTGCTGCTTCTGTAGACACATTGCTTCAAAATAACCATCGGCAGCTCCAAACCCTAGTCCATCATGAATCATGGAATTCAGAGGGGTATGACTTCACAGATTATGTCTGAATAAACATCCCAGCTGTTGTACACATCATTAGAATAATTCTAGTGATATTTTCAAAAATATGTTTAATGTTGTTAATATTTAATTGGTGGACATAATGATTTCAGGGATCTTCATAGATATAATTTGTAACAATTCATTAATACAGATTAAAAGCCCAGTTCCTTTCAGATGTTTTGGCAGGCCTTTAATTTTTCTGTGCATCTAATGATCATTAAAATTATGGATCACAAGACTTGTGAGTAGAAATAACTAAGAAAACTTGTGCTAACAAATGGAACTGTATGCATGAAAATTTACAAAAACAATTAGTGTTGAATGTTGACCCAAAAAATGCATGCAGAATTTTGAAAACGACTTCCCACTGTTGCTTCTTTCAGTAGCACATACAATATTTTAGAGTTACACCTTCTGAGATTTTACTGGCTGTGTAAGATTGTCAAAGACTTTTATAATCTAAAATGTCTTTATCATAAATACTTTCCATTTGCTCAGATGAACAGTGAGGAAATTGTCGTTGTGAAAATAGTTGGATTTTAGGACTTATAAAGTAATCTCAATTATTAGTTCATAGAAAGTATATAAATTGGCAGTAACATTAAAATTTATGATAAAATATGTTTATAAAATATGCAGCATGAGGTCTTACTGTTAGTAGAAAAATTTAGATGTAGTTAATTATAAAATTAGTATTAATTAACACAAAAATTGGTGAGGCATTAAGAACAAAAAGAGAAAAATAGAGTAAAAATAAATCAAGTGAATTTAGGCTGTAAGGTAAGTAATTAAAATAATTAACTGATATGCTGAAAATTCTATGGAAAATAACTCCAGTCTGCTTTAATACGTCATATTAATACTTGCATATTATTAATCTTAAATTGCTACCACAATATTTTTGGAAAAGGTGAGGCAAAATAATCATACACAGGATAATGCCCGAAGCAAAGTGGCCCAGGGTTCTTATGGGATAGTACGTTCTCAGTGGAAAAAAGATTAAAGTGAAGTTATCATAAGTATTTTTTCAGAGTAATTTGTGAGCGTGGCAGGAATGGGTGCTCTCACAGCTCACTTTAACCATGTAGTGCAATAGCCATGTATTTAGGAAACTTTAGTAGAGAGATACAAATATCTATCAAGGGCATTTGTTTGCATACATATTATATGTGCCATGTATATATTACATGCACATACATGAAATATTTTGGCTTTTTTGTTGCAAGCTTGCACCATCATTATTTCCAAAGCAATCCATCCTTTTAATTTTCTTAACTTTGCCCATGATCTTCATCATTTTATTTAATTATGAAGAGATATTTCCATCTGTTTCACTCAGTAAACTCTTTCAGATGTGTTTATAAAGCATATTACTGATTTGTAAAATTTTGTGTCATTTTGATTTTCTAGAATTGAAATAATATATTACCTTTAACATTTTTTTTTAATTTCCAAAACCTGCTGTTTTGGTAGTAAAAATATTGTGGTGACCTTATCCACAATATTAGTGTGATTGTTGTCATGTTAGAGTGTTTTGCTATTAAAACGATATAAAAACTTTTTTATTGCAGTTTCTTTTATGTGGTGTTTGACATTCATGCACATCAGTAGTTACCTAAATAGTATCTCTCCTTCATTTCTATGCCATAAAGGCCCCCAAAGGACTTTTGCCTCACTGAAATAAAATGGGCTGTGGTTGCCTCAGGCAGGTTAGTATACCTGATTGGATTTTCACTGTACCTGTTTCTTTTAGTGACATCCCCCGGATCCCTGAGAGTTCCCATCCTCCCCTGGAATCCAGTGAGTAATAGTATTTCCTTGTTATTAAAACATATTAAACTAACTTCGAAAACAAGATTGATTGTTTCCCTAAGTCATTTGATATAAACGACTGTTTTCACTAATGTCAGATGTTTCAAATAACTAAAAGATGGTTCTTTACCGAGAATTTTGTTCTGCTCATTTTTGTGGCCACACCTAAATCTTTGTTTCAGTATCCTTCATTATAATACAAAGTTGGGTTTGTTATGCTTGGGCAGGTGTTTTGAGGGAAACTGAGACTGATGAACTGGGGAGTAAAGGGTTTGTTAGGAAAGTTATTAGCTTTACGAAGAGACAGCAGGGGCCTCACAGCTTGGTGAGAGCATTACTAAGAGTTGAGACCCCAGTACCAGAGGCAGATGGCAAAGCAGGGACATGCCAGAGTCATAGCCTGCTGGCAGAATTTGGGGGGAGTGGGATTCTGTTCTTACAACTTTCTGAGGATGGAGGAGGTTTCAAGACCAAGAACTTGCAGCCAGGCCCTCTGATTCCTGGTCAAGAGACAAAGAAGAGAGTGTGTATGTGTGTGTGTGTCGGTGGGGTGGGGGGGCAGCGATGAATGGTGCCAATACTCCCTTTGATGTTAACTAGCTCTTCTGGTAAGAAATCCTGGCACCTGATGCCCTTTTGTGTCTGTAGAACAAGATCTGAGCAGAGGCCTGATTCTGGCATTGCATTACTAGGAGTAAATCTGTAAACTGTACAGAAAAAAAATTATTGTGGGCTGGGTGCTATGACACAGGTTTAAAATGTCATATCTTGAATTGCAGAGGCGGGAAATTGCAGGTTTAAGACTAGCCTGTGCTACTTGGTGAGAATCTGTCTTAAGAAAACAAAACATAGGTAGGTAGGTAGATAGATAGATAGATAGATAGATAGATAGATAGATAGATAGATAGATAGATAGATATTGTGAAACTTGACTATTTAGATTGCTTGATGAGCAGTCTCAGAAACAGCCTGCGGGTCACAATCCATTCGAGGGTCAAATGACTCTTTTATAGGGGTCATCTAAGACCTTCTGAAACCACACATATCAACATTAAGATTCATAACAGTCGTGAAATTACAGTTATGAAGTAGCAATGAAAATCATTTTATGGTTGGAGGCGACCACAGTGTGAGAAACTTCACTAAAAGGTTGCAGCATTAGGAAGGTTGAGATTCACTGGTCGAGACACAATAATGAATAATTGTCAAACCATCACATAAAAGTGACATGATATCAGAGTCCATGGGTGTAACAGAGGTCACTGATGCGGTGTGTGACAGAACTGGTAGTGTCCCGTGGTGAAAGAATTATCTGAATAATAAATAGATTCACTTAGGATGGGAAAAGGTCATATTTTATGTTAATGATGCTTATAGATGATGAAATTTTGTTAATAATCTGGAAAATATTGGCATTCAATTAAAACAGGGGCTTGATTCTTTGGCTATTATTATAGAATTTATCCTATAAACTTAAATTGGTTTAAGAATAATTGGTCATGAGAAGGGAAGAAAAACATGACTATACTGGAGAAGGGACCAGTGGCCAAGTTAACATCATGTTCTCATATTGGTTGGAGCTAGGACGAGATTCAATTTTGGGCTTTCTGGTGACCAATACCAAGAAAACATGAATAAAGTCCCATACATAATAATAGTCTAGATAAGATTAAAAATAAAGTCTTTTTATAAGCCAGTATTATCATAAGAAACATATTCTAAGATCTAAAATGGTTAGTGGGATTAGACTAAAAAAATTTGATTAAAGAGAAATTACACTTTATAGCTGTATTCCATGTAGTTGAAAGTCTCCTCTTCAGGGCATAAAGTGATGGCAGTGGCCTCATTTAATCCTCATCTTGGAGTGGCTGGCACAAAACACACTGCTATCTTCTTAAAGGGAATAGGAGATAGTTTATTCTGGAGCCATTTTTAGTGAACATGGCTGGGAACACAAATTTAGGTAACCCCAAATTCCATGTTCCAACATGGAAGCACTCTCCTGTAGTTGTATAGATTTACAGAACCAAGAAAGTCAATAAATTATGAAAAGTTTAAAATGCATAGATGGGTACATCAGAGAGGTGGTTACGGCAAGATAAAGGAAGCTTTTCTATAGACTTACGATGCCAGTGGCATCAGGATTTATACCTATTGATTGAACTGACTTTTTGGAACCCATTCTCTTTGGGTGGATACTTTACTCAGCTTAGATTCAGTAGGGACGGCCTTGGTCCTTCCTCAAAATAATGTGCCTTACCCTCTCTGAGGAGTGGATGGGGGGATGGAGGAAAGTTGGAAGGAATGGGAGGAGGGGAGAGAGTGGGAGCAAGGGTTGGTATGTAAAATAAAAAAGATAGCTTGCTTTCTTTTTAAAAAATAGAAAAAACACAAAAAATCAATAAACAACACAATTTTCAAACACTACATAATCACTGAAATGCAAAGCGAAACATCAATGCTACTTTTTTTTTTTCAAAAAAAAAAGATGCTATGTGATGACAGTCGTAGCTTTTGAGGTAGTTGAAACTGGATTTCAAAGGTTTTTAATCTATTAGTTACAGGATGTTAGTTCTGTTAAGGAAGGGGGCAAGGAATGGCTGTTCTAGGTGCTAAAGATAGTACAAGGTAAGGAAGGCAGCTTTTGGACCTATAATATCCCTACCCTTCTACATCACTGCAGTTTCAACTAGTCTTGTGGATACAGCTTCTACTCACAGACTGTAGAAAAGAACTGTGTGGGTAACATGTGCAATTCCACAGGATTTCTCAATGAAGCACTTACCAAATTTGAGTGTTCAAGAACCAAACAGGACAATTGCTTTTTATAACATCCTGTTTTTTCTGCATATGCCTGAGCACAGAGCAAGAGAACCTTCATTGAGGTTTCCATGAAGTGAAGGGGATCCTCAGCAGTAAATTAATGAGAAATACTATTCTCAGAAGTTGGAGAGATTTATTTATGACATAAAATTTAAGAGATATAATCCTTTTTAAAAGAGTGATGACATCTAAATTTAAATGTGGCTCATAAATTATGTTCTGTAGCCATTCATATCAGTTTGTCACTGGAGACAGTACATAGAAATTGTTCATCAGGGATGATTATTAACACAACAGGTATCATCTTCTTGGTAACGACATCAGACAACTTGTTCAGTGATGTAATTTGTGACAGAGGTGATAGAGAACCATTTCCTTCAACATGTGGCTAAGATCTTTTATTCTGAAACAAATAAATACAGTATCATCTTCTTGGTAACGACATCAGACAACTTGTTCAGTGATGTAATTTGTGACAGAGGTGATAGAGAACCATTTCCTTCAACATGTGGATAAGATCTTTTATTCTGAAACAAATAAATACAGTATCATCTTCTTGGTAACGACATCAGACAACTTTTTCAGTGATGTAATTTGTGACAGAGCTGATAGAGAACCATTTCCTTCACCATGTAGATATGATCTTTTATTCTGAAACAAACAAATACAGTATCTTTTTTTCTCATTTAAAGTAGACAGTTAACCAAGGAAGATGAAAAGAGCATTCTCGAGGTATCCCATGAAAAGAAATCCCACTTCGGATAGTATTAGCTATGCCTTCATACAAATTACAGGTTCAAAAATGTATTCCTTACACTAACCTTTTATTTTTATTCTCATTTTAGGTTCAAGTTCCTTTGAATCTCAGAAGATGGAAAGGCCTTCCATTTCTGTTATTTCTCCAACCAGCCCTGGAGCTCTGAAGGACGCCCCACAAGTCCTACCAGGGCAGCTCTCTGTATGTACTTTTTATACTCAGTGAATGGCATTAGGATTTGTTCTTTGAATCGCCTGGCTTTCCAGAGCTTCCAGTGAATACTTAGTCATTTGGCAATATCACCCACTTCATCATTGTGGGTGTATTTCTTCCGCTTTTCCTCCAGTTATGTATCTTGGTGTACAAATATTTATTGGATGTTTTCAATGTGCTAAGTGCTCTAAACATTAACTGGTAAATGGTGGCATCTGGAAAGATATTCATACTTTTGATATGTTACATCAATGTTCCATGGTTAATCAGTAGTGACATACATTATAGAAATCCACATTCAGTTTTCTTAACCACTTTATGATCCTGGAGCTAAATTTTAAAACACTCATTATCTTCTTAGGGCATTTGTTTGCGAACAAACAGCACACATGATGTTCAAACACAGTGACCAACATACTTTCTGTGGGAAACCTGGAAAAATAAACTGACCAGGTGTCATGAATAGCTCGTAGATTAAAAATAGAAAGTGAGATATTTGCATTAATAACTAAGAAGAAATCATGCTTCAGATTGTTCTATGAGTAGTTGAGTTTTTAATCTTTAGTGCTGTGTGACTTTCTCTAGTCCCTCTTGATACTCTTTAGATTGATAAGTCAAAGGAAATAAATTTATAGTCACTGTTGTTCCCAAGTCCTCCTTATAAGAAATAGCATAACCTGTTTTGCTTAGCTGCTTGGACATACTTGTTCATTGTTTTTATCCCTGGTTCTTCACCTACACCTTTAAAAGGGGCTAAAGCCTCGATTGGTTTGTATAAACAACAAAATGGAGGGTTTGATTCATGCATCTCCAAACCCTTGTTCTGTTCATTGCCGTGATAAAGTAACTTCTAGATTCAAAGACAGAGTTGAAGTGAGCACCATGAGTTAGTGGCTTTTCTTGCTACTGGTGTGAACTCTGCCCTCTGTGTTCAGATCCAGTTTGAGGTCACCTTGTGCTTCACCATTTGGCTGCAGTATTAAGAATTCATTATCAGAAGTGTCACTCAGCCTTCATGATATCTGATGTGTCACTTATGTGTTAAGTTTTCTCTTTGATTTTTCCTTCTCTTGTAATAGCTAGCTCATTACAGAGAAAAATGTCAGGGAACGGCAAGCTCTGCCCGGTGCAGCATGGGCCCATGGTAAATATGTTCCCTGACTATCTTAATCATCTCTTATTTCAGCTACTCATAGAACTAGAAATGTTTCTTTAAACCTTTTTATTTTATAATATGATTATATCATTTATCCTTTCCCCTTCCTCCTTCCAAACGCTCCCATTTACCTGGCCTTGCTCTTTAGAAAGAACTTATACCAACCCTAAAATAAAAGCTTTGATGATAACCAACTATTGTGTTTGATATCAAAAAACATTATGATGACAAAAAACATTATGATGGCTTCAATATTTCTAAAATTAAAAAAGTAAGATTATTTGTATGTACAGCCTTTTCTTCTGGGCCAAATTCTGCACCAAATCATGATAGAGACTTAATATTAGTTATGAATGCTTAGCCTACCTTAGCCTCATTTTTGGCTCTGTCTTTTAACTTAAATTAACTGTTTTTTTAATCTACTTTTTCCTTGGGGCTTTTTACCTTTCTTCCTTCTGCATACTATGCTTCTCATGTCTGTCTGGCAGCTGCTGGCTTCTTGCCCTGGGAGTGTCTCTTTATTTTTTCTGTCTCCTCTTTCACTCATCTCTTTTCTAGATTTCTCCTCCTATTTATTATCCCCACCTACCAGCCCCACCTACCATTTTCCTGTCTAGCTGTGTCTATTCAGCTCTTTATTAGACCAATCAGGTACCTTGGCAGGCAAGGTGAAAAAGCAACATATCCTTACATTGATAAACAAATGCATTGTAAACAAATGGAACACACTTTTTTTACAGTTGAAGTAATACTGTAGAGCATAAACAAATGTAACACATCTTTGCCTGGTAAAAATAATATTCCACAACAGTTGCATTTTCATGCCGAAGATGTCAGATTTGCAGGTTTTGAGTTATACACAAGATGCTTACTAGAGGGAAAAGTTAACTTCTTGATGGCTGTGGTTTCAAGATACTATAATTCCAGGGCACTTCAAGTCAAAACATCATCCTTTAAATAGAATTATGCAAAATTTTTGTTATCCCCTGATTTTGATAAGTAGGAACCTCTTTCTGCATTTCTTCTAGGTAAAGCTGTGGTATGATAAAGTGGGACATCAGCTGATTGTAAATGTTCTGCAAGCAACTGATCTGCCCCCTAGAGTAGATGGGCGTCCCAGGAATCCCTATGTAAAAATGTATTTTCTTCCAGATAGAAGGTAATGAATGATTTTTGAAAAGTTTACAAAACTCGATATTAATTAGAAAGATAAGATTTCCTTTCTGGGCTTTATTTTCTGATTATAGTAAGTAATCCCCTGTAGGAATTAAACTGTCTTGAAGAAAATGTCCCTGAAGACCTTTTACTTGAAAATAATATGGTACTTTTAAATATGGCCATTAGTAGAGACACTACATTAAGAATGTACTTTATATTTTTGTGACCTACAGTCAGAACCATTGCTTGTATATATCATTGAAATTAGTTCTATGAAGTAGTAACAGTATTATGCCCCATGGGGTCATTTTGGATTCTGACATTACAAAATAAACATAGGAAAAAAGATGTGCTAGAAATATAGTTTAATGGCAGAACACTCCTCTCGCTTAATGACGCACTGGGTTTGAACCTCATCTCAAAATACTGATAAGAAATGACAACTCAGTTGTTCAGCCATAGCAGGACACTCATACAATCCCCTCTAAGGCTCGTGGGACATTGTAGAATAAAGCAATGCAAAGAATGCAAAAGATATACAAAGTATGTTATAAAACTCCAAGTCTAGGTGAGACGGAACATTTTTAATCATGAACTCAAAGAGTCTGAGTTTGCCTGCACTGGACACACGCAAACATACACACACACACACACAGACTATATACTCATGCCATACAAACACCACTCACATACAACAAGCACACCACATACACACATCACACATACCACACACACATACACACACCCAACACACACATTCATTCACAGAGCACACACACAACACACACACATATATATACAACACAATACAACACATACGCATGCTTACACACAACACACATACATACACACATCACACATACCACACAAACATACACCCAACACATACATGCATTCACAGAGTACACAGACACAAAACATACATGTACAAATACAACACACATACAACGCATACACGTGCATGCACACAACACACATACATATACACATCACGCACATATACACACAACACACACAAAACAAACACACATGCATATGTAACACACACATATGCATATGGGAGGGAGATCATTCATCAGTCAGGTATGGATTGGGGAGAGGTTCAAGGACCCTATTCCTCATAGAAATAGTTCACTATTTGCCACAGAAAGATTTCAGATTGGCGAAGGTTCCCCTTCAGTTTTCTGCTCTCTGGGAGCACAAGTCGGTGGGTACAGAGGCAGCTCTGGTTAAACTCAGGGGGTTCCAAAACAAAAGTCACCAATCTCAGAAAAGGACCTATAGGGAGTAGGGTGGGAAGGCTTGTAGGGAATGGGATGAGGCAGATAGTAAACAGAATGCCATATATGTGTATAAAGTTATCAAAGAATAAGCTTAATCCAGGGAAAGGAAAGGGAGAAGCATGGAAATCCTGATTGAAATGACACATGGCTGCACTAGAGAGCAGCACATGCATGGTTTCACTTGCTCATTTTGGAAACATCTTTATTTCTCAGCGACAAAAGTAAAAGAAGGACCAAAACCGTAAAGAAAATTCTAGAACCAAAATGGAACCAAACATTTGTCTACTCGCATGTACATCGTAGAGATTTCCGGGAACGAATGTTGGAAATTACTGTGTGGGATCAGCCAAGAGTCCAAGAGGAAGAGAGTGAATTTCTTGGAGAGGTGATATTTAGAGTCAAGTCAGCTGCATGCTGCGGCTTTTGATATCTATTAGTCACAAGACCTTGCGGCTTGTGTTTCATTGAGAACTGCCTTTTCAGATCCTCATAGAGCTGGAGACGGCACTTTTGGATGATGAGCCCCATTGGTATAAACTCCAGACACATGATGAATCCTCACTACCTCTGCCTCACCCATCGCCGTTTCTGCCAAGGCGGCATATCCACGGAGAGAGCTCCAGCAAAAAGCTGCAAAGTAGGTGAACCTCATTGTAGCTGGCAGACAGTAATGGCATTTCTGGGTTCTGCTTAGGGAGAGAAGCTCAAAACGATAGCTTTGCAAAAGTTTTATTATAGAAAAAAACTAGTGGAGAATTGTCATCTCTATAAAAGAGATTTAGCTATGCTATTTTCTACATGTCTCAATAAAATAATATATGTTGTATAGAGGAGTGAGAGATGAAAGCAGCCAGTCTCCCAGGGACCACCTTGTACATTCTTTGAAACATTGCAAGACTGACTGATGGAATGATTCTCTTTTTAGCAGTGGGTGGCTACATGTAAAGTCATAATAGCTTTATCATGTTTAGGGTATTTTAACCAAATGGATAAGAAATATATATGTGTATATATGCCATGATATTATAAATTTATTTCAATGCATGTGTAGGAAAACTCATTTTCTCTGTAATAATTTTTGGGTTATCATGTAAATAAGTGCCACAACAGATGAAACTTAGAAGCATTGTTGTGGTCATCTTGATTCAGGCTTTTGCCTTTTTGTTGAATATAATATGCCAATAGTTCCCTGACCAATAATTTCCTCAACATCAATATTCACCAGTAACACGGCTAATAAACATATATTTTAACAATGGGATTGATGCTTTTGAAGCATCCTGAGGTGTGCCAGATGACTGACAAGGTAGGTCTTTGAGGCTGAGGGCACAAAGTGTATGCACTTCATCATACGCTTTCCATGAAGCATTTAAAATAAAGAAGGACATGAATCAAATTATAAGAGCCCTTCAGTGAATTTTGTATGGAGGAAATTCGAAAAACTATTGGTTTATTTTTTTTTAAGCAAACATGTTTCTCGACAAACCAGACCAGTGTTTATTTTGAATTATTCTTGTTCAACTATGTCCTTTGCATGTTGTAAACCGAGTAGACACAGAGGTCTCTGTTTGCCTTACTGTTGTGCAGGATCTCAGCGAATCAGTGATAGTGACATCTCAGATTATGAGGTTGATGATGGTATTGGAGTAGTGCCTCCAGGTGCGTGGTGAAGAGCATGGCTCTGCTTCACTCTGTCTGCTTCATTCCGCTGCCCACTTCCAGGCTCCTTCCGGACGCTGAACTGGAGGTCTTTAGTGCAGAAACATCAGTATTTTGTTATTCCATGGTGACTTGAGTTTCAAATTGTTAACGATGTTTAAAATGGACTAGCATCTCCGAATTCACACTCTATTTACTTGACATAGTCAGGTTCTCCCATAAAAGTGCGCCTAAGTGGGAAAAACAGAAACCACTATTTCAAAATACTCTGAGCAATGTGGAAATGTGGATTTCTTTATGAAAGGATATTGTTAATTTTATTACACCCAATTCCATTCTCCTGTGTTTTATATTGTATTTCTATGATTTTCCTTCCCCCGTTTCTCAAAATACCATAGCCTTCCATGGAATATACTGAGAAAGGTGCATGGCAGGGTTTAAAATTGCATGTGGCATGGCTGTAGCTTTTATTGCTTCTGTGGTGTGTGCCCTACTTAGACATGTGTGTGTGTGTGTGTGTGTGTGTGTGTGTTGAAGTAAGACAACGCACTAGAAAGAGTCACCATTCCTTTGAAGCGTCTGTCTTCTTGTCTTTGTATAAGTTGGCAAAATTTTCGTGAAATGTGAAAGTGTAGCTTCACATTTTCCCCTCTGAGCTGTCAGAAAAGCACTTAAAATTGAGGAAAGCAGCGTTCTTTGCGTTAGCCCTGTTTGACTCCCTCTGTTAAGTAAGGGGAGGCAGGCTGTTCCACTGAGAAGGGAAAGAGACTGCAGCATATAGGAATGAAAGGTAGTTGGTTAGGACAGTACCGGCACATGTGCCCTTTGGTTATGCAACCTCTGCCTTGGGGTACACTTAGGTCAAGGAGGGAAGTCTTAATAAAATTGGTATAATCAGCACTAGGGAGAGAGTTCATGCTTTTGGAGAGGTCCATAGAACTTTATTCAGGATATGATTACAATAACGGAGAATGTTCTAAAATCACATATTTGCTATCTGTCTTTCAAAGAAGTGTAAAAAGTAAATACTGTTAAATTAAACCGTTCTATGACTTAGACTAGATTATGAATGATAGTTTTGTATAATAGTAACATTTTCTAGTTGCAGACTTTATTTTTAAAGGATTATAATAATTATGTACATTCTTAAAACCCTATTTCACAGAATATAAAATCATAAAATTGAATGAAGCCTAATTGCTAAAATGATTATAAATTTAAATCTATTGATATATTTAAATTCATAGGAGTGAGAGTATTGCTGGTAAGAAAGTAGTCAAATATTTATTGGGGTTGATCAGCCTTAAAGTTATTACAAACTTACGTAAATACAACTTGCTACTATGGGTCTTTCCATGTTGTACTCACCTTTTTCACTTTTTTAAAATGAGGCAGTAGAGGATGAATGAATAGCCAACTAAAAACATTATTCAAGAGGTGGGCTCCTTATCCTTTGTCTGAAATAAACGTGTACATCGTACATCAGCTCCTGAGAAGTCAGCATGGGTGATGAACTCATCACTCGTGAGATTATGACTTGGACACCTCATATAAAACACGGAATTATACATATACCTCTGTCCACTACTCAAATGTATTATAGTTGTCCTAGTGTTTGGTAACACATACAATGTATTATAGAAATCTGATGCTTAACCTGTTGCTTCAAATTGTGTTTCACAGTATTTAGCATTGTAAATTAAATGACCACAGCCTGAGAGATAAGAATTTATATAACCAATAAGTAACAGTTTATGGTTCAGATCTCACTTCATTAACTAGTGAACAGAATCATCAGTTTCCTAAAAATTCCAGACATCTACTTCTTTGATTCGATATATAGATACAGGGACCATCTAAAGATACATGGAACAAATATAATTTAGTAAAGATATGTATATTATGCATCAATATACATAATAGTTATAAGTAAAAGAAAGATGAAGCATTGATAAAATAAAGATAAGTGGGCATGAAGTCAGGGGATTAAGTTAGTGAGCATAATGGGCTCCTGATCCTTCTGGGTGAATATGAACTTGCTCTTGCATTTCTAACATCCTGTGTGGAGACAGAAGGAAGTTGCTGATTGTAGATGACCTGAGATAGCTCGAGAGCTTCCTTCCCAGTGTTCTACAACAACCAAGTCTCGTAGTTCCTCATCGCTCATGTACTTCATAGCTACTACAATCATCGCCTTACAGCAGTTAATCCTATGGGTTTGTAAACTAAGTATTTTCAGCTGCTTAAGAAGAATGAAACCCATATGCAAAATGCTGTTACTTGAAGGGTGGCATCCTCCATTTTTGGAGCATCTTAGTAAGTTCAGGAAATGAAAATAAAATCTCTAATTTATAATGGAACAAATGAAAAAATTAGGATGCGAGTTAACTGCCTCTTTTATTTAACTCATAACTTAAGACAGTCTGTGTTCAGCCAATAATGTAAAAACCAAGTAATCAAAAAGGTAAATTAAGGAAGATATGGCTATTAACCTATATATTATTTTTATATAACTAATATGACTATACTATAATTAAAATTAAATTATAAATAATTATTAATA
Organism: Dicrostonyx torquatus; assembly: GCA_028555095.1. Taxonomy (NCBI): domain Eukaryota; kingdom Metazoa; phylum Chordata; class Mammalia; order Rodentia; family Cricetidae; genus Dicrostonyx; species Dicrostonyx torquatus. Next base: position 1,028,852 of record JAQHUG010000453.1, on the reverse strand, counting down.
TAGACAAACTTTATTAGTAGTGGATATATAGATATAGTAACATTAAATATAAAGTCAGATTTTAAAATGTTGATGATTCATATAATTATTATGCAGTCGTAAATGAAAGTACCATGTCTTTTCACTGTACACTGTTTTCTATTTTCTTTGCACTAATGAAAATTAATAACCATCATAAAAACATAAAAAAACACTTTTAAATTGTGAGCTATTATCATGGATTTCAAACTTTTTAGTCTCAATCAAACCAGAAATGACACAGACATTTTTATCCCAAATACATCACCATTGGTGTTTCTGTGCAGTGGGATTAACTGTGTTCATTTAATGATGGTTCATGAACACAACGGAGGGCTAGTCTTAGATATTCTAGATAGGTTTGATGACTTTGGAGTCTAACAGTCTCTATTTCACTGTCATCAGGATCTCCACTTATACATTATGTTCCTTTGAAATCTGTATTTATTGGCTGCAAACGTCACAACCACTGTTTGTCGTAGTAAAGAGCAACTGCACTTCTTTGTTCATTATAATGAATGTGGGATGTTTTTATATCCAGTTAAAATGGTTAGAATGTTTTTGTGATGACTACGTTTGTAATACAACTAAGTGGTTTATCCTTTAGAAGAATTCAGGGGTTGGAGTGATGACTAAGTCAAGCCCGGACTGTTAGGGTGGCATGCATTTTGTGAACGGAATGCTGAGGCAGTGCAGATAGGAGCATCCCTGGAGCTCACAGGCCAGGCAGCCAAACAGAGTAGATGGTCTCCAGGCTCAGTGAGATGCCTTTTCTCAATAAGGTGAACCACAATAGAGGAAGATACTTCATGAGGACCTCTGGCCTCTACATGCACACATATACTCACACATGGGCATAAACATACACACACACACACACACACACACACACAGGTGCAGATGCACACACAAATATATACCACACACAGAAGAAAAGAAAGACTAACTAAAATTAATTAAATTTGAAGAAACACCAGATCTACTCATTGGCTTGTGCATTGACTATAGTTCTCCCGCTGCTTGGTTTATGTTGCTGAAAAGTCACTAACTCATTCGTTTTTTTTAAATTAAAATTGTGCCCCAATTCATCATAATGTCTGAGGCATAGACTGTCATGTTACTGTTCAGTATCTTCATGGTAGCTTTGAGCCTTACTGTAATGTGTTCTTCTGCATGTCTTAGCTTACACTTTCCGTATGTAGATGCAAAGCTTTGGGCAATAAGACTAATAATACTGATTGCATGGCGTTTAACATTAGAAGGTTGGTGGCTGCCTTGATATAATTTCATCATTTCCATGTTAATTTATGCCATAAAAAGTACTAACAAGTTTTTTTTCCCATATACTTTTGTCAGTGGGTTATAGATCTAGTGCTAGAGAAAGTAAAGCCACCACATTAACAGTGCCAGAGCAGCAAAGAACCACTCATCACCGTTCACGTTCGGTGTCTCCTCATCGCGGCGATGATCAGGGAAGGCCGCGTTCACGTTTACCAAATGTGCCATTACAGAGGTAGGTGGGGAGCAGGTTAATGTTCTCGACAGCTCTTTCTTTTCCTATTCTACAGTGGATTTTACTCTAGATCAATAACTGCAATAAAATGATGGTTTAGCCAATCAAGTTAGAGGCATTTTGTCATTTGTTAGCGAAGTCCTAGCCTATCCCACATGGGTTCAAAATGAACGACAGTTTTCTGAAAGGAGAATATATTATAAAGACATACAGTATTATCTCTTTTAAGCAGTTTAAGTGCTGGAAGACTTCTCTTTCTCACTGCCTCTCTCTCTCTCTCTCTCTCTCTCTCTCTCTCTCTCTCTCTCTCTCTGTGTGTGTGTGTGTGTGTGTTTTCTATTTCGTCTGACTCTGAACATACTTCTGAAGCTGTAATTATGCATATAAAATCGTGCGCCTTTTTATACAGATATAAAACTAGGTTGGGAAAATGCAGCATAGGCAAAACTGGGAGTCTGTTCTCTTAGTTCATTGAGTAAAATTGGCTTACGTGTTATGTTAGTATCTCTAAACCAGGTCATTTGTTAGCCAGTTACAGTCCCTTTTTTCCCTTTTAGTCTGTTAATAGTTTGGGAAAATACTTTGCCACATGAATTTTTCTGGAATATTTTAGGAGCTTAGATGAAATTCATCCAACGCGAAGGTCACGTTCTCCAACCAGACACCATGATGCCTCCCGAAGTCCAGTTGATCACAGATCCAGACATATGGAAAGTCAGTATTCATCGGAACAAGACAGGTACTTTTCTAAAGTATAATCACAATACTGTAATCCTTCTATGTTCTGTTTTAATATATACAAGTATTGCAGCATGATATATGAAAGAGTTAAATTACATCATTCAAAACTGAACTCTCCAACAGTTTTGATATTCTTTTTTTTCAGTTTTGATATTCTTAAACATATGCAAATCTAAAGTTATTCAGTCCAGGTTATTCTAATATTCATATTTTTTAGTCATGCTTATCTAGTTGTGAAGTTTCATTGACTTGGATTTTGACCTAAATTTTAGAAGAAAGGCTACATGAACAATTTTGAAATACTTTTCTCTGTGGGTCACATTTGGATTGTTGTATTTTTGGAGTTATAAAAGTTACATTGTTTATCTAGTTAAAGTGTTTTTGAAAATGGTCATCTTAAAGGTTGTTTTCACTGCAGACTCTGAAAGCATCAAAATGTTTTGTTATATACCACTTTCTTATCAAGTGTGTTCTCATAGGTCTCTGCGAAATACTAAATATGCAGATAGATTATTATATGGATGTGTACATTATTAGTTCTCCACTTATTGATGATAGCTTGTGGAAATCGTTAGTTGAAATCTATATAATAAACGTGTTTTTCTTCATGCCCACAGACATTCTCATCAAAGTAACCACATGGATGTGCTGGATTAGCCTAGGGGTAGTGCAGGATCGGAGTTAAAGTTGAATGAAAGTCGCCTTGTTGAATGTTCTCTTCTGCTGTTTTGAAGTGGGGGAAAGTTCAGGGAGGGCGAGAGCAAGGAGAGTGGTGTTGAATGACGGATGTGAAGGACTCAAGGACACAAACCCCAAGCTGAGCATCTTAAGTTACTATGGGAAGTGCTGCTGTGACCTTCAAGTGTGAATCACATTGGATACTGGGGGACAAAACTGCTCTAAGGAATAGCATTTCCTATTGCTCAGTTGAATGAGTGAGTGGGTCCTGCATAGCCAACAATATTCTGGGTCCTGGTGAATAGTAGTGGGATTACAGTCAGCAATGGGCTCCATGGCCGAGGAAACCAACATATTTAAAATAATTTGATTATAGAAAACATACTTATTTTAGAATAAAAACCCTAGTTAATTAAAAACGTAATATGATACACATTCTGAGTGGCTACTAATGACTAGAAAATGATCATGTTGCTAATTTTCTAAAAAAGAAATAAAACCAATTATTTCACTAATATCTGAAAGGTCAAGCTTATGTGTTTTAGTTACTGAAATAACTGTACTTGGAAATGTGTTCCTGTACTTTTGGGGGGAACGATTGTTTTCCTAACCTTTTTATGTTTCATAAAATTGTTTTGAACCACTTAGTCAGTCAGCAGCAATTAGGACTTCAGCCATGATGTTTGTACTCTATTGTTTGAATTTTTTAACGCTGTCATGTTTATTTTTTGTTTAATCTCTGAAGCAAATACGCTAGTGCAGACGATCTGGTTTCTTCCCCTTTCATGTTTTCATTGGCATATCATTGGCACGACCCATGTCATTTAATGCCTCATGATTTATCTGTTTCACCCACCACCCATCCTGTCTGTGCAGTGAGCTTCTCATGCTGCCCAGAGCAAAACGGGGACGAAGTGCAGAATGCCTACACACGACCAGGTAAATACAAGGATTTGGTAATGGTGACTGTGTGTGATGATTCGCTTTCCATTCTGCTATTCCGTCTCTCCCTTGGCAGTATTATTACTACACATGGAATTCCCCAACCATTCAAAAGCGACATTATTTCATAGGGAGGTTTGGCAAAGACTTCAAAAACATTTTAATCAAGGCAGAGCACTTCAACATCCGTATATTAAAAAAATTCAAGACTGGTGAGCCTCGCTGGAAATATTTTCACACACCAGTTTCTACAATTGAGATTGCAAATGCCCATTGTGAGCTCAGCCTCTTCACATGCAGACTGAAATACCTGTCTAGTCACAAAAGCTCTGATCTCCCGTGCATGGCAGGTTTACTGTGTTCATGATTGTGGTTTCGTGGCTTTAGCCTTTCAAACATTTCCTTTTGGAACTTGCTATTGTTTATGTTCTGTTGTTCTGTCTGTTTTTATTAAATGTTTTCCGTTCGTTTTGAATGGCTTGGCTTCAGGTTCCTTAATGCCCCTGCCCCTACTAGTTCAGAAATGCTGAAAAACAAACTTCCTCATGAGGACATGCATACATAACCTCCTAGAGTTAGTCAGAGAAGAGCGGACAGTATACTCCTTTGCTTAAAGCGTGATGCAATATGTCAGGCTTCTATCTTGAATTTCAAATCTGATGAAAATAACTCTTTAAGGATTACTACTAGATTCGAGCTAGCTAAGCATTGCTGTCAGTTTGAAGTCAACTGAATGTTGAGAGGCAGAGTAGTGAAAAGAGCTCAGATTCTCCCAAGTGTGAAAAAACTAAAGGAGAGAAGTACAAAGGCCTCACCTGCGATGCAAAGAGAATTTTAGGATTCATTGTGTTCCTGCAGGACACGTAGTTCTGATCGAATATGTGATCATGACTGGGCTAGCAATAATTATTTAAAAAGTACTCATCTAAACTTATCCAGCTGGTAATCACATGATTAATGAGGAAATGCTAATTCTATGTATCAACTGATGTTAAAATAGAAAATCATAAAGGTTTTAAAATAATCTTAAATCATTTATTACTCTAAGCTCTTCAGGCTTGTTAGCTGCTCACCTCAGCAAATATTTCTAAACAGTAATGAATTCTTTATAAGTTCTGTAAGTTTTCTTCTATTTCTGTCTATTTCCTTTCTTAAGAAAGGAGAAAAGATTCATACACACTTTGCTATTTATGGATGGATCTAATTTGTGCCTGGATGCACACCAGTAGTCTAAATAAAACGGTGTCTCTTCATTTCTTTATCATGTATATATCAAGGTGAATTATCAGGGCTTTTAAAAATATGTCTTGCCTCTAGTTGCATCATTTAATATAATCTCATCCTTCATATAGATGTTTCACAAATTATTTCAAATTCCATGGATCTTTATTGATTAAAATATAGATACAACTAATGATTTTATAGGTCTCGATATAGGTAGTCAGTCATGTTCATATGTATATGAAAATTAATAAGTGTTAATCTGAGGCTGATCAAGCCCATTGACTGATACCTCCACAGATGTAGAAATGCTAGTGCTTGTAGCCGTATGTACAGATGAGAAGCAATGGTTACAGCTGACTTCTCTGCCTCTTATTTTTATAGTAGTAGTGTTGGTCCCAGTAAAACTGCTGACTGCAATTTTTTTTTGCAGCTGCATTGTAATGCTTACTTTTTTATTTTAGTGTTTTTAAAAATTTCTCTTCTGTCTTCCCCTTAATACTTATTGCTAAATTTGTAAAGGCAGAAAAAACTTGAGTTCAAATATATGCACACACATGTGTATTTAATTATCTAATGATTTTGTACCCATGCATTTAAAAAGCATCTTATCTATATTTGTATAAAGATATATACAAACATAAGCTCATCTTTGTATGGATATATAATATAGTTTGATTTCATTTACATTTTAGAAATTTATTAAGAATATATTTCTGTGGCCAAATTGATAAATAACACTTTCAAAATAAAACAATCTAAATTTACTGTAATCTTATTTCACAGAATCTAACAATTCTCTGAAGTATTGTACTAACAATAGCTTGTAAGCTAAGACGAGACTGAAAACTGCGAATTAAAATCACTGTTGTGCATATTTTCAAAACCTTAAGTTTTAAAAAAACCATCTCATATTAATCAATTTATAACAAACTATCATAAATCGCATTGTTTACGTGAGAGTTCTCAGGTGGCACAGTGTGCTGGAAATGCGGTACCTGTCTTAGCATGTCCTGGATACGTCATAAATGTTATCCATTTAATTCGTACAGCACCCTGCCTCACTGATGATATTCCTCCCATTCGGTGTGTTTAGAAATCAGCTTAGAGTCTTGACCTGCATTTTCCAGATTTCAATCAGTATGTTGCAAAACCAATATGTTTAATCATCAAATTTTATGTCATTTTCCTTTTTGCTTTTGACTTCATGTAGATCCCTATTACCAAGTTCCTGAAAAAAATAAGCAATTCCTTTGAAAATCTTTATAGAAAACTGTCATTAAAGTGTCTTTCCCCCAAGCAGGAGATGGCAAGAATAGAGTTTTAAGGAGGTTGAACACTTCAGTATTGTTTTTCCTAGTATGACTGCAAAAAATACTCCTAAGACATCATTAAATTGAGGTTCCAAAAACTTTCCTCTGATATGCCCATTAGTGCTAACATGGTTATGCCAGGAATCTGTTAAAATTTAGTGATTTTGGTAAATACATCTTCCTTTATTTGTCATGTTTTAATATTAACTAAAATGGATGGTGCAGTTTTGTAGTTAACATTATTAGATTACTAATAAGAAAACAATTAACTGGATTTACCTTGCCCCTGATAGGACAGTGCAGCTACCCGACAGGTTTTGTACTAACTTGGGCAAATTTGGGCCTTGTTTCTGCCACTTAATGCCAATTAGTTCCCTGCATCAGTGTTTCCTGCCAATGCTAGTTAAATCTTTGCTCTTCAAACCACGGTTTCCTTTAATCATATTTTAACCCCGAAATGACAACTGTTGGTGCATTTGTAGTTTTAACACTGAGCGGTTCCGTTTCACATAGGCAGTGTATATTTGACCAGGGATTAAAATTGCTTTAGCATTGGTTTGTACTTCATAGAACCTATCAGATATTTCCCCAAATAAGACGGTTAAATCGTAACTTAAAGTAACATGCAATAACATGTCACTACATATTTTATTAATTCTGATCCTTCCTTGAAATAATTATTGTGACTTCTCTATGAAAACTAGCAGAACCTCTTTGGCCTGGCTTTTGTCAGGCCTCCTACTTCCTTAATGTTGTAGTCAAATTTATTTCATATTTTTGTTTGTTTGTTTTCCTGCGTGTCTGTGTTGCCATGTTCCAGACATCTTGTTAGGCACTCTAACTCTTTACCACCAAAGATGCATTTGTTACAAAACAAGTGTCGTTGGCTCAGCAGGTAAGAGCCACTGCAAAGTGCTCTACTTGAGCTAACCCTCAACCCCAGCCAACGAAAATGGAAAAGTTTCGTCCTCATGTGTCATTTTCCTTAGGCTTTGAATTAATTGTCCAGGAAGCTGTCTTTCATTAAAGCTATCTAATCCTGATTTAATTATAAACATATATTCTAAAACAACTATCTAAGTGAAACACAATTCAGAAGTCAGAATTCTGCTTACTCATCATTTCCTTGTTGATTGCAATTATGGTGGTTAATTTCATTTTCTTTTATTTGTGTGACTTTGATTTGTGAAGCACAGTCCTGCCTGCACACACATGGACCAGATCAGTGACTAGACAGGACATTCCCCTTCAGCCTGATGGCTGTAATTCCAGAGTGCTGACAGTTACTGATGAGCTGTCTGTTAGGTCAGAGCATCAGTGAGTGAAGACTCCCACTTCCCTTGCCTGGTGCTGTGAGCCTAACGAGGGGAGCTGTACAGTTATTTCTCCTCCGATGTCCTTCATTTTGTTTTGGTGTGGCATCTGTCCTTGGTAATAAAGTTTTAGGCATTTTGTTTTAAATGCTTCCTGTATCCAATTTTTTTTTCATAAGTAGGTGTGATTTAGTGTCATATTTCAGTCTGAGATTCTTTTCTTTTTTTTAAATTATGCAATGCAATTTAAGCATAATATTTGTTTACTTTCTAAACAAAAGTTTACACTGTCATCCTGTGGCTCTCTCACACCCTTATGAACTGAATCGCAGTGATTCGACATTCTGTGTAATGAGAACATTATTTTATGCTTTCCTCTCTAACGTGGTCTTCCTTTCTTTCCTTTGTTTTCTCTTCTCCCACTGGATGTAATGCACTGGCACTAGCGAGCTGCAGCCCTCCCTTGGCAGGGCTAAGAGTGCTAGTACCAACTGCTTGAGACCAGACACTAGTTTGCATTCACCAGAACGAGAAAGGTATAAAATAAAGACTTTCTGAATTTCGTATCATTTGTACAGTGACTTTTTTTTTTAACCGCTCTGTTTTGTTTCATGTGAGTCTCACAGACTTATCCACTCATGCCAGCTTTCTTGCTGTCTACATTTTCTTCCCCCAGTACGCGTCTGTGTAGGGATATGTGTATGTGGACATGTGCAAGCACACATATGCATATTTCTATGGATGTTGTTGCAAATGGTTTGATGTAACTTGTAAATGCTTCTGGCTGCTGCTTCTCTTTTTGTTTCTGTTCAGTTTCATGTTTCTGTGACTCGAGGAGCCTTCAGTATGCTGATAAAGCCATAGGGTAGTGAGTTATTGCAAGGGTTGACTATTGTTTCCCCATTAGGTGTGGCAATAAATAATATTTATAGATATCACAATAATTTTTCATAAAGTCAAAATAAAAATCCTTTCGATATAAACCTTATCTTGCCGGGCGGGGGTGGGTACTCCTAGCACTCAGGAGGCAGAGGCAGGAGGATCTCTGTGATTTCAAGGCCAGCCTGGTCTACAGAGCTAGTTCCAGGACAGGTCCCAAAGCTACAGAGAAAGCCTGTCTTGAAAAACAAAAACAACCCTTATCTTTAGCCCTTTTAAATTAACCTACTTTTTAGATAAATTATGTTAAATTTTATTTTGTAAAAAAAAAATTCAGATTTCCTGAGATCTTTCAGAACTAAATACATATAACATGTATACACATAGATCATTTTTGTTAAAGCTTTTGTAAGATTGATTTTAAAAAAGTACTAACGTTGACCTAGATGAAGTCAGTAATAGTGTATCATAGTGTCTTCAAACTGTGAGTGAAACAGTTGTTTCCTTATTATGAAACTTTATATTCCTGCAAACTTAGTTGTAACTGATGGTCTTGGTTGTAGTCACTGTAATTGTTAAGTTAGATGTCATTCACAGGAAAATTATAAATGACTTCTGCAAACTCTGAAGAAAAAAATTTGTTTGGACTCATGTAGCCCTGGTCAGGCATTGTTTAAACTTTCTTATTACTAATCTTTGTAGTCTATGAAATGTATATTTCTTGGGATTAAACAGTAGATCTTCAGAAGATTATACTACAACCTTTTTTGCATTATTAATAGGTGTAAAATTTAAAATAGGAAAAATGAAATCACATAATCATGGTTTCTATTGCTGACACAAAACACCATGACCAAAAACAAGTTGGGGAGAAAAGGGCTTATTTGGCTCACATTTCTACAACATTGTTCAGCATAGAAGGAAGTCAGGACAGGAACTCAAATAAGATAGGATCCTGGAGGCAGGACCTGATGCAGAGGCCATGCAGGGGAGCTGCTTACTGGCTTGCTGCCCCTGGGCTGCTCAGCATGCTTTCTTATGGAATGCAGGACCACCAGCCCAGGGATGAGGCCACCCCACCATGGACTGGGCCTTCCCCCGTTGATCACTAAATGAGAAACACCTTATAGCTTGATCTCAAGAGGTCATATCTTCAACTGAGGCTCATTCCTCTGATGATTCCAGCTTATGTCTGGTAAACACACAAAAACAGCCAATGCATGGAATTGATAATGCCTCCCTTGCATCAGTTTTACCACCTTTAGTGGAAATAGCTGTAGACCATTCAAAAACCGTGGTTAAGTAGTCTTACTTTCTATTTTGTCACATATTATTCTACCCCCAAATAATTAAAATGATACCATCAATTAATTCTAATATGTTTCATATTATTATTTGTTTTTATTTATCATAAATAAAAACAGGTGTAGAATTATCAGGTTAGTGGAATTTTCAGACTGTAACAGTCCCCTGTAGTTTTTAATATATAGATGAATACTTCTTGATAAAAATACAATTGAAGCCATGTGTGTGCACCTTTAAAATCTCTGTAGCTATACTAAAAGTCAAAATAAAGCGTAGACTAGCATTAGATAGCATTATGACATGTCGGTCATAGCTGTGAGGGAGACAGTGTGTATTTCTCTTTGTATGGTAAGTCATGAATATTTCATTTATAGTACACCATAATTTGGACTTGTCAGATTCTTCTGGCTGCTATATTGAACAGCATAAATCTCATATATGTGCCCTTGAGACTCTGACGCCATAGAGTTCACAATTCTGTGTTTCCTCTCAAATAATACCATTACAGTGAGTCAGTCTATATACAAGAAAGCTAATCATAATTATTACAGAGGGTTGTTGTGAATTCCAGGTGCAATACTCCTCTTTAGTATAAGATAAAATAAAGTAGATTGAAACCTACACTCTTGTACGTTGAGTAAGAAGTAAATTTCCATTAAACTATCTAGAGAGGGTAGTCTCAGCACTGCTTCTCAATTTAATGAGGTCACTTGGCCGCTAAGAAAATAAGTAAGGATTTGTTGTTGTTGTTGTTTGTCAAGGAAATCATAAATGTTAAGGCTGTAGGTGAATGTTGCTTTACAGACAGGACCATTGTACATACATCTGTGGGCCATTCTGCAGCAGGCACAGCTGTGTGGAAAGTGGTAACTGTTCACTTTTCAGGATGCCTCTAAAGTTGCTTGGAATATAGGACAAGGGAACCTTAGAAGCCTTCGGATTCTTCCTCCCCTTTGTTGATTAAAAGGCTTATTATATTAATTTCCAACCTGCACCCATATATATATGGTACACATCACATATAGATACAACAAAATGCCAAACACATTCTTAAACTTTAAGTTTATTTTCTCAAGATAGTAATATTTTCCCCACAGTCTTTTCATATATGGTTTAAAAGTTAATATTCTGACTCATTTTGCAGTTTGTTGTAACAACTACCATTTCCTTATACACCCTCCCTAATTTTAAAATTATGATTAATGTTAATTAACATGAGGGTGCAATTGTCAAACAGACCCAATATCTAACAGCAGAATTTACTAGGTTTTTGAAGGAAAATCAGTGTTCTCTCTCTCTCTCTCTCTCTCTCTCTCTCTCTCTCTCTCTCTCTCTCTCTCTCTCGGTATTTCAGTCCAGGCTCTGTGGCATTTTGAGTCCCAAGAGTCCTGCATAAAGGAATTTTGGGAAGAGTCCTGCCTGGCTAGAAGCTTCTCCCTTGCACATTTTCTATTAGATAAAAAGCCAGTTTTCTTGCTTCCTTGATTAGAAGGAACTTACCCTGATGGCTCTTAACTTTTTCTTTACCTGGTTTAAAATTGAACAAGGGTCTTATTTTTTTATTTTTATTTCTTTAAAAGATTTTATTTATTTATTAAGCATACAATGTACTGCTGGCAAGGAAGGCAGCAGGTCTCATTACAGATGGTTGTGAGCCACCATGCGGTTGCTGGGAATTGAACTCAGGACCTCTGGAAGAACAGCCTGTGCTCTTAACCACTGAGCCATCTCTCCAGCCCATATACTCATAGACAATGCTGCTGGGAGAGATGGAAGAGTGCTTACTTTTTCTGGAGGATGAGGATTACCTTTGACCTGACTTAACAATCACTGCCTTACTTCAAGCTTTTGAAAGTGTTTTCTACTTGCTACCTGCATTTTTAAAGCATCCCCCTCGTAATCACTGTGTCAGAGGCCCTGCATGGACTTATGCTGTGGCCCTGACTCTTAAAACTCATCCTCCTTGTTTTATCCAGTCACTTGGACCTGTGCTCCCTAAACAGCTCCTCATAAATGGCTGGTAGACACAGACCCTTCTGCAAGCTTCTTTGCCTTCTTTATTTATTAATGGAAAATTCCCACCACGTCTCTCCCCCTTTTTCTACTCATACTTTCCCTTGAATTATATTTATTTTAAAGATTCCACTCTGCTGCCTTTAAAGACATCCTGCCCTGTGGTTTGACAGGACACATCGTCTTTCCTAGGAAATGAAGTCAAACTTTTAACTGATGTCTGGACACTCAGTACATTAAAATGTCTAGCTAACCTTCATTACTCATCTTTGAGTCCTATGTGTTCTTCCCATTTGATGCATGTGATGCACAAGTAGCTAGGTGAAGTGGTACAGGCCTGTCCTTCCATAACTTGATTGGATGGAGCTGGTGGGAGATGAATTTGAAACCAACCTAGGCTTCACAGACAGTTAAAGACCATAAACAAACAAACAAAAAGAACAGTAAATGAGGGCTTATAGGTAACTACTTAATTTGTAAGTGTTTCTCCAGCCCTTGACTCAGAGAGCCAGGAGATACTGTTGGTTCCACCGGTGTACACTCTTTCCCTGAACTGAATGCTTCAGTTTCGCTCCCAGCCCTTTCCATCCCCATTAGCACCCTAGTATGGTTTAATAGTAATGTGTAATGTAATGCTCTATCTCACAACTCTCCCATGAAGATTGAAATGGACTTCTGCTTTTGTTGTCAGTTTAATAATTATTTTATTCTTTAAAAGTTTTTCTAAGACCTCTATGGTTGGTATGTAAATTGAAAAAAATACTTTTAAATAAAAAGAGACTTAAATTTTTTCTAAGACCTCTTCAATTACTTCCCCCCCCACACACACACAATTAATTTCTGGTCATAGCTGTTTACCATTTTCTGGGTCCACATGTATTTTTCTTGAAAAACTAAATCTGTCCAGATGGTGACGTATGCAGTAATCACAGCACCTGGGAGGTGGAGGCAGATAAATCTTTGTGAATTTTAGGCCCATCTTTTCCACAAAGTGAGTGCCATGCCAGCCATACCTACATAAGACTTTATCTCAAAAGAAATAAAGGAAGGGAAGTAGAAAGAAAAGAAGAAAGAGAGAAAGAAACTCAACAACAAAAAACCCACAATAAAATCTAAATCTGTTTTCATATTTCAGTTAACTCACTGCTCTCTTCATCTAGAAACTCTGCTTCTGTAGTGTTATAAAGCTTGGGTCAGAGAACACATATTTGTATTTTTTATATATGCTAATATCATTATTCTCTTCAATTTGTGTGTAATTTGAGGTCTTAACACTCTATTTTCTTTCATCCCTAAATATGGGTCCAGTTGAGAATTAGATCCAAGGAGGTAGGAATGGGTGTGATCTAAACTATTACCACAGATGCAATGAGGAAGTTTGCAGTCTATGGCCATAGAGTTGTCAGCTGTTAGAGAACTCAGAAAATCACCAACTCCTAGAAGCATGGGATGCTTCCTTTATAAGATGAGGTCCCATAACTAATGTCAACTATGAAGATCTGTTTGCTGGCATGTTTGCTGGCATGTTTGCTGCTTGCAAGCAGCCTGGTTAGAAAAGAAGAATTTAAAAAAGATTAAGTTGCTGGTAGCTGATCCTATAATTTGGAAGGTAGGAGTTACTTGAATGAGGTCCAAGGGAAAGGAAGTTCCTACCAAAAACTGAAGCACTATAAATTGACATGACTCTTATAAATCATCAGAAAACTTATTTAGTATTGAAAATATATGTATTAATTTAAAAATGAAATTTAGTTTAAATCAAGATTAGAAAAGTCAGTATAGAAGTTTATGAATAATAAAAAATTACAATAAAAACACATAGTTGATTAATCAATTAATTCACTTGGCTTTGGTTTCTATTTTAATCTCTCAGAAATGGTTTCATGTGTGTTATTTATGGTATGAATAATTTACATCTCTGTATCCTTTTTATAGATAATTAAGATATTTTATAATGCTCTGCTTAAAAATATGCATTCGTGGAAGGTTGTATGCATACATGTATGTGTGCTAATTATACAGTAAGCTACACACAATTACACCTTATACTACTGCTAGAGAAAAATACCTTAACAATAATTTAATTCTTGTAGAAGTCTATTATGTCTAATTCCTTTATATCTCATTATGAAGTCCTCTTATGTATGCACCAGTCCCTAATACATAAGGTACTTATTGTTTGTAATCTAATCATTAACCTAGAATTTTTTGTACTTACTGACTCCTAGCTCTATAAAGATATAACTGGAGAAGGAGCCATACCTGGAGATTGTACATGACCACAAAGTTCAAGACTCATACTGCTTATTAATTCCATGTTATGTCTACTGAAAGCTATTTTAGACTATTAGTAAATAAGAATCCTGGCTTTTTGTATCCCCATAGTTATATAATATATTTGTTCAACAAGTAGATGTTCTTACTTTACTGAGTTTAGATTACCTTGTCCTTATAAAATATACTGTAATTTCCAAAACGTGAAGCTAATTTAAGTAGGCTATCCCAAAAATGAAACCTAGAAGAGGCATGTTTACTTTAATTTGATATTTGAAATCTAAAATTTCTAGACTTAGTAGCATGTGACATGAAACTAGAAGTTGAGATTTGTTTCTTAAAACATGAGAAAAGGAGAGCCATGCAGAAGAAGATCTTATTTGTTTTCCTGAAAGATTACAAAGACAAAAATGGGCTAGTCTATTTAAAACTTTTAAATATGTGACATTGAAAAGTAATACTTATTTGGGCTTAAATACGGATCTGAATTGATCCTGCTCCTTCCATATTCAGTAGTGGTAGCTGGGGAAGTACAAGGTTTGCGGTGATTATACCTATCAGCATATTCAGAAGGACTCTGAGAACCAAGAAGTGCCTGTGTTCTCCTGTCTTGTTGGAAGTTGCCTCTTGAAAGTTTGCATTCATGGTTGCTCGTTCTAAATGTACAGCTTTCTCCATCACAGCTTTTCACGGCATGTGTCATGGTTGTGTTGTTTTTCTTCATTTTTCCCTTTACTTTTATGTGTAAATAAACATAGGGACTGGAATTCCGCCTTCAGAAGCAAGGCCACTCAGAATTCTGTCAAGTTAAAATTACGGCATCAGAAGAAGCTGTTAACACTATTTTTTATGTTTGCAATCATCACCAGATGCTTGAACACAAATTCGTATATGTAGAGATACGCTAGGTATAGCTAGTGTTCATGATTCTTAAAATAACTGACTTTAGTTCATCTATGGAACAAAGCTACTAATTTGAAAACAACATATTTGAAAACACACAGGCTGGTTCTGCTGAGGTCGTGCCTACACACAGTGCACAGTAAGTTACTGCAGTGCCTGGGCACCTCCTGCCTTTGATCTCTTATTTTAGGCAGCATTGGGCTAGAATATATACTGTCAGTTTTTTGTTGCCTCACTGAGTGCCAGGGTCTGTAGACCAAGAACTTCCTCACTTTTAAAATCTTCAGTAGCGTTAGAGTTTATCATTCAGTAAATATATGTGATTTAATTTGCTGTCTCTTTTATATGAGTTCTAAAAGTTTCTATAGGGACTGTGAGTTGGGTATGACAATCCAACTTTCTTCCTACCTAGAGAAAGTGATGCCACTCCACACTGTGGTTACTGAATAACACTGGAACTAAAATTTTCAAGAGGCTTCTGTTTGAGCCATGAACAAGGAGTTAAGCTTTTAGCGTTTAGATATGAATACTCCTGTAACATTTGCTGTGACTTCCTTCTGATCGAACTGTACGAACTGTCAAACATTTCCCTTAAAGCAAGGAAGCAAAAATAAATAAATAACTACAGGCCAGCACTCTGCCTGGCATACTTGGTATCTATAAATGTAAGCCTTACACCTCTGAAAGGGTAAATTTCCATTACTTGGAAATTCCAAGCAACAAGGGATGCCCTGAAATTCTACTTGCTTTAAAAGTTACATACGCTGGATGCAGATAGACAATTTCCTCACCATACGAAGAGAGTTTGTGCAACTCACTTCCCATTTTATATCAACCCAATCCCAGATTCCAGTGATTTCAGTGCCAATTAAAATATCAAAGGATTTGTCAAGCAGAGACCAGAACCCTCATCCCCTCCCCACAAAAAAACAGCCCTGGAGTTTTGTTTTTTTTTTTTTTCTGGAATTGCCAAAAAATTGTGAATTGTGAAACAGGTTTAGCAAATCAAAATGAATTGACCAGTTTTATGATACACAAAATGATTAAGTAATTAAAGCTGCCTCAAAGTATTATGATTATAATAATCACTCTCCAAACTGGAGAGTAAATGGCACATCGATTTTTCTTCAGTTTATAACCTGTTATTTTATATCTACAAAGCACAATTGAATAATACTCAGTTTGTCCAAGTCTGATGAAAGAAAGCTGTCTGGGAGTTTACAGTCGTCAGTGTCTGCGGACCTCAGATGTCCCAGTCACACATTGATAGATTTGCTTCTTCCACTCAGATTATAAAATAAATTAAAAAATGAAGTTAGGCAGCAGGAATGGAGATTTTTTTTTCTAATTCAGCTGCTATCCTCATTTCCTTTCCATAGTTAAAAGATTTTCAATTTAGTCCCTTAATGCATATGAGAAGGTCAATATCCAGACACATTCTGCTTTAATATTGATATAAGACTTAGTATATGAAATGTCTAAGTGTGACCTGTTCAGTTGCTTTATTTCATTTAACAATTCAACTAGATTTTTAAAATAATTGTAGATATACACAATCTGAATCTCTAAATGAATAGTAAAGAAGCTTTTGTTCAAGTAATTGCTCAGGAAAATGCTCTTATAAAGGCTGAAATAAAAGGAAAGTGTTCAGTGAACTGTAATTCACACTTGTAAATGCAGATTAGCGGAACCATTAATGTCCCATTTCCTTCTGTCTTTATTTTTCACTTAAATTTGTTGTTAATTGGCCCTGTAGTTTTCCACAAGAAACTTGTTGAAGAAACTATCAGTAGTAGCCTTTTTATGAATTATTTTTTCATGTCATAGTTTCTACACTGAGTAGAATTTATATTTTATCATACACATAGCTTGTTCCGTTGAATTAAATTTTCCTACTTCATCTTGTCACTAGTAATTTCAAAGGCTGATATCAGCGTGCATGACTCATTCAACTTAGACAAAGGTGAAGTCCTTAAATATTCATCTTTTCAAATTTCACCACATTCACGC
This sequence comes from Dicrostonyx torquatus, assembly GCA_028555095.1. Lineage (NCBI taxonomy): Eukaryota > Metazoa > Chordata > Mammalia > Rodentia > Cricetidae > Dicrostonyx > Dicrostonyx torquatus. Next base: position 1,011,729 of record JAQHUG010000453.1, on the reverse strand, counting down.
TTATATTTGTATAGATATATAGATGCAAAGACACATTTCTGAAATTGAAACTCTTAATGGTTCCAAAGTTTCCAAAATATTTTGTCAACCCACTTGTAAGGTTTCAGATTTCACATTTTCATATTATTATAACTTGTCTAAGTTTATCTAATATTAAATTATAGAACAAAGAATGAACATTTTGACTTCTGATGGCATTATTCCAGTCCTATTGTTCCGTATATATATTTTTTTTATTTTAAGAGTTACTAAATGTCCTGTTTTTTTCCTGTCTTGTTTACTGGGCAAGCAGGGGTAGATGGTCCCCCTCCCTAGATAGGAGGCGACCTCCTAGCCCCAGGATTCAAATCCAGCATGCATCTCCGGAGAATGACAGGTACTAGTCACATCCTCACAAACAAGTGACATTAGCGACTCAGAAGCTACAGAAGGAAGGAAAAGGGGCGGGATGCTGGCAATGACATTATTTCATTCAAGAGTCAGTGTCAGATATGTGATTCCTCCAGTGATTGCACACAAGTTTGAGAGAAGGCCTCACAATATTTATGGGGACAAGGAAGGCAGAGAATATAGTATTTGAAATACTGTCAGGGTCCAGTGAAGAGATCTGTTTTGACATGTCTTCGATTGAGGATTTTGAATTTTTAGAAACATTCATGCATCATTTAGATCTACAAAGGGATATGTAAGAAATTTTTGCGTGTATTAGGATATATTAAAACTGTCAGGAATATACTCGTGGTTACATTGCTTTTAATTTAATCTCAGCTATTTTGCTTTATTACAGTGTACAGTTGCTGAGAAGGAATTGTAAGATTTGGGGTGTATTTCAAGCATGGTTTAAAGAACAACATCTGGTTCTTGTACTTTTTGTATTGAATTTAAATTATTCTCAAGAGCTAGGGTCAGTCAGCTAGGCACATTTTCAAAACAAAGCTTCTCCACATCGAATCTACTCCATGCTGATCTGTGAAAGTGTCACAGTAGGTTTTCTCCATTGTCACTGTTCTCGGTTTGACATTCTCATGTTCCGTGATGTTTAAAAAATATGCATGCCTATTATTCAATATTTCAGAGTTTTCCTACGAATGGTCACAGAAGTGCTGGGATGTGTGAGACATTTCAGTTGAAAGTCAGCAGACACATGTGTAGTATTAATTAGACAGAAGCGTTCTGAAATGCATCCAAACAGCAGAGATAGTTTTATGAACACACCTTTTTGCATTAATTATGTATGTATGTCACAGTAATTGTAGCCCTATCATAGTGGTAATGTTTATTTTCTGTAAATGTGCACAATTTGTATTCTGTATTTGTTTCCACAATTTGGTATATAGAATATCTAAATTACATGAGATAAATTTCTATCATTAAACAATGATGAGAAATAGCATAAACTGGCAGTATGAAAGTTCCATTTTATTTTCACACATAAAATTCTAAAACATCTACGTCTTTGTTTTATTGAGCTCTACATTTTTTTTCTGCTCCCTTCTCTGCCTCTCCCCTCCCTTCCAACCTTCCCCAAAAGTCCCCATGCTCCTAATTTACTCAGGAGGTCTTAATCCCTGTGTGACTGTGAGATTTCTAGAATTGAATTTATGGATCTAGAATTAATAAAAATTAATGACCACGCGTAAGCAAGGTTATTTAAAACAAGAAAAGAACTTAATTTTAAATGCAAATTCAATAAATTCTGTACCCACACTGTGTTCTGATGGATGAAGTCAGGTCAGTGATTATGACAGCCAAGGCGATGGCCATAAAGTAGCTGACAATTTCAACGTAGAACAAAACTCTTTGAATGTATGCAAAAACAAAACAGTGATTTAGTCTAAAGCAATGACTGGTCCTTAACTCAGATTATAATGAGTATAAGTGTGCTTAAGTGGCATTTATTAAGCAAAACACATAAAGTAATAGCTCAGATCTTAGCATACACAAGATCTCATGACTTCCAATTAACAGCACAGGAATCCGTTTATGATTACCCAATTTCTGTATATGTAGGTGCAAGACAGATGTTTGGGAATGAAGTTTACAAAATTTGCGCCTGGCTTTTACTTCTCTGTAGTGATATATTCACAAATAGTCCCTATATTTAACTATAATAAATAGATTTAAAATAGTTCAATTATTATTCATTGCTATGGAAAATAGAAAATAATTTAGAGTAAACTTAATTTAGCTATAAGATTAATAGGCATCCGTGAAAATGAGAGAGTAAATATCTTAAATAATGACAGATTTATAAGCATTTTTGACAACCTCTTGACCAAGCTTAGTAAGCACAAACCACCCCACATGAGTGTTACTTAATCATTTAGTGTATTCTAAAAATGTATAAATAAAATGAGTATAACATTCAATTTAAACAAAATGAATTATGTGGACATGGACATTAGTTCAACTTTAACATTGGTAGCCAAAATTACCCTTAATTCAATAAGGTCGTAGACAGTTGGGACTAGATTCTTATCAGGGTGACAGAACATTTCTTTGCTCCCTTTTCTTCCCACAGTACAAATATGGGCATGGATATATGTGGGCATATATACAAGGAACGTTTAAATGAACCATGTCTACATAATGTAGTGTCAACAAGCAGCATGCTTCATGCCTTTTCAGGTGATACCATACACTCCGATGGAACATGGAGGTGTATTTATCCAGGTCAAAAATAATTCTGGATATTTAAAATGAAAATTAAAAAAAAACTAGCTTGACCCTTAGGGAACACTTCTGCCTTTAAAATTGTAAAGATCTCCTAGAGGTTTTATTAACTTAGTAGTTCCAAGATTTGTATTGGAATGGTTTCACATTGGTATATCTGGTACTTTGAATGTACTGACACTTTGAAAGAACTGAAAATATTTAGCAAAAATCACTATTTTCTTGAAATTTAGTCAAATGGTGTCAGTTGAGTTTTTCAGCTGCAGCAGCTCTCGCCTATTTCCAAATAACCGTATTTTCTTTCTCTTCTTCCCCAACAATTTTTACTTCTCCGCAAGATGACCCGACTGGTCATATCAAGTGATTCATTTTGACTTGAAGTGAACTTTCTCTATTGACTATTTTGATGGAATCAGCAAAAATCTTACCATTTGATTCACACAACACAATCGGCTGCCGTGCACAGGCAGCGAGTATACAATGCTCACCAATGATGGGTGCTGTTGTTTAGTCTCCACCTAGTTTGCTGTGTGTGTCAACAACACAATAAGATGGGCCAGACACTGAAACCTTAGTGTATGCAGTGCTTATACTCTCCCACAGGAAATCAGTGCCATACAAGAATGTGAACATATCTTAATCTCATGCATGTATATGTTTATCACTAATCTTGCTTGAGTTTATTATTTCTTCCCAAATTGATGAAAAGGTAAGATGGTAGAGGTAGGCATTCCACTTTCAAACAGCATAAATCATCAAAAGCTATGTACAACAGAAACATCCTGAACACACGGAGATTCATTCTTATGCCATCACTATTCTATATAATAAAAACAGCCACTGGTTTCATTTTGCATTTATGTTATATTTTCTCCCAAACCAAAACATGCTATATTATGTCAAATTTCTAACAAATGTTATTAAATAATATAACATGTTTGTCAATTCTTTTTGTTTACTATGTGTAATATTTTATTGTCTTTATCACACACACACAAATATAATTTGGTGATGTCTTCAGGAATTATTTTCTTACTCATAATATCATGAAATTGAATCAATAAAAATTTAAAAATAAAAATGAAGTATTCCCCAAACAGATGTTAATTATTTCCTGTTTCAAGTATACACTAAAATTGTGAACACTAAAAATAATATAAATAAGAATAATATTTCAATGGAATTTCAAAATTGCAAGTTTGATTAGAGATAGATCCAGTCTTCTAATTAAAGCTTTTACTTCAATTCAACAATAAAAAGGCATGTACTTTATATTCGGATGTGTCTTTACAGTTTTTAAATGACTTGGTTTTAGGATTTTATATTTCTGAGCAATCATAAGGCCAAATTAAGTATGAAGCTTGAAATACAGGAAGAATTCAAATTTTAGATATTTTTAATTTTGATCCATGAAACCATGAACAATGTAATAGTAGTAAAGATTACTAGGGCTTTTTGTAAAGCTGAAATCATGAGAGAATGTGGTTGTTGTACTGGCTAATTAAGCCATGTGGTACACGGGCTAAGTCACATGACATTTCCTAGCCCCTTTTTTTTCTCCTTTTTTTATTGATATTTATTGAGCTCTACATTTTTCTCTTCTCCCCTTCCTGACTCTCCCCTCCCCGCTCCAATCCTCCCCCAAGGTCCCCATGCTCCCAATTTACTCAGGAGATCTTGTCATTTTCTCCTTTCTACTTCCCATGTAGATTAGATCTATATAAGTCTCTCTTAGAGTCCGCATTGTTGTCTAAGTTCTCTGGGATTGTGGTTTGTAGGCTGGCTTTCTTTGCTTTATGTTTAAAGCTTTTTTTTTTCCATTCGCACATTTAGCTAGTTGTAATTGGAGTAGCTGAATTTTCATGTTCTGTTAAACTCTAAGATTGAGCCTGAGTCACTGGCACCACTGTGGTAAAACAGAGGCTACTAACAAAAAGATAACTGATGATTGCTTATGCATAAAGTGTTAGCGAAGCAGAAATCATGCTTTATTTGTGGAATTTCCTGTTTTTCCTGAAGCCCAGAAAACAATACATTTGAATTTTTTCATGTGTATTTGATGTAAAGCAGATTATAATTTTAGAGTTACTTCTTTTTGCTCAGTGTAAATTTGGACTGTCAAATTACACTAAAATACACAGATAACATTATAATATCTTAACTAATATATAAAGACATAAACACCATATATATATATATATATATATATATATTGGGTACCATGTAATATTTTGCTTGCATATATACGTTATTAAATGCTTAAATCAAGGCTAACACATCTGTTCCCTCAAACATTATTTCTACAGTGAAGATTTTCTTGCCTCTAGATTTCAGATATATAAAGCATATTATCATCAATTTTTACTCTTGTTAAAATATAGCCTACCTCTTGATTTATCAAAGTATAACTAAGAATATTGATTATACTTCCCCCTTCTCCCTAAACCTTATAGTTAACCACCAGATTCTGGTGAATATTTGTTGCTGCAGTTAATCATTAAAAATGTAGTCATTGTAGCAACAATTTTCAAACAAAACATTTGACAAATAGGAAAGACAATTTGAAAGAGCAACATTACAGTCAAAACCCATCTAGACCAAGATCCTGACAGTAAAACCTTCAGGTGGTTGATGTACAGCATGAAGTCTTTCATGCCTCTGTGATCTGTTTTCTGACCATCTGAGCAGTAATTTTGATTGTATACCGTATGAATAACATTTCTACTGTGCCCATCTTAACCCTCTGTTTATATCAATGATGGGTGTAATTAAATATACAATGTACCCATAGCTATGGATATTGGATCTAAAAGAAAGAAGACATCAGAGTTTTCTATTTCCATGTCTGTTCCTGCTTTACAGTGAGTTTGGGCCCTTTAAAGTGCACCACTTTTTTTTTTTTTATCTATTTGGGGATATTCTTGAGCAGTTACAAGAATTGTGAAGACATATCCTTGTAGGTGTCATTAGAAGAATCTTTCGCAAAAGTTACAGTGATTCAAAGAGAAAAAGCAATCACTTTGATAGAAAGTTTAAAGCAACAACACAGAAAAGGAGATATGTGGACCTGTAAATGGTTGTGGCATTATATAACATTGACTGTGAATTATATGCCCTTAGAGTAGGTGTATTTGGGGCCAAATAAATGTTATTAACATTTAATACTCTACCTTTATAGCACTCAGCACTTTCTTGCTCTCAGAAGTGCTTAAACAACCACAAATCCAGATTCTGTGGAATACTCCAAAATTACCAATACACAACCCAAATGCTAAGTAATAATTAATATATTTAGAGTTTGTGTGCCTGGGGGTGGTAGTAATATTAGTTGTAACTTTGCGTGCAGAAGGAAATGAGACACACGGAGGTCAAGTATCTTGACCCAATTCAATAGCAGAAAGTATCTACACAGTTTCACCATGTCCTGCAGCTGCATCCCTGTTGTTCCTCTCTCACAAATCACTCTCTTACCCTGATGTGATGGCTGCTTTTCTCACCTTGAGCTAACCAGGTTCATACCCGTCCAACTTCCTACTCTCTGTTTCTTTTGCTTAAAATGTGATATATGTATATGCCAGGAATATGCACATGCATGTGTGTGCGCGCACACACACAGACACCTTTGGTTTTGGTAAAATCTCACCATCTCTGCGGCCCTTTCTCAAATAACCTACACACAGCTGCAATCTGTAATTCCCCCTCACCCCCAATCACCACACCCCGGCTTCCAAACTTCTTCGCCCATTTTTACTTCTTTTTGTTATTATTTATCATTTTGTCTGGTGCTGTTCCGTTTTTGACTTTCACTGGTGACAACATCAGTTGTTAAAGGCAGAGAGATGCACAGAACTGACCACGGACACACTCCAGACACCTAACAGTGCCTCACACAGTAAAGATGCCCAACAACTCTATTAAATGAATGAATGATTCAGCGAGCTGAAAAAAAAAAAACATGATAAATGAAGCTGTGGTTCTTCCCCAAATTAAGATCTCGTCCTTCTCTCCCCTGAAGATGCGAAAAGGATTCTTTGTCTCTCCAGGCAGTTCTCCTGATCACTCCTGGGCCCACACACAAACTCCATATGTCACACATCATGTTTACTTTGATCTCATGCCCTTCAGCCTGTTTTACCCCACCTCTCCCTTCCCTGCCCTTCACTTCAATCTGTGTTGTGGTATCGGGCACTTCCTTTATTTCAGAAATGAGCATTAGTTCCTAGTCAACATGACAACTGCCTCCCATAGATTCAGGCATGCACTGCATGTTGCTCCAGCTGAAGAACACACATCTGTGTTAGAGGAGTAAAAATGTGTGACTACAGCTGTAGAGGTGGAAGAGTGGAGAAATGAGCAAGGAAGGGTGTCCGTTTGAGAGAGAATACCTGAGGCTTTCCTGTGGGTTTCTAGTGTCCAGCGGGCACTTTGTTAAGATGCCTGAAATTCTAAGTAAGAACAGATACATGCCTCAACATTTTCTGAAGAAAGGATTTTGATAATGTAACAGGTATAAATTATAAATAGTCAGTGATAACACAAAAGTACATATTCTTACAATTTTTTGAAACATATGTGTCTGTATGCCATGATGCTTCATATTATTTGTGTAAAATATGTAGTGCTATAAGTAACTATGTGAAATCATGTTTGACTTAATTCAATTGTAATAACCATTTAGATGTGTGTCCTACATTTATACACACATTTTATCATGTTTGCACCTTAAATACAGAGCTATCATAAGTTTTATATACAGATAAGTATTATGAATGCCCACACATTATAATGATTTTGTTCACATAATAGTTCACGCATTTAAGCTAAATAAGTATATGAAAGTTACATTAAGGAAAATCTCTTTCACTCTCACTTTCTCTATGAACATTGCTTTTAGGAGAAAACGATATCTCAGTTTCCAGATGTTAAGGGTTATGTGTGCTTTCTGAAAGTAAAATTGGAGGTTTTATTCTGTTATACCAGGTATAGATAGCTTTTATATCTGTCCCTACTTTACCTCATGATTGGATTAAATGCTTTCACTTCTGTTAACATCTTTCATGTTTTCTTTTCATACTTTGGTGGAAAAAATCCTCTAGAGCAATAAGTTTCAAAATAAATGGTCACTTAGCCCCTGTGTGGTCTTTCAGCACCTAAATCACGACCATTGTAGCACTTATCATCATAGATTTCATGACTTTTTGTTTTATTCATTGGCGGATGTAAAATCGCTGAGTAAGGGTCTACACCAGATCATTGCTGTAGATGTACTCATTTAAACTAATGTGGTATCAGCTTCTCCCGTCTCCCATCTGCCACTGTGTCTTCCATCCAGCATCCTTTCTGATTTCAATATTTTATTTATTTGTCAATTTTTTTAATTGTGAAAGTGTTGACTGACAGAACCATTTAGGTAAGCTAAGTTGTCATTGTTCATGTCTTGTTTTTCTTTTTCATTGTTTGATGTGACTGTAGCTTTATTCATCATCTATTTTGTATTTCTTTAACATTTCATTCCCACAGGCACTCCAGAAAGTCTGAAAGATCTAGCATCCAAAAACAGACTAGGAAATGCACAGCCTCTGATGCAGACAGGTAGGCTTGTTGTTGTGCTGTGCTGCCATCTTTCTTTTGACGTAGACTTGGGAGTGCCCTATCTCTCCCTTAACATTCCAGTGTACACACACAAATTGTGATGCTTGACGTGTCTCACGGAAATGAACCGACAGCTGTGTGAGAAAAGTGGCTGAAGAAAAAGACAATGTCACTGTGTGGGCTGCTCTTAAATAGTAGGTGTGAAGGGACGAGCAAACATGGTTGGTTTTTTTTTTTTTTCATGATCAATCTTATTTCTATGGAGGGCTAGACACATACTCATTCTTACACATGTGTTAGAACTTGGATGTTTTCCTTCTGTGACCACATTAAATGCTTCTAGTGAATCATAACTGGGAAAGTGTGAACAATTTGAGTGTGTGTTAGACATTTGAATAATATCTTTTCAAAAAGTCTCATTTTCTACAAGAGTGTAATCTATGATTCTTGTTTTTAATAGCTGTACTTATTTGCTGTGTTCATGTAAAGAAAAATCTAAGGAATTATTGATGATTTTCCGTTTTTCCAGTTTTAAATGGGTTGTGTAACTTTAGATAAGACATATCGACACTTCTTTTGATACAGATACACCTAGAAAGTCATAGTAATGTACATAGTGAATAGTTGGCCATTAGGCGGATGATCCTTGAAAGCATGAATGTAAACAGGTGAATGGGTATGTTCAATATCGGATGTATCACAGGCATAGTGAAAACAGAGGTATGAATATGGCATTTGGAATTTGAAAATATTCAATACAGCAGCCTTACTGAACTAAATCAATAGGTAAAACTTCATGTAAATTTGAATCGGGAAAATAAAAGAAAACATCTAAAACTTGAAAATAGGTTTTTTTAGTTTAAGTACCTATTCTTCAATGGAGAATGAAGATCAGAGGATAAGAAGGAAAAGGAAACTAAAACTTGAACTGTAAACTTCTTGAGATTTTAAGACTGGTGTGACCATGCCATGTTAACGTACTAAAGACTCTTTGTTTATGATACACTATCCTTGGGGGCTGGAGAGATGGCTCAGAGGTTAATAGCACTGACCATTCTTCCAGAGATACTGGGTTCAATTCCTAGTACCCACATGGTTGCACCAACCAAATATAATGATATCTAATTCCCTTTTCCGATGGGCAGTTATGCATGTAGGCAGAACACTTTACATATTAAATAAATAAATCTTTCTTGAAAGGAAAAGGAAGAAAGAAAACACTTTGGAAGATGTATCAAAATACCCAAGAGCAGATGATGGAAGACTTCATGACCACAGAGCCTGTGCAGTTCAGTGATTTATTTAGTCCATAAACTCATGCCACCTTGAGTTCTGGTTTAAGGAATAAGTAGTGATCAGCAAAAATAGAGGCATTTCCTTTTTGCAGAGTTTAAATCTGAAAAAAATAGGAGGAAAGATGTCAAAGGATTCGTTAATATTGGAGAAAGGGAAACACAGTTGAAATCTATTAATCCACAGAGATATTGATCCTTTAGATAGTCACAGAGATATTGATCCTTTAGATAGTCACTTTACAACACACAAGAATATAGGGGTACTCAAAAAGTATCAATAGAAGAATAAAAGCAGAACAGTAATTGGACTGTGAGGCAGAAATGGAAGCATTGAACACTACCAGGTAGTTGTTAGCAATGAATGCACGCCTTTCCAGCCTTCAATCTTGGCTTAGCTGCAAACACTGGCCTCTGATATCAGTGGTTTTCTTTGTTTGTGATGAAAATGCTTGATTGATTTTTATGGGAATCTAAGTTATATGACTAACTTTTAAGGAAACTGTTGAATGCTTGTTATACGGGAGTTGACCTGTATGTTCTAAGTCACGTTGACAGCAGTTACTGCTGGAACTCTGAGCTAACCTGTAGCTAAGGTTAATTAGTTCACAATGTGAATGTTTTGTGTATTGATTCTTCTTTTTATCAGTCTTATATTACATATCAACCCAGTTCTCTCTCCCCTCTCTCCTCCCACTCCCTCTCCCTCCACTTTCTCCCCACCCCATCCCCCATACACTCCTCATGGAAGGTGAAATTTCCCATGGGGAAGCAACTAAGTCTGTGATCACTTAAGGCAGGACAAAGGCCCTCCCCACTGTATCTAGGCTGAGCGGGTATCCTTCCATAGGGAATAGGCTTCAAAGAGTCAGTTCATGCACCAGTATTTTTCCTTAGTGCACTGGCTCTTTTTCTACACCTTTTCCTTCCTTTTTCCTCTTTCTTCCCTTCCTCCTCCCTCTTTCCTCCTCTCTTCTTCCTCCCTCCCTTCTTTCCTTCTAACTGCTTTTAGTAAAATCCAAGGGCATGTGATTGTTAGGTGAACAAATGCTCTACCACTTGGCAATATTGGAAATTGACCCTTGACCTTTAAAGGCTAATAACCATACACAGAAACCTGATATTACAGCTATGCAGTGGATTCTGAAACATGTTGTTGTAAAATTATCATTGTTTTAAGTTTATCTGAAGCAAACTTGCCGTTGGGTGGAAGAGTCTAACAAGAAGACCTTGTGAAATATACTGTGACCTGTTAGGGGTGGAAATCAGCTAACACTGTCTTCTTCTGATCACCCTAAGCATGGCTCATCCTCTCATCCTCTCTCTTTTTCTTTTATATAATAGATTGGTTTCCATAAAACATAGTCTGATTAAGGTTTCTCCTCCCCATTCCTCCCAGTTTCTCCCCATAGCCCCTGCCATCCAGATCCATACCCTTTCTATCCTTCATTAGAATACAAGCAGGTTCCTAAGGAGTGATAATAAAATGAAATAACATATATAGCAAAGCCAACAAGTTGGAATATGACAAAATGGCAAAACAAGAAAAAGAGCCAAAGAGAATGTTCTAATAAAATGAGGTTTCTTTCACTTTTCACCTCCATGCGAGTTCAACTGAGAGCAGCCCCGATTATCATTGTTATTATTACTATTATTGTTATTATTATTATTTTTTGTGGTACCGTGCCCTGAATTTTGCCTGTTGGTGTTTTGCTTATCATTTAGAATGACCTACAGGTGTACTAGTTTATGTGTTGGAGCCTTACAGGCCTGAAAAGGCTATCACAGAAGAAACCGTTTTGGAACTTAAATACTGTGTCCATTCTCACAGTAGATAACTAAAATACAGAGATACCAAAATCATAGCTGTAGAGCTTCAGCTGGGAACATCTGAAAAACTAGAACTGTCCGTCTAAAGAGCTAGGGTTTTGCAGTGGAGTGCGTTTAGTTCAACTGAACACAGTGGAGTTCAGTGAAGGAAGTCAGGCTACGATTGAACCCAGAAGTAAATATTTAGATATACACTTGCAGAGGTGAGCTACTGCATATGTGTATGCATATACTAATGGCAAATTATATAAAGCAGACTTATTAAATGTCATTTCCATACATTTTTATCCTGTAAACTCTGAGACCATGATTCCTTTAAGCCATACTAAATCATTCAATTTTTAGATATATATCTGTATGTAGTTATATTTTTTTTTGTTTTGTCCCTTGGTATTAAAACAAGTCCTGTTACAGTAAATATTGGCATGAGTAAAATTTCCACCTAGCATGCTGAAGCCTTGGGTTCAGGTATTCAGAACATAAGTCAAGAAGAAATCGCCCACACTTGTCACCTGTCAGAAAAGAAGGCCCCTGTTGGTTCTCGGCAAACCTGTGCAGATCCTATCTCTAGCATTTTTCTCTCATTGTCTTTGTGCAAGTTATGAGTAAGCCTCAGTTGTATTTATAAAACAGTAATAATTATGCTTCAAAGGGTGTACAGCATGAAAGTTCACAGATACATGCACGTACATATCCATGTAAATACACACACACACACATTCAGATCTTAGCATGTAGCTGTCACCATACTAACATTAGAGATCTTACTGTTATCTCATTGTTTCTTAGCTCTTGTTTCTTTTGTTTCCATCCGTTCTCGGTGTCCTTCTCTAACTTGTTCATTCTAAGTCTCTCCCATTCTTTTCACCTCCTTTCCTTCTGTTAAAATGACCAAGGCTCAACAGCCTTGATTCTCTCATCTCTATCCTGTTGTGCCTTGAAATTCTTGACCAGGTCTCCTTTCCATCCACCTAAACAAACCATTCTTAATTACATTGCCTCTTCTCTGCAAAACTTTGTTCAGTTCTTTACCAGTTCACCTTCTTGGAACTCAAACTTGTGACCGCATCCCTCTCTTGCTCCGAGTGACTCTACCCATCCTCTGAACTGTATTCTGTGATTGACATATAGCAAGGACTCTACCTATCCTCTGAATTGTACTCAGTGATTGACATGTAGCAAGAACTTTACCCCTCTTCTGAGCTGTACTCAGTGATTGACATATAGCAAGAACTTTTTTTTTTGCTAATGGGACAATGAAGAGTTATTTTGTGTAAAGAAAAAAAGAGAAGCAAAGGGTTTTGTGCAAATCTTTAACTTGGAACAACTTGGCCTCTTTTCAGATTCTGCCAACCTCCTTCCAGCTCAAACATGGCTCTCCAATTCACATATTTTAAAGCAGTACAGTATTCACCCTGAATTCATTCATGACTTCTGAAAATGGGTGTTTTAGTATTTTCATATTATTGGTTGAAACATAAAGTCCACCCAAATTAAACTTATCTAAAGTCACACTCAGGTTGTTCTTATGGGGTTAGACATTTCACCAAGGGATAAAGTAAGATTATCATAAAATTGTAGTACCCAAGAGACACTCCATTACAAAAACTTGTGAAAAATGTACAATTAAAATTTCAAACCACAACCAATACATTTATTTTGAACAATCTGATTCTCCTAGTAATGACTTAAAAAGAATAGATAAAACATTGTTTAGCATTGGAAATATGTCATAGAAATTCTTCCCATCTCAGTTTGGTCTAGTTAAGCTGATGAGCAAGTCAGAACTGGTGAACTATTTGAATGTGTAGAATATCAGAAGATTCTTTTTAGGTTGTAAGTAGCAATGGCATGTGAGGTTTCAGGACAGGACTCAATATCTAATAAAGCCATAATCTGCAGTCCAAGAGGATAAATGTACCCTTATTGCAAATGTAAGATGCACTTTCTTGTTCTCTGAAAACTGACATTTTGTTTTTCACTGTTCTGAAATGAAAGACATAGCTTAAAGCAAAAATCAAGCTTGTTGTAAAAAATATTTTTATTAACCGAAGGAGTATTGAACTAATGGGGTAAAGGCTTCATAAGTACATTTTGGGTGACCAATATGTGTTATTCTCACACTTGTAGACAATAAACACATTTTCTATTGTTGCTATGAAAGAATGAGATTTTTGTCAAACTCTTGTCGATAGGATGCATAACAGGAATTTTAACCATCACTTAATTAAAATAATGCTAACATGATAAAAGAATCAAAAGCATGCATCTGTTTTATGGAGATATGCACATGTATGTATATGTATCTATTTAATTCTTAGTATTTAATTCAGAAAATTGTTTCATGATTGTCTTGAATACCATATGAAGATAACTACCATTATATTCACAAAAACATTTTCAGATATTGTCACATCTAAGAGAACATATTATACCCACACTTCTACCATTTGTGCTTAATTGGGTGTATAAATTAAGTACTGTTCAAACTTTATTTTTATTTCTTAGTGTTGGACTAAGATAAAGAAACATGCTCTTTTGGTTTTTTATTTACCATAGGCTTACTTCTTGCACTGTAGAACTATGAACATGGTAAAAACATGCATACATTTAGATTTCACATTCTTATAGAATACCATGGGATACTACAGTGATCATCATGCTAATTTCACACACTCGTTCAATCAAGAAATCCTTATGGTGTCCCTGTTTTCTATCCTCCATTTTTGGCACACTGGACATAGAGTTCAATAACCCCATCCCTACCAAAAGAAAAAAAACTAAATTCTCTGATTCTGGAGGGGTCACAAGAAGTTGATGATATTGGGGCAACTTAGGTTGGCCCCTTATGGCACACAGATGCTTGGATAACAGTGACATTTCCATCTCTTAACTGTGTGATGAGTGTTCCTCTCGTACTTTAAAACTCACTTTAAGAGTATCCAGGATTTCCTTGGACAACTGTGTTGGAATTTAGTTAATGAAACTTGCTGACTGAAGATCTCTTTTGGCACTAATGTTTTAGGGTTCTCCTATCATGCCTTTCTAGAAGGGGATACGCAATCCCAAGAGCAACTGATCAAGCAGTCATTAGGGGAAAGCATCCCACTCGCTCGCGGTCCAGCGAGCACTCTAGTGTCAGAGCCCTGTGTTCTTTGCACCACCTTGCCCCTGGAGGCTCGGCGCCACCTTCTCTGCTCCTGACAAGGTCGCTATTCAGTGTCCAGCCCAGCATTCGTGTCCTGCTGCCGGGTGTTGGTGTGATGTTGTTCCTTCCTGAGCACTCGAAGCTTTCACTCATTATGACACCATAGTTCCTACTCTTTTCCTCGTGACCCACTCCTCACCCACATCCTCTCCCACTGGCATCTCTCTTCACTGTGCTGGCAGAGTTCTCCAGTTCCTGCCAGTTCGCTGCCATCGACAACTAAGCCTGGCTGTGTTCTGTCCTTTCATCTGTTCGTGGCATATCATATATACTTTACCATGTGAAATGCTTTATGATGACTTTACACCCAATTAAATATGTATTTGTTTATTAGAGTATCAGAGAATTTTATAAAGTAACCTTCTATATGTGTTTATAGAGCCATATAGTGTTTAAACCTTCCTCAGTTCCAAAGCGAATGCCAGCAGGTGGAGGTCAGCTTTATCTGA
Source organism: Dicrostonyx torquatus (assembly GCA_028555095.1). NCBI lineage: Eukaryota > Metazoa > Chordata > Mammalia > Rodentia > Cricetidae > Dicrostonyx > Dicrostonyx torquatus. The sequence continues at coordinate 996,685 of JAQHUG010000453.1, read as the reverse complement.
GTGGGAATGAGTATCTGCATGCCTCTCATATTCTCATTTACAACGTTAATCCTCACCTAGGGATATCCTGTAGCATGTGGTCAAGCTTACTTGAAATCCTTTTCAGGGTTCGTTGCTTGTTTCTATTTAAAGGGAATGCACAACTTGTTGGTAACTAACATCTGGCTGTGCATCAAACACTTATTATTATATATGACTCTAAAGCGTGTGTGAGTGTAGCTGCCGCTGTCTGGCAACATGCCTTCAGAACTCTTTACATACGTGTTTATATAGTTTAAGATCCCGAGGCTGTGCTCAGTCACGGCACTAACACAATGGATGTCATTAAGAAAGCACGCCTCAGAGAAAGTCAATCACATTCTGCTTAATTCAAGAACCCACCGTGTAGAATGTGTACGTGCCTCCCTCAGCCTCATTATAGTAGCACATTACAGTCGCTTACAGTATTGGGTTTGGCTTCCAATAAACCCAGTTAGGTGTTTTCTGCCTGTTTTAGTAGTGACTGGCAAAAGGCAAAAATGTTTTGCCAGGCTGTATTGGAATTTCACCCGCCCTTTGCTGTTTGCCTACAGAACGCACCGACAAGGAAGCCCTACGCAGTCTCCGCCAGCGGACACATCCTTCAGCAGTCGCCGGGGAAGACAGCTTCCACAGGTGCCAGTTCGAAGCGGCAGTATAGAACAAGGTATCCAAAGCAGAGAGATCTTTGTCCAAACACCTGGAGTTGATCAACTTCTCCTCTTGCCACTCCCTTTTAGGAAATGGCACAGGTCTAAATCACAACTCTCTAATCTTAAGCATTTAAACTTTAGGATTTCACCCCAGCACGTAGTTTCAGTGGTCCATGCCACACAGAATCAGCGTTTGCTGAGTGAGTGACAGAGTGAGTGACTGAATTTAGATTTGATGAATGTTTAAAAGAGTGGGTGGGGTCCTGAACAGTTTTGAAGAGGCGTAAAACTAGGTGCTACCATTTCTCAAAAACCTCAGTACTGTCTGTTATTTTATGTGCTAAAAGGGCCTTAAGTTATTTTTTTAAAAAAAATTAAAAGTTAAATATGATCATTGAGTGTTCTCCATTTTAACTTCATTGACCATATTTGAGTTTTAAATAGTTTGGTGGTAAAAAAAAAATTACTCCGAACGTGTATTTGTCATTATGCTATGAGGTGCATTATCTGGGTTTCTTACGTTTCTTACGGGTTGTTTTCCTAAGAGAATGGCCATGTATGTATTTGGGGGAGGGAAGGTTTTCTCTGATAGTAGAAACCAAGATTAAAGGATATATGTTAAATGTTTGAAATGCTGAACTAAAATCCTATTTTTTCTGACCCGTTTCTTAGGTCAATGACATTAGTATTTTCTCTTGCATATATTACCAGTGACTAAATTACTGAATTTTTTTTCTAGTTCAGGGCTGTGGTTCAAGAGCAATGAACATAGTAAAATATCCATTGCCACTCTGCATCCCTATGAAATAGCCTGATGCTTTGTGCCCTGAGTACTTCTCCAACACTGCTGGTTGCTGCTGCTATAAAACTCACATTTCCCTACAGATTGCATTGCTTCAGGGATCGAAGTGACCTGTTTTACCTTGCAAAACACTTGATAATAGGAACGTTAGTGTGAATAAGTGGTGATGACTAACTAACTGAATACTGCGAAAGGTACCATAAAAGCTATATGAAGAGCCAGATTTGTGTTATTAAAATGATGTTTCTTATGGGTACAGCAAGCTTTAGTGGTCAAGGATGAGGTAAATGTATAGATTTAGTCAATTAGCAAAATGCTGTCTTGGTGAAAAATCTTTCTAAAATACCAGATTTCTAATAGGCCACATTTCTAATAGGCTTTTTTTTTCCTGCAATGTTTTGAGGTGATTGAGAAAAAATGTTATTTGAACGATACTTATACTAACAATGCTTCTGTCAAAAGTTTGATATTTTTCACAAATAGATGACGGGGTTTTAACTTACTCATTCATGAACTCTTGTTGCACAACTGAACAAACTGTAAATTTGGATGCTTCACTAGAAATCCGGTGTTGCTGGTCACACTGAAACTCAGCAAGCCATGTGTTTCTGAAATTCTTTGCATTTCCTCCAGTTGCAAGTAAAACACATTTCTGCAAGGTCAATTGGACTACCTGTTTATTTTTAAAATTTATGCTTCATTGTTACTATCTACTCTTTATGATATTCGTATTCGCAGCTGTCTTTCAGAGAAAACAGCCGTGAGGTGGGAAGAACGGGATGAGTGGGAATGACACTGCTGGAGTTACTGTGATATTTGATTATGGCCAATGCTTTAGTAAACACAGTTTGTGGTTGAAGGTTCTGATATAGACAAGCCTGTAGAATGGCACAGACATCATGTAACATCAAATCTAAGCATTCTGAGGTGTACTGCATGGCGTTGGGACATGACTTGGGGCTTGTGGTAAATGGTAGCAGTGTCTCCTGCCATCTTCTTAGGGGTGTTTTCATACTGAACAGTTCACGTGACACATTTGTCCCTCATGGGTTTCTGAAGTGATTTGATCATGGGCTAGACAATACTTAATGCATTTTATTTATGATGAATTTCACTGTTCTTAAGGTGATATAAGTATGTCATTAATTTCCTTTTTGATGAATTTGTTAGACTGAAGTCTAACAAATTTCATGTGGGAATTAACATCAGCTGAAATTTATTTGTGACTGCTTAAGCTCACTTGACTTTTGTTTTTTCTTGTTTAATCTCTTAGAAAGGGCTGACTTAATGTTTTTAACAGTAATTCAGTTAATAAACAACTGATTGGTAAGAACAAAGTACTTTCAGTTGATTAGTTTCCTAAACAGAGATACAATTTTTTGATATAATCATAAATTAATTTATTAATACATTTTCTGCATATAATTGTCTATATTATTGTTTTAAGGTGTACAAAGACAATTTGATTTGATGGATATTTTTAAAATTTTTATCAGTGGTATTTATTGTATCGTATGTACTATAAACAGATTTTCCATTTGTAAAGACTGTCATTTTAAAAGATATATTTATTGAGTATTTGAAAATTATTTTAAAATTTCCTTTAAGAAATATAAGTATTAACATAATATGTGAAATCTGAGTATGTTAAAGTAGGCATCCAGAAAAATAGATTATTAAAGTACAGATTAAAATATAGTGTATAGTTTATTCTTAATATGTAAAAATTGACAGTAGAGCATTCCTTGAAATTTTTGGATTACATGATGGCATTGAATGTAATATAGTATCACTTTACATAGAGTAAAGATGAAGGCAGCTGTGAGTGACTTTTAAATGTGTAATTTTTCTGAACAGGTCAGGGAGTTCTGCCTCATTGAGGCCTCTTAATGAAGCATGTAAAGATCATTCATAAAGTTAAAGGCAAGCCTGAGAGTCTGTGTAGACATCACATGTCCTGCTTAACACATGAAACCATCCTGATGCCTCACTTCTGATGTGACAGCCAGTTATTTTTCAGTAAATGATATAACAGCAAAGAAGGAGGGATAGTTTTATGAAATATCTAATATATGCGATCTGTAAAAATTGTTAGTAATTTTATCTTGAGATATTTACTATAAATTTGAGGAAAAAAGAAAAGACTACTTATATTAGGATACACACACACACACACATATGTGTGTATATTTCACACAGAAATGCTACAGAAGTGTTTCCATGACGTAGGTTACATACTTTCTATTCAGTAGAGGAAAAGGGATGGATCACATGGAATTTCAAATCATAGGAAGCGGCAATTATACAATTAAAGTTTCTATATAGATTAAGTGTGCTTTCAATAGTGTGAGACAGTGGTGGGTTTAAATTGTAATGTTTTAGTAAAACTGTGGCCAAACTATACAGTTCTTAAAACTCAAGAAAATGTATTGTAGCATATGCATTTGGAATATCAAGCAAGTTATTTTCCCGATATTTTTGTTTTGTTTAAATCTTTGGATTGCTGTTTTCATTTTTGAATTAATTTCAATGCCATATGTGGAACTTCCTCATGGTTTATCATGCAGTTGGCCATGTCACCTTATGTGTTATGCATTTTAGTATTCATGCCATTTTCTTAATTCACATTTCCATGTCTAACTATAAATTTGCTGATTTCTTTCTTTTGTTTCCATCATTATGTGCATTTAATTCATTGAAGAACAAGAAAAATATAACTCTTCTACTAAAGGTAAATATTAATGTAATTTTTAATCATTCATACTGTATCTTTTATGATATGTAAGAGCTATGCAACCATTAGAATAGTGATCAAAATAATTTGATAGTTCTTTGAAGTGATTTTCACTTGTCAGTTCTTTCATAATTACAAAGTATATATCAAGGAGGAAAACATGTTAAAACTAAAAGATAGTTTGGGTGCAAAATTCATTCACCTACATTGATAACTAAAACATTTCTATAAACTAGCAATGTATATCTTATATGCTAATTTTTTATTTTATTATAGGATTCATGACATAATCTTTATTTCTTGCTGAGTTTCCTTGAGTTGATTCTATATTCTTGCCCTCGCAGATAAAGGATTTGATTCTGATTTCCCATGATTCTCTCTGGCTATCATCTACTGTGCAGTATGGAAAGACCCCACACTTTGTTGTCTTGATAGCACGAGCTTCATGAACTTTCTAAACTTCACTCTACTCATGCATGTTTAGAGCAGTGACCTATATTAGTGGTGTGAGCTTCAAGATTGTTTTGTTATCATCCTGTCTATCTGAGAGACATAGGAAGCAGAGTTCATCCAGCCCATTCTCATGGGAAGTCTCTGACCTTTACTATGATTTTTAATTAAAAATTATTTTTGATCTTTTCACTTAAATTTCTTTTTTTTTTTCGAGACAGGGTTTCTCTGTAGCTTTGGAGCCTATCCCGGAACTAGCTCTTGTAGCCCAGGCTGGTCTCGAACTCACAGAGATCCGCCTGCCTCTGCCTCCCGAGTGCTGGGATTAAAGGCGTGGACCACCACCGCCCGGCCTTCACTTAAATTTCAACTGAGTTTCTGACTTCCACCCTCAGCTTTTGTACTCCCACATCAATTATTTTTCAGAATTATACCTGGCCTGATCATTAAATTTTTGAATATAAGTTTATAGATCAAAGTAGTAGTTAGTGTCTTAATAATAGTTGAACCATTTAATGTTGATAGGTGTATTTATCAGATATTTAAAAGCAGTTTGAATTGAATTGTTTATTTTAGTAACTCTCAGAGTTAGTCCTGCTAACAGCTCTATCCCTAGTTAAGATCTCTGTCTTTGGCACTGGAAAGAAGTCTCAATGGTTAAGACTACTTTTTGGTCTTGAAAAAGACCTGAGTTCACTTCCCAGCACTCACATCAAGCAGCTCAAAACCTCTTGTAAGTCTAGTGTTGGGGAAAATTCTCTCACCTGAACTCTTTGTGTAAATGCACACACATGTAGACACATATAAATCTTAATATACCTAGCATATGCTGTGAACCTCAGTATGGGAGATTATCTTCAATTCTGTTTAGTCTGAAATTACACAGAATGGAATTATATGTCAGACACATAAAGTGCACATCTGAGCAAATACTGCTTGACATACTAGGAAGAAATAGTAACTAAAGGAAAAGACTCTTCAATGAAATGAATAAGATGTTGCCTTAGGTTTTAATAAGCTCGTGACTACCTTGTATTCCTAATTTAGGTATCAGAAGCAACCTTATATTCAGTAGTACAAAAATAACCAGTGTTTTTTTTCTTAGATTCTAAAGAGTATTACTTGATTTGGAAGGTTAACAGTGTGGTAGATTCCTTTGAATGTTTCTTTATATCTTTTATTTGTTTTGTTAAGATTTATTTTTATTATTTTTAGTTATGTGGGCTGTTCACATGGGTGCAGGTATTCTTGGAAGTATCAGACTCCTCAGGAGCTGGAGTTGTGAGCTCAGATAGTTGTGAGCCAACAGTCACAGGTGCTGGGAACTGAACATAGGTCCTTTGAAAGAACAGTGAGTGCTCTTAACCACTGAGCCATGTCTCCAGCTCCAAATCCTTTGGATTTTATATTGGAAATGAGTCTAATTCATTTTCCAAAAGATACAGACCAGCAATTACTTACAAGAACATTTGATTAGAGGTCTTCTGTATATTCTTATCAACCAAAAGCCAGGTTGGCTACTACAAAATCTTCTTGTGACACAACAGAATGTTTGTATGCAGAATCCGTATTTAAACCACATCAAATATTAAAGTTTTCATAGATGGGCGTTACACTCATCCAAGTCTTTGAGGCAGAAGGTAGATATGCTTCACAAAACAGACCATGGCACTGGAATCAACACAAGAGACAAATAGGAATGTTCACCCAGCAAGGCTCAGCAGCCAGGATGACATGTTCTTTTTCTAGGGTTTGAACCAGTGTAACCACTAATAGTCACCCTCACAGCCCAGAAGGAATTAAAGCAAGTTCATTTTTTTTTCAGTCATGTTAGAAGCTGAAAACGAAAGACATCTTCACTGCACAAAGAAATCCCATAGGTGTGAGCTGCAGACGCTCTTCTATAATCTATAATAGGGAATTCATGTAGCTTGAATGATGGCTCACTGAGCAAATGAGCAAGAGGACTGACTGATCATAGAGGCCAATAAGCTCATCAATTCGCCTTTGTTTTGATGGCTGTATATAAAATTATCTCACAAATAAAGACGCCAGTTTTCCAAGGATTATGCAACACTGTGAGTGCTAAAAATCACAACAGATTTGGGAAAAAAGAGTTGGTCACTCTACCTGTAGAGGAATAGTCTGGTACTGTTTCCAGAGCACAGTTCATGATAAACAAAATGCATCATTCACTATGTATTGATCACACAACTAAGGGTGTTGTGCATTGTCTCATATTTTCATAAGAACCTAAAATTGGAGTAGTAATAGCCTTTATTTCCTGAGATGTCTAAATCTTCAAGAGATTGGAAACCTGACCCCCTTGTCAGTCACCCACTTGGTGAGTGGTAGGCCCTCCTCTAAGGACTCTATTCAAAACTGTTTTGTGGTACAGGAACTCAGTGTCCTGTTTTCAAGGATGCCTACTCTGCATACCCAGTAGCATACAGAGTACTTACATTGTATGGAAACAGAGCATCGAGACTTACGTGGACTGCCTCAGGTGCTGTAAGGCAGGCCCGGATGTTGACCATGTCGTCTGTGTTCTGTCTTCTTTGCCCTCAGCATGCAACCGAGGCTTTCATGACACAGTTGATCTTGCAGAGGGCTGCTTAATTTTTATATGGCCACCTGCTCACGCAGCTGTGAGCCACGCAGCTAAATCTATACCTGGTTTGCCCACTCAACGACGACACCAGCAACAAAAGCCGGGTTCTGTCTATGTGACCGAGACTTTGCAATCTGGGGTTGACAATCCAGGTGATGACGAAGAAATGTTCAGACAGCTCCTTTACCCTTGCCTCCTTTTATGCTGAAAGCTGAGGGATGATAGCATTTTAGGTTACACAGACTGCTTGTAGGCCTATTTTTTAATCATTCATTCTAAAAATAAGCCACTTTTTCCCTCTCTGCTACATTTTCTGGACAGTTTTAAAGAGCCCATGAATGTAGTTTGGGGGCACCGAAATAATGATATACGAAGATCAAAAGTGAACCAGAAATTAAATGACTTCAAGGTGAGAAAAATGTTACTGTCATGATACATTTCTATTTTCTATGCCTTTAGATATTTCTTAACTGCATTATCTCTGGCGCCTGGGAACAATTTTGAATCATAACAGAGCACATTACGTGATGTTTTCTACAAATATCCTGCCCTCAATTATAAAACATGTATAATTTATGCACCTGGATAATGAAAGACATTTAGAGTCCAAGGAATTAAATTATTTCAAAGGGACAAAAAGCAAATGGCATTTTGTTGCTTTTTGTTTTCTCCCCGACTAATGGAATGTATAATGATTATTGCAACAAGATTGTAAGAGCTGATTAAGGCCTGCCTCTAGTCAACTGTTCTTTTAATCTAAGTCCTAAAATAGATGCCAAAGCATATTGCCTGTTCGCTTTCCTGCTAAATGATGACAGGAGAAGTTTGAGTGCTAAGTTATACAAAGTACAATTTATGCAAGGATGGCGTTGATCTTAATTAGATTGAATTTAAATAAAAGTGAAAATTTTCTTACTTTCTCTTGCATTAATTATCATATAGTTCATTAATCATTCATAATACTAGTAGGCTATAGTGGTAATATGGAAAGAAATATGCTTGAAGTTCCATGTTCACCAATTTGGAATTTTAAAATTTCACATTTTCTTAATTGTCTTGAAATAGTAACAAAAGATTGTAATTATTTTTTTCACAAATTATTATTTAATAGATAGCATAAGACACCAGGTCAGTCATTTCCTGTTCTTGTAGGTTAAGATTTATGACACATAGTATTGAGATAAAACTCTATGATAGCGTGATTGCTCAGTGCATTTGAAACTCTAGGTTCAGCCCCTAATTCAAGAGAGCAACAGAGAGCTGTGGGAGGGGCAGAGACAAGCCAATGGAAAGAGATAGAATAATTTTGAGGGTTCATGTTACTTAATCTTCTGGGCTGAATCATTCTGGTGCAGTACTTTTACTTGAATATGTATCATAAATAATGATTTGAACTTTCCATACTACAAGGGTGTTTAGTTGATCATTGTCTGCATATTATCGTAGCTACTCAGAGAGTCACACCACATAACTGAGAGGATGTGGTTTTGACCTCCCGTTCTGTTCAGTTGTATGTATGTACTAACAATGATATTATGGTAGGCATTAACGCTTCTAGATATTTCCCACATAGCGGTCCTTGAAAGATATACCTAACTGATCAAAGACTTTGTTCACCCATTCCTCCCGAGATTTGTAAAGGAAATTGAAGAGGAAAATAAAACTAAGCAGGTGTCCAACCATAGATGGTGTCTTCCATGTGCACTGCCTAGTTTATGTCCTTCGAATATTCCAGACATTGTAAAGAGACTGTGCAAAGGAGCTGAGTTTATCAAAGTTAGATTACATCAAGTCTGCCCAAATACAGTCTCTTTGTTGTCAGTGTTGTTAGAACAATGAGTAGAATGACCATTTAGAGGTCAGTTTTGATAATATGAATGTTCTCCAAAGACTTGACCTTGAGCAGAGCAGAGGAGCTAGATATAGGATTCTTCCGTCAGCCGCTGGCCCTGTCTGTTGAGGACAGCTGTTTTGGGGTGCTGAAGCTTGCAGGTTTTCACCTGGGATTGGCTCTCTGGGTATATTGGAAATAAGCAATACTAAAACAAAATGTGAGGTCATGTGACTGTGGTGAGATTTGAGTAATTATTTGTGTAAGTAATCTTTTTCTCACCCATGCCACTGTTTCATTTCAATTATCTAGACCAAAACATGGCTGTATTTAATTTTCCAAAAGCCAGTGTGGTATTTTTCACTGCACGGGTGTTAGCTCGCTCGTCACTGGTTTTGATTCTCATGCTGGATAATCACAAACTTTTGCTGCCTCCATGAATACTGAAGACTAGTTAGTCTCTGAGAGCACGGGCGAGTCAGCTTCTTATTAAACCAATCTGCGTGGCACAGCTTTGCAGTGGACAAAAGGATTATCCCACGGAAGTTCAGAAACAACTAAAAACACTGCTGTACTTGCAAACAGGAATTTAAGGCAAGTCACTAGGATTTGGAAACTCGTACAGAGTGGAAAAAAACCTTCTGGATTTTAATTTTACGTGTTGTGGATATGACTGTGCTGCTGTAGAAGTAAGGATCGGTCAGTCTTTAGCTTGTGTACATTTGAAAGTAAGGTTGATCATCAAGGGAAGACACTCTTCATTTTAAAGCACCACAGAGATAATAATGTAGCGTTCAGCTCATGTTTCTCCTAACACCTACAGTCTGGGTAAGTTGGTGAATTAAACAATGTTGGAAAGAACGGCATAGAGCCAAAGCATGAGTCATTATTGTTTCTGTATTACAAGTGTGAAAATAATATTGCAAGAGAGGTTTTCTGAGGACTCTCTTCTCTTTACAAACTCTGAAGAGATGCATCTTAGGAACCTCTGAGCTGATGAAGAACAGTGAATCAGCTTTAGATGTAGTCAGTCCTCATCCCTTTCTTAACTCTCTTACTGTATTGCTTCTGAGCAAGGAAGGATACTTAAAACACTTAAAGAGGTCTTAAAAGTTCAAGTATTGCATTTTAAATCATCAAATGCCAGCCCACCTTACCTGAGAGACTATTTTGACATCGGGTGTATATTTAAAATGTCTTTGTGTTCAGACTTTGTATCAGTTTGCCCTACTGCAGTTCAATTAGCAGGATCTTCTTAACATTTTACTACTTCCTCTTCTCTATCTTATGTTGCTGTTTGCCGCTTTCTTACTTCTTCGAACACAGTGCTTGAGATAATGAATTCTTTACACTGTTATCAATACCTGAGTCTCTGTAGGTGTCAACACTTAAGTTACATTATATCTGACAACTTTGCCATATGTCATTTACCAGCCATACCGTTACTATGTTGCCATGTAAGGAGGGAGCAGGGATTTCAATTCTTTCAGCTGTGAATTATGGTAGCACATCAAAGTGAACTCAGTTATCCTCAAGAGGTTATTGTGTTTCAGGATTGACTCCTATGAACTGATGTTTACAAAATGAACGTTGAAAATCTTTTCGATACCAAGAAAGTTAATGTAGAAATTCACTTTGTCCATTTAAAATTCCATCTCACAAGAAAAGCTTGAGAACATGTCAGGTATTAGTGTGGGTGTTTTCCCTTCGCCTATGTTTAGGCATTCACTCCATGCCTGCAGTGTCCACAGAGGCCAGAAGAGGGCGCCAGGGGCCATGAACCCGAGTTACAGGTGGCCGGCAATTGAATGAGGATTCTTGAAAGAGCAGCCAGCGCTATTAATCTCTGAGCCATCTCTCCAGACTCAAATATCAAAATTTAAGCTTGTGTTAATTTTTAGCTTCATAGATTTTGAAATTGGTACAGATTCAGTTTTACATAAATGTAAATTCATGAAAACTTTAACTTGGATTGCTAATAAAACACACATCACTATAATATCAAAACTATTTCAAAAATACCATTGTCTTTGGAAATGATATATAAAAATTCCAGTACTCAACAAATATTAAGAATTGTTCATCTTCTTCAATAGTACCTTTATGAAATAATTTTTTTAAGTGGAGACCTGGAGAGTTGGGTCAGCATGTAATGGTGCTGGTTGCTCTTGCAAAAGAATTCACTTTGGTTTCCAGCTCATACCTGTCTGTATTCCAGCTCACAACTTCAACCCCAGCTGATTCAGTGTTCTCTTCTGGCCTCTCTGGACAACTGAACATAAAGCGTGTACAAACACACTCGCACATAGCACATAGCTACACAGAAATAAAATTATACTCAAAATTTTTATCCTAAGCTTTTAAAGGAATGAGAGGCAGACCTATTTAAATACATAAAGGTATAGGCTGAAATTCATAAACCGTTTTAGCTTGTTTGGAGATTCACAAAAGCCCATCACCCTTCAATCATGCAACGTTATCAAACTATGAATGAGGTGAAGTCATTTGCACATTTTCGATGGGTTAAGAAATGTGGGTCCATGAGATGGTTCAGTATATAAGGAAACATGCCCGGAAACTCACACCCTGGCCTGAGTTAAATCCCCAGGACCCCTATGCTGGAGAGAACTGAATCCAGTAAATTGTCAATTGTCTGCTGTCATTTATTCCTAGGCCTTTGTCCATGCACGTGCACACACACACACACACACACACACACACACACAGGGAGAGAGAGAGAGAGGTGTATATATAAACAAATCTTAGCAAAGTACATAATATGAAGAGGAATGCCTTTTAACCCAAGACTTTATTTTTATAGCCTAGAATATTTTCCATTACACAATTATCCTTAGTAGTTTGTAAGTTACAGTTACTAATTTTACCCTATGTGCTCTGATTGGAATTCTTTTTGTTGAGTTTTAGAAGAGAAGTTCTAAGAGTGGCTCCTAAAAGGAAATTCTGCTCCTGTCCACACTTGATTGTACTTTTTAGAAGTTCAGGTTTGAAAAACCTGAATTTGCACAGAATAAGGAATGAGACATTGGTGTTAAGAAAAAAAAGATCTTTTTACATACAGTTCTGCACATTAACATGTACTTGTATTCAGCCAAAGTTTATCCGACATAAATACAGCACTGAGGCTATAGTTTCTGGGACAGATGTCATCCTTTCAACTCCTTAGGAAAACAATTTAATAATAAAACTGCAATGTTAACTACAGGGAGTGAATTATTTAATGTACTGTAACAAACTTTAGTGAGATATCTACAATTATAATTAAAGTAGTCTATGGTATATAAGCTAAATTGTTAAAACTAAATAATACTGCTATTATCAGAATTATTTGATTATAATATATCACAGGGATGAAAGATAATACATCTGAAGACCTTGTATTTTTTTTAAATCTTTTTGTAACTAAATGACAGATTGCTTTTTAATCCTTTGAATTGCTACAAACCGTGAGAATGACCTAAATGTAAATTTTATGCACGGGTCTCAGTTATGTTAAGTGTTTTATTTCACGTTTAAATTTTGCTGTTAGAGTTAAAATTGGTAAAACAGTAGAGCCCTTTAAATGATAAGGAATAATTGTTTTTTCTAAATAAGATATTGGAAATTTTGATATGTGACTAATTTTGTTTATAGCAAAAGAGTTGAGGGATATTATTCCAAGGACAGAGTTTGCTTGTGATTATTTCTGTGGTTCTTCCTATTAATAACAGATGTTAGTGGACTTATATTTTAGGATTGGCATTTTAGAGATTTAGCTTTTTATATCTATAATCCATAGAGATGGTCATTTTACTCCACAGTGTGCATTTTAATGAGAAACAAAAGCATGCAGAAAAGTTGAATAGCACTTACATTCACACCAAGGGTGTGATTATTAAGTAGCCTTTCAATGGCATGTGATAACTTGTACAAGCAACTATTTCACAATATTAGATTAATCATAGTGACATCACAAAGAGGACGCAAAGAGTAGTCAGCACCACGATGCGAGTATACCTGTGATTATACTGATTGCTCAAGTAAATGATCAGGCTTAGGTGAGTGTGGCTTCTGTCTGGAATCTGAGCTCAAGCAAGGAAGATGGCATGACAGTTGTATTTGCTGGGAAGTTGAGCGGCTCTACTGGTGATCTTGGTTTTAATGCTAACTTGGAGATTGCTTTCGTCCTGGTGATGTGCAAAAGTTGCTTGGTTAAACTTTCCTGTGAATAGGTGCAGCATGCTGAGAATTTCTGAAAGCTAGGACTAAAGTCCCTGAACACTGTACATTCAGCTCACTTATTACTGCTACTTAGTAGGGTATAGCTTTAAGTTTTGCAAAGTGAGTCTTAAAATGCAGATGCCATAAGGTGATGGAACCCTCCTTCGAGAAAGGGGGTGGAATGGCGAAGTTCATTCACTATGACTATTTCTAGATGTTTTGGGCCTGTACCTTCTGGGAAGGAATATTAAGAACTGCAAAGGACTAAATACAAATAGAACAAAGTTTTGGTCTAGCAAGTGTCATAATGGTTCTTTAAACATTAATGTATTTGACTAGGATGTTAAATTAACATTTAATTATCTATGAAATTGCGGTTACAGTGCATTGCTTTAAGATTTAGTTATACATTACAACGATAGATTTTTTTTTTTAGCTCCCTTAAAGCAAAAAAGAAAATGAAAGGAATGGTTGCAAGAGATATTTATGACAGTTGCAGCACGGAAAATAGATATATTTACATAGGACTTTCTGTACTGCTTATGGCATTCTATACATAAAAATCATAATTTTCATAACTTCGTTGCAGTTCCTAAGAGCTGTCTTATTGGAGCTCGCTTCATAATGCTACCGTTGGCTCTGTGTGCTGTCCAGTAACTAACAAACCTTTCAAGCTGTTTGTGAAATGTCTTCTAGCTAAAGGCAATCACCATGTATTGTCTCTTAGGATAACATTCAAAGCAAATGTGTATCGTGCTTAAGTTTCAGAACTCTGCTGTAATAGAATGAGTCTTTCTAGTTTACTAACTTCACTAAGGCAGAGGTCAGAATGGGGCTGGCTGATGGGATTCAAATTATAACAAGTACAGAAACTGAAGATTCAGACATATTCTCACACATGCATACATGCACTCACACACACACACCTTAGCAATTTTAGAGGCCGAATGGTACAAAGGTCATGTATACATTTTGATACACACACACACACACACACACACACACACACACACACACACTTCTACTTTATTAGTCCAGTTAAAACTTGTTTGCGAGGTTAAACACTGTAGGAAATCAAGACTAGGTAAATTGTAAATAAAACTAATTTAGGTCTCACTCACCACAGTTAAGAGCTTTTGAAAGAGCCCCTGGCTCTTTCCCCTCCGTATGTGAAAACACGGTAATCAGACAGAGTTTTCAAGCTGGATTGCGATGGATTCTGGCTTTAGTCAGTTTGGATATGATCTTGCCCGCTATCACACTTGCCTCTTATCACAATAAAGCCTTAACTGGACTACGTTTCTGTACATGTTACATTGTAAAAGAGCTAACAAATAGAGCATATCATTTTCAGAATTTATGAGTTCATGCAAGACATAAAGATGTTGGAATTTTTCTTTTGTCTAAATAAATGCATCGTTACAGGCAACAAATCGTGCTCAAAAACCATTGGTCAGAATTTATGACATAGGAAGAAGACCTCCAAAGAACAGATGGTTATTAATAAAATAGTTTTCAAGAGACTTCTATGTAGCGGAGGGTACCAAGTGGATGTGCATGCATGCAATCGTGTGCTTATGTATGTGGCGTGTTTGGTATGCAGATTTGGTCATAGCTAACCACCAGTAGCTAGTTCAATACACAGAAAACACCGCTTCACAGTTAAAGTTGATTCTGCATAAGAACCTATGAAGAGAGTTGAAAATATTTCACATCAGATGAAGAAATGGGCTGCTTAATTTTTGTTGCTAACATTTGTGTTCCCCGCTCTGTGTAATCTTATCATTTTCACCTGTAGATTAACAATTATCAGTGCCATCTAGGCTGCATTCTGCTTTATTTATTAATTGTGATCTATTTCAAATTTTGTTTAGTTTGAATCATTTCACAAGCTTTGAAATCTTAAACCAGCCATTTCCGTAAAAGGTGCTTCCTGTGTTTTAATGAGCTTCCATTATGTGTTTTTGCAGCAAGCTTAGTAGTGGAGGAGCGAACAAGACAGATGAAAATGAAAGTTCACCGGTTTAAGCAGACAGCGGGGTCTGGGTCTAGTCAAGAACTTGATCGCGAGCAATACTCCAAGGTAAAATTAAAAGTGTCCTGCCAATAGCATCCCCTTGAGAAACAGACTACATATACTAGGCACATATGTGTATGTGTGTGTATATATCACAAAACTAGAGAGCACTGAGCCATGTAAAGGAATTTGTCGTTAAGTATTAGTCTTACATCATAGCTGTTCATCCAGCTTGACAAATCTCTTCCACACCTTTATGTTTTCAGAAGGTAGATCACATTATTGAAATATTATTTATTATATTTAATAATCTTTCCAATGAGAAAAATCGTGGTATTAAAGATGAGGGTTGTCCTTAATTACATTAACAAAGTAAGCAGGGTATATAGGGTCATTTGTCAATGAAATAGTATTCATTTAGTATTCAATGTATTTATGTGGTTTTGACTAGTCCGTTAGTGACAAAAGCCGTACAATCTGACAATCTTGCTTATTTACTTATCTGTCTTTAGTAAAAAGCATGCTGTTTTAATTTCTCAGAAAATGACGTAAATGTTAATAAGCATTTAATTTATATTTCATTATTTTATAAGAATATACTAGATATCTATAAATGTAGTTGCTAATGTTTAATTAAAATATACAACCGTATAATATATGAAACACACTTACATCATTATCTGGTTTATTTTAAAATTTCTTTCAAAATAACACTAAGTTCTACTTCATTTCAAATTGATATCAGGAAGCCATTTTAGAAGTAGTAACATTTCAGAAACTGAAATTAGTAAAACTACACCAAATCAATACATTAAGCTTAAAATAAAACCTCAAAGTTATTATTTTAAAAAAAATAATCAAGTTTGCTTCATATAGAGCCAGGGAGTCAGTAATTAATACAAACAGTAGAGATCAAAACAAAATACGGTTTGTCACCTGCAATATCCCAGCCGGGCAGTTGGGTAAAGTGTGTCACATTACACATTAGATGCAGAAACCAGCATGCAGCAACAGAGAAGGTCCACTGATTCAGGGATGCCACAAAGAGTTTGAGACACCTTTTAAAAAGGTAAAATCAGTAAAGAACACACACACATACGCTAAGCAACATCTTGACTACCATGGAGGAGCTGGATCCAGCTCCGCACGTCTGTCTTCTTCTGGTCTGTGGTGTTCTCAGCTGAGCAGTGTGCTAGTCTTTTTTTTTGTAAATAGCATTATAACTTTAGTTTGCTCACATTGCAAATTCACAAGACTGAGACAACAAGATGATTTTCAGGGTAGATTTCTCTTCACAGTTAGCGTCTCTGAGTTGAAATTAGGGGAAAGGCTCCAGTTAATTCAGAAATCCTTTCTTGATTTCCTAAACTTCTTCTAATAGTTGAAGTCAAATAGAATAAATAGGGTGGGGGCCAGAGTAGGCTGCAGGGAAGAGATAAGTAAAGAATTGGAATAAAATACTAAAGGCCACTTGGGGTCATTGTGAGCCAGGAGTCTAGTTATTAATCAGCCCATCAGAAAAGCCTGTGCAATGAGCTGTCTCACACACCTAAAGCGTGAGTGTTCTGGTGAACCAGGTAACCTACCCTGCTGCAAGATCTCCAATTTTCTGCTCAAAGCAAATTAGGTCTTGGAAGGACCTGTCTTCTGTTTTAGTGTCTGTGAAATTGCTCATTGAGTAAATGTGCCTGCCACTAATTCTAGGGACCTAAACTCAATCCCCAAACTTATTGGCGTAGGGAGAAAATCAACTGCAAGCTGTCTTCTGACATTCACATACTTGCATGCCTGTACACACACACACACACACACACACACACACACACACACACACACACACCCCACATACAATATAAAACATATGAAAAATGTCCTATTTCAGGCTAAACACTTACATTGTGAACCCCACTACTTGAAGAAACAGAACTCATTTACCAAAGTTAATAGACTTGTACCGGGTGACTTGAGGCTCAGAAACCACTTGCTTCTGTTGTCACATCACTAAGTACACCCTGCAGTCTAGCCTGCCCCCAAGCCTTGTATTCTCCGTGGCTTTCATTTGCATTTATATATTAATGTTTTCATCTTTATTTGTAAAGGCAAGCTAGTTCCTAGTCCACATTTTGTTGAATTTGAATATCTTAAAAAATGAAATTATTTTAGTGTGGAGAGCTGATTCTGTGGTAAGACCTGAAGCTCATACTGTTCTTCCAGGGAACCCGAGTTTGGTTCCCAGCATCCTCATCAGGCAGCTTCCAACTGCCTGTAACTCCAGCTCCGAGAGGCGTGTGGAGCACTGCTGGCCTCCAAGGGTACATGCACACATGTGCACATACCCACGCATAGGCACATACGAACACATAACCAAATATATTTTTTTAAAAAAGAACAGCTTTCATTTTTTAATATTTTAAGTTATCTTCAAAATGGAATGTTTCTTTGTGACCCAGTCATACACATACATCAATAAACTAGGCTCACGTTCCCATGTCTCCTCATACCTGTATCCTTCCTTATCCCCAAGGGTCCCCTTTGTGTGTTCATTTACTTACATATGAGGTATATGAATCTATATAAATATAAATGCGCCGGGCAGTGGTGACGCATGCCTTTAATCCCAGTACTGGGAGGCAGAGACAGGCAGATCTCTGCGAGTTCAAGGCCAGCCTGGTCTACAAGAGCTAGTTCCAGGACAGGCCCCAAAGCTACAGAGAAACCTTGTCTCAAAAAACAAAGAAAAAAAATAAAAAATAAAAATAAAAATAAATATAAATGAAAAATATACATCTAACTTTCCATATGCTTGTGAGAAAATATGAAAAACACGACTTGCATATAATAATATAGTTGTATAACCAATAAATGTGAGATCAGAGGTGTGGCATTAAAATGTTTTAAGAATATTATAAATGAAATTGTGTGAAACTAAATAACAATTGCTGCCAGGATTTTTTATGTATCAAATAAAAAATTATATTCATTCCAACTAAAATATTTATATTCTAGGCCAATGTTCCTAATGAAATTGTAATTCTTTTATTTTACATAAAAAAAATCATCACATCAGTGAGTAGTGGATAGTAGCTATTTTATTTAGTTCAAAACTCTTTTATATATTTTCAGGATAGGGTCATCTTTTTATCAAAAACATTTTAATTTTCAAAGGACTTCTATTGCTATAAAATAGTGTCAGTATGTAATATATATTAAAATTTGAACTTTCCCCTTTACAGTATTTAAGCACTTAACATATTTGATAAAATAATTAAAATTCAATACTAACAAATTTGACGAAATAGTTGAAAATTCGACTGTATGATAAACTAGGTGACCATTCTCAGAATCTGTTTACTTACCAGCAAGGCTAGATTGTGGTTTTCATGCTAAAACATCACTAGGTGAAGATAATCCCTCCACCTTTGTCATCTGGTCTGCCTCTAAAAGAGTAAATGGTCCTCCCCTTCATCCTGAGTGAGGAGTTCCTACTGGCTTGACTGCTTTCTAACCTTTGAAATGTATCACTGTGCTTTTTTATTTGATGCTATTTGGAGTTAAATGCCTCCTGATGAGTAGAAGTCATAACTGGAGGATAAAGCCGCACATAGGCCCTCACCTTTTAAGGGATTCTTTTTCTATGATTCTGGAGCAGCCATCAGGATGGCTGCCGTGGTTGGTGGAGATACCTGCAGTGTTTATTATTACTGACCTCGGAAAACTGTGATCCTATAATTAGGGGCTTCCTCCTGGGGAAGGAAGCTTGGTTTACTTCCCTGAAACATGGCCGAATACAGTCCCCTGAGGATACTTTTTTCTTCGATGTATAATACATGTATTTTGATGAAAATATTAAAGAGAAAATTTAACAAATAATTCTTGATTGAAAAAAGTAAGGCTTACTTCAAAGGCTAAGATGTTTCAGAAAATCAGTTAAAAAAAAGTAGTAAAGAGTAAATATAAAATCTTTCATTTCCTTCAGTTATTGTGGGAGGAATTGCAATCTTAAAATGATTATGGTATTATTATGTATCCCAGTAGAGTAGAACATGTGATGACATTTTCATTCTCTGTTTTCTAGAAGAGCAAAGGTCTCTATAGAAGTAGACTGGGATAGAGACAACTTGTAGAAACGATAGAGATTTCATTAATCGGAGCCACATTTCCCTTTATGCTTACACATCTTCATGCTACTGTCCATGTGTTTCAGTCTGTCAGCTGTTTGTTCTGGCTGATAAAATAGTGGAAGAGCATGCGGTATACCTAGATAATGTCTCAGGGCATTGGATCTCACTTATTTCTTCTCCTAATATTTGTAGATATAATGAATGAATTTGGTCACAGTAGTTTATTCTAGGAGTTGTGTTTAAAGTCTGCTATTGTTCAAATCAGGTTCTAGTCTGGCATCATTATAAGTTTCCCTACAAATCTGTAGATTAGAAATTGTTCTGAATAAAATGAATTGTATCGGACAGTATCATCTATCAGATATGACAATAATTTGCTGGTGAACTAAAGTACCACATTACATGGAATACATGAGTCATATGAATTTGAGAGTAAATACTAATTAGGCTTTAGACTTAACAGCCTACATGAATATCCCTTGTGTCTTAGTGGGATCTTTGGCTTTCAAAGGTAAACATCATTGTGATAGAACTTCAGAAAATGTATTTTGTAGATAGACCATAAAATGTATATGCTTTTCATGATACAATATTCATAGGCAAATTCATACACCTATGAGGCAAGGAATTTAAATGAAATTGCTTCAAGAAGAAAGGTCTCTCACGTAAGGGATCCTGAAATGAACATAAGCGCCATCTCTGGAATTACTTGAATTACTCCTTAAACTTTATTTTCTTACATTTATTGTATATATAGAGACAGACTTGGGTTTTAGAATTCATTTATATGGTATATTTGAGAAAGATAGTTCAAATTAATCAAGATTCATGCTACAGAGCAGTAGAGGATTGGTGACTGTCTGAAAGGCCAACAAGCACCTCACCCATTTATTGTTCAGTCTGACATTCACTTGCTTAGTGGGAAATAATAGGGATGGTCATATTTTATTTTATGCAAGCAAATGAAGTTCTTTTCTTCTGATATCAAAGAAAACAGTTACTCAAATATTGGTTATTTATGGCTGGAAAAACTTGTCATTTTTAGAATTATAACATAATATGTTCACCATATGCTCAGTTCCAATAGAAAAATAAGCACTGATTATCGCCTTTGTAATTTTGCAGGGTGTCTTATTTTATGTGATAATTTCTAAATATTGGGAAAAAAGCCCAAAAAGTAAATATTTGCAAGATAAGAATATAAGGAAAAGTCAATTGAAAAAAATGAGTAACGCAATTTCAGATTTTAAGCACCTACAAATGATTCTTAGACATTTTCCATGCAAGCACTTCAATTGTGTGTTCACTCTTCATAAGTCATATCCCATCATTGAAAAGATGTCTGATTTTTTATTGAGATTCACATGTAATATTAATGCTGGCCTGACCATGAGCTTCCATTCTTCCCTTGATAGAGGTACCCTTTGACTTTGTTTAGGTAGTCATTATCCTCGAGGTCACTTGTTTCTGTTCCGCGATCCGATGGTGGCGCTCATCCTCTCTTGTTTTTAATCTTTAGTATAACATACATAAAGATCAGTACAGAAGCTGTGATAACGTCTCCGCCAAGTCATCAGATAGTGATGTCAGTGATGTGTCTGCCATTTCCCGAACCAGCAGTGCCTCACGCCTCAGCAGCACAAGCTTTATGTCAGAGCAATCTGAGCGCCCCAGGGGTAGGATCAGGTGAGTTGGTAATGCTCTTTATCTTAATTTTATCTATATCCATCTCCATGATATGAATTGCATCTAGCTTCCACTGCTTTTGGCCATGTAGTGGAAACATCTCATTAGAGCAGCCAGATGGGGTCAGCATGTACAACCCATTCTATATATATATATATATATATATATATCACTAACAGAATGTTTGATACTATTCCCCGTAAACAGAAGCTAATTACTGTAGTCAAAACTTTGGAAGTTGCTCAGAGTTGCAATTGAAGGGGGTCCTCATAATATAATATGATCAGGAGTGCATCTTTTATTCCAGCATTTGAAAGTTTTTTCTTTAAGAGATCATATAAAAAAGCATTTTATGGTTTATAGAGAGTATCTGTCATAACTACTCAACCATATCATCAGTGTGAAAGTCTAGCCTATAAGCAACTATGTGTGTACATGTATAACTATGTATGTATGCATGCTTCTGTCATGCATCTCTAGCTACTTTTATGGAAAAGTTATAGACTCTCCATTTCCCTAAGGACTATAGTTTTGTTTTTTTCCTTAACTCCTACTTCAGTCATAATAATGGGTTTGCTTTCAAGGTAGAACATAGCGGATATGAGAACAAAACTTGCACCCCTGATTCTCATTGCCTGAGTTGTAAAACATTTGCACCACTTGTTACGTCACCAAGTATTTTGTTCTTATGTGACTAGCACCCTGAAGAAAGCCACATAGAAAGAACTTCAGACATCGGGTGCTGTCCAGCCTGACTCGTATCAGTATGCAGTTGCTCTTGCCTTGTTTTTGGAAACAGAAGTTTATAGAAGAAGTCTGGGGAGTAGAAGGGCTTTCTACTAACTAAACTAAATATGAATACTAAAATAGGAACAAATACCTTTGCATAACTCTAAGTTCCACATTTTGCTGCACATTAAATTGTAGCCAGAAGTTTCCCCCTGGATTTCCATCCCCATTACTTCTGTGCTGAGGGAAGAACCATGATCTTGTTAACAGTCTCATGATATCACGACTTAGATGAGCAATTCCCAGAACTTTATCAAGACAGGAGAAAGGAAAAGAAACTAATCAGTTTAACGATGGACTGTGATTTTTTTTTCCTTTTAAATGTTTTATTCAGTTTACACACCCAACCACCTTTCCTCCTCCCTCACCTTCTCCTGCTCCCCCTCACCTCCCCCTAACCTACCCCATCCACTCCTCTGAAAGTGTAAGGCCTCCCATTGGGAGTCAACAAAGCTTTAAATTTAATTTAAATTTAATTTCAATTTAATTTTAAATTGAGACAGGACCAAGTCCCTCCCCCACCCCTGCATCAAGGCTGAGCCAGGCATCCCACCATAGGGAATGACTTCCTACTAAGAGTGTTAGGTGGAAGGGCTGATGGTGCAGTGGAGGGGGAAATTCCAACCATAAATGAGAACTGAGTTTTTGACTAAGCTAAGAGTAAAAGCAAAAAGATCTGTTTATCCTGACTCCCGAGCTCATAGAAGACTTCCTTCCTGGCAGCCCATCTTCTCTAAGCTTCCTGTTTCTACCCTTCCCCTGCTTTGTTACTGGTATTTTAAGTAAACACATATGATAGCTAAGAAAGTTTCCTCTGTAGCTAGGATGAGACCTTTTTTCTACCAATCCCACATTTTGTGTCACAGTCTCCTGACTCTCCAAAGCTAGAAAACCTTTTATATGTTATTCTATATTATTTTCCATATGTACCTACATAAATGCAAAATACTCATGGAACTGGAGTAGTGACTCAGAGGTTAAGAGCCCTGGCTTCCCTTCCAGAGGGCCAGGATACATTTCCCAGCCTCCATATGGTGGTTCACAGCGGTTGGTAATTCCAGTTCCATGAAATCTGATGTCCTCTTTTGACCTCTGTACATAGTGCACTGTCATTTGTTTAGGTGAAACACCCATACTATAAAATAAAGTGAAATAAAAAATCAACACATGCACAGAGGCCCTCACAGGCCACATCACAGGACACCACATTGCTCTTAGCTGCCAACACCAACCCTCTCTGAACAGCTTGAGATGGGTGAGTTTGCAATGCAAAGCAGTTACTAACTGGGGTAGGAGTAGAAGACGCATGCAGTGTCTCCCACTGAAAATACTCTCTCTGCTTTTATTGCAAACTTTATGAATGGTGACTGTTGATTCTTCCCTTTTTTTCTTTTCAGTAGTTAACATCTTCATGGATTTTTAAATACTTTATATTCAAAGCCACTATTGGGAGAAAGGACAAAATCGATCAGTCTCAGTGATAGAATGTATTTAATGTCAACATTTTGAGTTCCTATTATATATAAGGACTTCATTCTTCTAAAGAGAACATCATAGTGTAAGACTTAGGCCAAGAGCTGAGGGAGATTTTAAATTGTTATGCCTAATGTTTGAACACTTACTTTATATTTCAGAGACCTGTGTATACCCCCTGCCATTCTAACACGATTTAAAATATTTTCTTATCTGTTGCCTCACATGGTCTTTATTGGGAGAGTTAGCAAAAGAATTCAGAGGACATTATAGGAGTTCTTAAAAATCAATTTATTGCCCTAAAAGTCACCCTAAAATCTAATGTGTCAGGAAGGTCTATAAATAGAAATCATCTAACATGGCCTTGATTTTTGTTATATAACACAATCAGATATTGTCACTTAAAATACCAAATTTTTCCCAAACCTGACTACTGCATTTCCAATGATGCACACACACATAGTTATAAAGGCTCTACATTTGGCGTGTTTGGCACACAGAAAGCAATCCATCTATAGTACTTTTGGGGATTCATCCAGATATGGTCAGGCAGTTGCAGATGAGCTGAAAGAGATCATGCCTTCCTCCAGACATGTCCACTTCCGGTGTGCTCAGTCTGAAGTCCTCTTGTTGTTTTCCTCTCCTGATACAGTAAATATTTTATTCAAAACAATGCAAAGCATAGTGTATGTTTTCAATTTCATTTTCCGGGAAAGTGCAGAAAGAAAAGGAACCAGACTGCATTATTTGTTTTAGGGTAAATATTTTGAAGATATAATTACCTAAAAGTTCTAGAAATGGGCTGTAAACTGTTCACAAAAGTGAAGATGTTTTAATAAGATAGAACAACACTTAATACCCCAAATAATAGGAAGCAATGAGGATTTGACTTCTAGTATATCTGATGTATTCTGTGTATACTTATACTTGGTAGCTTCTTTGGGGCTAACTTGTTCTCAAAGATGTTTCTGTGTCTGAGTACAATATATAGTTGGTATAGGCATGCGTATGTGTCATAATTAATAATAAAAATGTGTACATTAAGGCTGGGGAAATGGCTCATTAAATGTGTGTCATTTGAACAAGAGAACCTGAGTTTGGGTACCCTGAAGCCACCAAAATGTGGGTGCAGCAATGTGTGTGTTATTTCAGACCTGGGAAAGCAGAGACAGTCTCTGGGGTTTATTCACCATCACGTGCAGTCAAAACAAGAAGCTCCAGATTCGGTGATTGATCTTATTCAGAAAAGAAAGGAGAAGGAATAAAGAATTGGCTCCGCCTTTTAAGTGTTCTTTACGTCTTGCAGAGAATTCTCACCTCCCAACCACTTGTAACTGCAGGTCCTGGGTATTCATCACCTTCATAAGCTCCTATTCTCATATGTGTGTGCCTACACACAGACACATACCCAGAAAAATAATTAAAAATAAGAAAAACGGCTGGGTGATGGTGGTGCACGCCTTTAGTCCTTACACTTGGTAAACTGAGGAAGGCAGTTCTCTGTGAGTTCAAGGCCAGCCTGGTCTACGGAGCAAGGTTCAGGACAGGCAGCATTATTACACAGAGAAGCCCTCTTGAAAACCATATGCATGTATGTGTGTCTATATTAAAAATGATTCCTTTTTAAAAAGCAGAGGGTGATTGAGAAAGACGGCTGACATTAGCCTTTAACATCTACCCAATCATACAGTCTATACTTACCTGTGAGCTCATAAATATACAACACAATATATTTATTAGACCAGACATTTATATGCTTTCTGAATGCTCTGTCTTCGTCTTTAAAGGAGCTCAGTTTTCATGGATAATCTGAGCATGTTTTCACCTTTACATGCATCCCTCTCATTTATGCCAGAGAAATTTCAGTTGTTTGTATAACAACAAATTTTAAGAGAAAATATGAGCATAATATTAAAATCACTCTCAGATCTTACATAATTCTATATTTTACTTTTTTCTTTGACAATTTCATGCAATGCGTTTTGATCATAATCAACCCCTACCCCAACTCCACCCTGATCCACCTTTATTCCATACCCAACTCTGTCTTCCTCCCTCTGCATAACTCAAGTCCAATTTATTTTGTCCATATACTATTAGATGTGTAGCCTTCCAAAGAAGTATGATTGATTTATCAGAGGCTATACTTTTTTTAATTAATTTTTTTATTTATTTTGCATACCAACCTCAGCTCCCCTTCTTTCTTTCTTCTGGTTCCCTCCCCCTGTCTCCCATTTACCCTTTCCCCATCCACTCCTCCTCCCTTGACTCCTCTCAGAAAGGGACAAGCCTCCCATGGACTCAAACAGAGCATGTCACATCCAAGCTCCTCCCCCTGCATCAAGGCTGGGCAAGTTAATCTAGCGTGGGAAATAGGTTTCCCAAAAAACCAAGTTCAAGCACTAGAGACAGGTCCTGACCTCGCTGCAGGAGCCCTACAGACAGACCAAGCTACACAACTGTCAAACACATGCAGAGGGCCTATTTCGATCCCATGCCGGTTCTCTAAGGCCAGAGTCCTTGAGCTCCCACAAGCTCAGGTCAGCTCTCTCTGTGGGTTCCCCTTGACCTTGGCTATAGTCTTAAAGAAAACAGATTCTTTTCCTTTCTCCTCAGCAGGTAATTGCCAATAACTCCACAGCTAGGGTAAGACTTTGTGCCTCCCTCCCCTCTCCATTCTGAGACTTGGTCTGTCTTCAGCTTTCTTGTGTATGCTGTGAGTTCTTATGTGCAGCTGCTCTGCTGTTTCTGGGTGACACTGTTTCCTTGCTGTCATCTCTGGCTCGTACACCCTTTATATCCTCTCTTCCCCAATGATCCCTGAGCCTTCAAAGGGAGTAAAATGATATATGTGGCATGACACCCTCCTAATGGTTAAAAACCGTTAGTTTCTTATTCTTGGCTCATTGGTTCACAAACATCACCCTCTTCATCTATCATATTCATAATTTGTGGCTCAAGCCACAAAGTCTACATTATCATACACATGTTTTAAAATTATTTTTTCTGCATCTGAATGCGTGCTTACTAAGCATGAGGCTCATCCTTTATACAGAAGAGATTGTGTAACAGCATGTATTGTCTTTCATGTATGCAGATTATTTTTATTGTCTTGTTTAATTGATTTTTATTGAGCTCTACATTTTTCTCTGCTACTCCCTGCCTCTTCCCTTCCCCCTTAAACCTTGCTGAAAGGTCACCATACTCCCAAATTACTCAGGAGCTCTTGTCTTTATCTACTTCCCATGTAGATTAGATCTATGTAAATCTGTTTTAGTGTTCTCATTGTTGTCTAAATTCTCTGGGATTGTGGTTTCTAGGCTGGTTTACTTTGCTTTATGTTTAAAAACCACCTATGAGTGAGTACATATGATAATTGTCTTTCAGTGTCTG
>JAQHUG010000453.1:947408-968614 GCA_028555095.1 Dicrostonyx torquatus | reverse complement strand
AATTGAACTCAGGACCTTTGGAAGACAGGCAATCAATGCTCTTAGCCGCTGAGCCAACTCTCCAGCTCCTGTCTGTTCTTATGCCAATATCAGGCTTTTTTCAGTACTGTAGCTCTGTAGAAGATTTTGAAGTCAGGTCAGGGCTTGTGATGTCTCCAGAAGTTCTTTTTTTGTACAGGATTGTTTTGGCTATTCTGGGTTTTTTGCTTTTCCATATGAAGTTGAGTTCCGTTCTTTCAAGGTCTGTGAAGAATTTTGCTGGGATTTTGATGTTTTCCTACAAAATTTTTGTGAGGGAGAGTAGTAGTGTGTGTGTGTGTGTGTGTGTGTGTGTGTTTCTATGTCCATGTGCATGTACTAGTGTGTGCACACGCCAGTAGAGTGCAAGGGCCAACCTTAGGTGTCCCTTGGGAGCCACCCACACTGGTTTTTGAGACAAGGTTTGTCAGTGGGACCCAAGGCTCAAAGTTTGTTTAATTTGGCTGGCCCTCTAACTTCAGGGATCCTGGAATCTGGGTCCCCGAAACTGGAATTAGAGGTATACTGTATCTCATGCATCTTTCTGTGTGGATGTTGGGGATTAAATTTGAACCACCATGCTTATACTAGATATTCTAACAGATAAATTATGTGCAGGATCACTATTGCTATGATGCAATTATTAGTAATATCCTTTGAAAACAAACATAAAAGGAATTGCAGCCTGTTAAACTCAGGTGATCTGCATTATGAAGGAGTAGGAGAGCCGGAAGCTCAAGCTGCAAATTATTTTTCTCCATTTCACCTGAAAAGATTTTAATTTATATTATAGTAGTTAAAATCAATATAAGGTATTAATAATAAAAAATTTCTGTACATACACCAGCCATCAAGCTTAAAAATCAGCTATGATCATGCTAACTGCATTCCTGTGGCCCCCACCCTACGTCATCCCCCATGCATATGACATGCTTCAGCATCTGAGGATTCTGGTGGCAGCTCTCTGATTGGCCAAGTCGTCACCAAGATCCAGCCATTGTGTGGCCAACATTTCCGGTGTCTCATGTCTATTTATGCACCAGTGTTCCATTACCATAATCAACATAGCTTGCTGGAGTAAGTGTATGACAAATACCGTGGGGACATCTCCTCACTTCATCCTTAGTCTTTGTCACCAGCATCATAGTTGTTTGGGGCCTTTTTCCCTACATACTAATTTTAAAATAGGTATATTTTATGCTTTAAATTACACCTTGTGATCTATAGTAAATATGAAAATTGATTTGAGGGGAATTGGAGCCTTTAGCACATTGAGTGCTCTATTGTGAACTTCTGAATTACTTTCTGAATCTTTAGTGTCTGTCAATGAACTCTAAAGTGTTTTCTTTCATTGGTGTGTAGCTACTGTTATGTACATAGCGTGTCTGATGCTGGCCTAAATCCTGGCATTTATTTTTTATCATTCCTGCATAGTTTTCCTTTCTAAAACTAAAGTTAGTTTTTTTCTGTTCTCTAGTATTGTTATTTATATCTAACTTTTTCTCTGCTATGATCTATATTCTTCTAAGCTAGTAGGTAATGTGTTCATATTTTGTGAGGTTTTAATTTTATCACATTTTTTTCTTTATATTCACTAATTATTTAAAGGTAAATTAATATTTGCAAAAGTATGGAATACAGTTTACTTTTAATTGTTTCTATTTAAAAATTATTGATAGCATTTTCTTTTTGAAAAAGAATTTATTTTATTATCTTAAATTTTGTGTATCTGTGTATGTCTTTGTGTGGATATATGCACATGAGTGCAGAGATCGTAGGCATTAGATCTCTAAGAGCTTGAATTATAGACAATTGTGAGGTGTCTAACAGACATGGGTTCATAAGCTGGACTTGGATCTTCCACAAGAGCAATATGTGTATGCTCTTGGCCACTGAACCATTTCTCTATCCTACATTATATATACTTTACTTCCTGGCTAGATATGGTGGTGCACACCTTTAATCCAAGCATTCAAGAGGCAGAGGCTGGGAGTTATCTATGAGTTCAAGGTCATCCTGGTCAATATGCATGCCACATCATCAAGGTCTTCCATTGCTTTTCTGATGACTTTCAGCTATTTGCTTTTATGCTTACCCAGAAAGCCCCCATTGAAATCTCAACTCTTCAACCTCTTTAAATGAGAATCTGTCAGCATCCTTTTGAGTCTGTCTACTTTTACTTTATATAAAATTTCTTAATTAGCCTTGTATATAGAATTCATTCATTTTCCTGGTCATTTGACTTCTATTATTATGATTTAAATGTCTTTATCCCTAATATTGCATTTTTCATTAAAATCATTTTTTATATGAGAACATTTACAGTATTCCTGTGATCAAATGTATTTGTTTAATCTTGTGAACTTTTCCTGTTTCTCTACATCTTGACTTTCTCATCATTTAGTGTCTACCATCTGTTTGTTTATTTTGTGGGGTTTTTAGGGAAAGGCATTCTTTTGATTTCTGATAGATTTAGAATTATTTTTACCATCTTATTTTCTCTTTTTAATTTTTTTCTGTTTTCATTGTTAGTTTAAACGGAGTTATTCTTATTTCATTTACATTCCTTAATATTCTGCTAATTATACCATTTTTGCACCATTGGTGGGTAATTTAGTGTTTAATTTTTATTTACAGCAAATTTAAAGTCCATAACTACCTGTACATGCTCATAGGAAGGTCAAGTTGGGCTGTCTTACACATTAGATCCACTAACACCCTCCTTATTTAAATTAGTTATATGATGTTTATACTATATTGATTCTGTTTTATTAATTCATATTATTTTCTATTAAATACATCATACTGACTCCTCATTTTCTGACAGTCACTGTTTTCATACCTCTTAGATCTTCATTCTGGAGTGTTTCATGAAAAAACACTTACTAGAAGCGGTAGCACAGAGTACCCTTAGCCTGAGGTACATTTTCTTTCTTATTTTACCTGGCTAATCCAGAACAATCTTCGAACACATTCCTCATCTGAAGACAGGAGTGTGTTTGGATCTCTTTTGAGCCTTTGGTTAAGGAGATACACCAGTATTTATCATGAGCTCAGCTGTATGTTTCAACTCATCCTCCTTGCAGCATCCTGTCGTTTCCAGATACACGGAGATGATGTAAGCCTACATAATATCTCCCAAACAAGTTTCTAGAAAGGGGTACATATGTGATCTGTCACTGCTTCCATCACTTTAAAACAGTGGTACACAAAGTTATAATATTAAAAAAGGAAATTATAAATTGTAAAAACATATACCTGCTAAGCATGAGAAGAATCAATTCTCAGGAGCGTTTATCCCAAGAAGAAAACAATGACCAGGGCAGAGCTCCATTGCATCCAGAAATGGACCTTGGATCCTTAGACCCAAGTGTTTGAGAAAATAACCATCAGGAGCATAGAGAGTCAAGCAGAAGGCAGCTGAGGCTGGAAAACACTGAGGAAGGAAAGATGGCACATCAGAGCTGGGAAACTGAGTCATGAGAAGTAATAGAAGCAAGGGAAATGAGATGTAACGTGAGGGATGGGGACAGAAGGAGATTGTACCCAACTGAGGAGGTCATCGTGGGAACAGAGGATTTCAGTACAGAGAGGATAGCAGGCGTGAGATAGAGTTGTTAGTAACGGCTGAATAAGGAGGACCTTGTAATCAGAAGTCCCATGACAAGACAGCATGAGGACAGCCAGCCTTCCCCACACGCTGCTTTCTACTCAGATGTCAATCTCCAGCGCTCATCTTGGTGCTGCCACTAACTGGTAGTGAGAGTCTTTACTAATTAGCAATTTCCATGTGCCTTATTTTTGTTTATTGGTTCAGTCATTTATTTGGTGAATACTTCTATGCAGATATTATAACTGAATGTGACTATCCCAGGATATAACAAAGCAAACATGATTCTTAGCTCTACGGAGTCAAATGTATTTTCTTTTCTATTATTATTGCCATGCCCAGCTACTCTTTCTCTACTGTGTTCTAGCACTTTCTAAGACTATTCTGTATCTTACTGGAGAGCCCCAGTAAGAGGCAATTTTCACCTGTGGGCTCCATGGTGTTCCATTTGGAATACAGATTCAATTGAGTCATCAATGTCTGATTAATTACATAGATATATTTTACAACTGCAAGGTTTTTTTTTTTTTCGAGATAGGGTTTCCCTGTGTAACAATCCTAGCTGTCCTGGAACTAGCTCTTATAGACCAGGCTGGCTTTGGACTCACAGGGATTCATCTGCCTCTGCCTCCCAAGTGCTGGGATTAAAGGTGTGCGCCACCAGGGCCCGGCCCCAAGTGCAGATTTAAAGTTACAAATGATTGATTTTTATTGGGCCTCTCTAATTTTATAAGAAAATACTTAAAACTTAATCTCACAGGAAGCTGAAAATCAACCACATCACTAAGTTAAAAATTCAAGAAATCAGCTTTCAAATTTGACAAACTGACATCAAAATGAGCAGAGATGATCTGAACAGGTGTTAAATAAAATGTAGAATTCACTAAATTAAATCTCATCACTTTGAAAAGTCCAACAAAAGTACCTTGCTGGTGCCTGACACTGACAAACCTGGGAATAATGCCTTACCCGTAATAGTAAGAGTTGCCCTCTAGTGAAGCAGGGCAGCTCTGACATTCTATGCAGAATCAGGATACCCTGATGAGAATAACTCAGTAAGGACTAGTGAAAAAGGAGGCCATGAACGTGAAGGGGAGTGGCGAGGGTTGTGTGGGAGAGTTTGGATGGAGGAAAGGGAAGGGAGAAATGATATATTTAAATTATGATCTCAAATGTAAGGAAAGGAAGGAAGGAAGTAGGGAGGGAGAGAGGGAAGACAGCTATTGTTAGAGCCTGACTGTACAATATATGTTTTCACTACTTCTGATCTGAAAATTTCGTGAAAAGATGCAGCTGGTCTATCTAGTAATGCTGCCCTTATTAAAAATGAGCAGTGCTGTGTGTGGCGCAGTCCACTCCAGGGATGACAGCACAACTTGAGGCAGAGCACTCAAAACTGTAAACACTGAACGAGAGCAAAGAAGAAAATCTGATGGAAAGAATTTATAAGCAACAAAATAGTAATTTGAAGTTTGCCAAACACTGGAAGAGAAGGAAAACACAAGATAAGAGCCACATGAACCCCACTGTGGTCTGAGGGTGCTACCAGTGTGGGAAAAAGCATGGGAAATAGCACCTGAGCAGAGAGCCCTGGGTTTATGGGGCTGAAGAAATGGCTGTTCAGTTCACGAACTGATAGAGAAAATGGTAGCTGGCAGGTGAAGAGTTTCAATTTGCTGTAGATTTCCTTTGGCTAGTGAGTTAGTCATGCGGAGGGAATGTTTTCCATAAACCAAACAAATGCACTCACTGAAGAGCAGAAGTACAAGCAGAGGTTCCAAACACTGCTGGGTGCTGGGGAGACAGAATGAACTCGGGTCTACAAAGACAGGCAGGTTGCGATAACACCTTTATTTTTCTCTAGGAAACAGAAGAGTTGGGGGCTGGGGCAACTCAGTCCTAAATAAAGTCCTTGTCTTCCAAGCAGGCGGAGCAGAGTTCAAACACCAACACCTTTGTAAAACTCTGGGAATTGAAAAGGACACAGTTATGCCTATGATACAGGACCCCAAACAAGGCCATCACTAGCCGGTGTCTGATGCAAACACAACGGGGTTTATGAATTACAAGTTAGCTAACTGGGACAATAATCCATCACTCTGACACAGTAGGCAGAGGAGAATGCCCACAAGCTCTCAGGATAATGGGTTTTTAAAGGGCAAAACCGCAAGCAGCGTGGTACAAGCTTTGGCAATTTAGGAGTGGGCAAAAGCATACAACTTTTGAATTCGTTAGTTAGTCAAAACGGTGATTAATTAGGCACCAACAAGGAAATCTGAAGTAAGTAGCTGTAAACAGATGTTTGGACACCCTGTGGGTCACTTTGACCAGGGCTGGCACAGTTTCTTGGGAATGTTTATGACTTTGCTGGCCTGCATTCACCCCCCTAGTTAGGTCCTATCTAAAATGGAGCTCTTTCTCAAAATGGAGTTTGTTCTGCTCCTTTAACACATGCTTCTAGTCCCAGCCTCAACTGCATAGCAAGTTTTAGTTCCAAACAAGCCCGATATACAAAGGGAGAGCCCGTCTTTAAAAACAAACGCAATAACAACGACAACAAGCTGGCCATGGTATCTCACATTTGTGAGCCTACATCCGGTGAGGCTGAGGCAAGAAGATCCCAGAAGCTCTGGGGCTAGCCAGCCTGGCCTGCTTGCTGTGTCCTGGGCCTGTGAGAGACCCTGTCTTAGAAGTGTCAAATCCATGCTCCCCTCCCTGCTGTGTGTGTGTGTGTGTGTGTGTGTGTGTGTGCGCGCATGTGCGTGTGAGGGTGTGTATGTGTGTGTATGTGTGCGTGTGTGTGTATGTGTGTGTATGTATGTGTGTGTGTGTGTAACTATTATGCTTTCATATGTGTGAGAGCAGGGGAGTGAGTAAGTAAATGTGAAAAGACAACCTCAGGAACGTGTCTGCTGGTCACCACCTGGTTTGACACAGGATATTTTAGGCACTGTGCTCTCACATTCTTTGTGTCCTCCTATCGCTATGAGTAGGGAGTAATGGGATTTCACTGATGTGTTTTGCTTGCACAGTTCTGAAAGGGTAAAATGTATCATGTGAAGAAGAATTCAGTAACTCAGAATGCATATTTTAATCATCAAAGTAGGAAAAACCCACGACCCAAGTACTAAGAACAACTGTGAAGGAATACAATTTTGATTTTAAGCAAAAAAAGATGTGGAAGAATAAATGGGGAGGACAAATGAAACTTAATGGGCAGTAGTAGACTTTCCTCAAGCCTCCAGTTTTTTCAGTAATTGGGACAGAACTAAATTCCTAGGTGTGGGGTATAGCCCAATGATAGAATGCTTGCCTACCACATATAAGACCCTAGGTTTAATTCCCAACATTGCAATGGAAACAAAATTGTAAAGAGAGAGTGGGGTGGATATAAATACAAATAATTAATATTCATAGCATGAGATAAGAAAAATTAATAATAGAGGTTATGTAGCGATATCAGTAATATTATAAAAATACTTGATGGTGTTTACAAATCCAGTCAAGAGAACAGAGAAGAGTGCAGCTAAGTCTGTCTCACCGCCTTGTGTATGAGGGGATGCTACATAGGTTTTTTGTTTTGCTTTGATATTTCCCATAATACACACACACGAACACATACACGTACACACAAATGTGCACACGTTCATTCAGAGCAAGGCACACAAAGGGACAGATGCCCCAGGGTGGAGAGAGCCGCAGAAGTCAGAGCTTTTGTGTGGTTGGAGATAGAATGGATTACCTTTTTTTTTTAATATGGGAATTGGCTGTGTGGCCCATCAGACAGATCTGGCTAATCTAGACAAAAATCGGGAGAAGGGATAGAGAGCCAGAGATAAAGAATAGAAGAATACATTAACACTAAATACAAAATTTCTTTAGCATTCCATGTAATCCATGATGAAGTTGAAAGAAATCAACTGTTCATCACAGTGGATAACCCCTGCCTAATCAATAAAGCATATCAAAGAACTATATATACAAGTCCAGCACACATGTGTGATTAAGTGAAGTCTGACAGCTAGATTTATCACACTGATAATCCCAGAATTCAACACGTGGGAAGCTGAAGTTGGACATTTATCAAGAGTTTAAGGCTGCCCTGGGCTTCCTAGTGACATCTTGCTCATTCTGGCTTACAGTGTGAATCCTTGTATCAAAACCAGTAAATAAGAAAACAGCATCTTAGCAAACTAGGAAATTGTGTTTGTTACTCTGAGTCTAGGTATTAATGTGAAATAATTCTAATAGTACCCCGTACTTCAGCATGGAGCTGTTCCTCCCTGGAACCACACACACCACTACTGCTCAGCAGTATTCAGACTCCCTAGCCATTGTCATGTATAGACAGGGAGTAAATGAAAGCTGTGGAGATTGGAAGTGAATTAGAACTCTTTGTTTCTATATTTATAAATGCAGAAAACACAAGAGAATCAGAAGAATCACCCAGTATAATTAATAGGTCAGTTTTAGCAAAGTCATTGGCTACAAGGTCAATATACAAAAAGGAGTTGTATCTTCATGTGCTAGTAGCAAACATTGGGGAATAAATTCATAATGCATATTTACATATAATACTACGTAACATGAAATACCTAGAAATGAATATAAGATTTAGAAACAACCTAATAAACAGAGTGAAAGACTACAGATTGGAAGACTTCCTGTACCTCTGTTAACAACAGTTATGTGAATATGTGTGAAGGTGAGATTCACTGCATACTAAAAGGCCATTGTGTCTGAAGATGGCTCTATTTGAAAGGCTTGAATCTAAACTGATCTGAGTACATCCCCCAGTTATTACTCTGAACTGACTTTCTCAGGAACTTTAATCAGGCACGTTGATATGTGTGGCTTTTCAAGCATCTGTCCACGTGTTTTATCTTCTGGAATTTATCAGCCAGATGCCTGCATGTGGCATCCTGATATTGATCAGCAGGTTCCTATTCCTATCTCCCATATATGATTAAGGATATAGAGGCACTATAAATATAATGTAGTACTTAGATAATTTTACTTATTGAATTTTAACAACATCCTAAACAGTATTGTGGACAGATGTCTAGGAGAAACAACTGTTTATTTTATCATGAAGTCACGAAGAACCTCAGTCTTTCATTGATTCATATTTCTGTAATCCTGTGGAAATACCAAGAGAAGTTTCATGTGTAGGTGTTGCTTCTACAGATTAGGTATCTGTTATTCATTTTTTCTATCTTACAGAATTGTGGTTTAATTTATGTATTTCGTATATTCTATATGACCTTTATTCTAAACATGCTGCAAACTTACAAATAGAACTGTTTTTCTTCACTATGTATCTTAAAACATTATAGCTTTGCGAGGAGATCTTGGTGCCTGTTTTTTTATCTGTCAAAAATGTTTGCACCAGCCTTCTTACACAGTAAGAATGCAACAAGAATCTGTCGTGCAAAGTTATGCAGTAGATTGTCTTATATGACCCATTAGTCTTTTCATGTCTAGGGAACAAAATGGTTTTCACTTACATTCTGAACAGTGAGTTTAGGGTGTTTCACTTTTACTTTTGTCTGTCTTAAAAATTAATGTTTGGAGCTGTTCTCTCAATTGTACATTCATTGTTATTTCTTTTATAAATTTAATGATCCATAAAACTATGGATAGTACCTTAGAATTTAATTTATAACCTTATTTTCCTAAAAATTACATAAAAATCACCCCATCAATACTGATGACATCCTCCATTTGATTGTGTACAGATTTTTCTACTAGTCTTGTCATTTTATGGTTACTCTCATGCCAAATCGCATGTATATGCACATATATATATATATATATATATAATCACACGCATATTATCTTACAGTAGGTAAAGCGTTATCACACTGAGCTTCTCTTCATGAAGTTCTCAAGACTCCGATACGTTTCAGCCTGGCCTTGTTCCTGCCCATGGTTCTGAGTCCATCAGCTACAGGAGGAACAGGCCAGTTCCCTGGGATGGCTCTCTGTTGGTTCTACATATGCTTACTTATTTGTGTGCTATTGATTATCAAAGGGTTTTATTTTTTACCACACTGAAAGTTCAAATTAGATTTGTCATTTTCCATAATACTGAAACATATTTGGAATAAGTACTAACTGATTTAGTAAATAAAGCTACCGTATAATTGCTTAGAAAGAAATTCCAGAAAAAAAAACTTAGAAATTTTTAAAATAACATTATATACTTATATGTCCACTAGCAAAATCTAGGAAAGATACAAGGCTGTTAATTTTAGATTGAGACGTTATGAAATTAATTCTGAAAGTGTACATCAGTATTTGGAGTGCATTCACAAAGGTAGACAGGCAATACTCACATTTGATGGTATGATTTCCATCATCTCCCAAGTAAATTCATACAGTACCAACAGTTTACCAAATCTTCCTCCTTTATGTAAAGCCAGTGATAGGAATTCCACACTTAGATATTTTATAGAGATGAATTTTTACAATGCATGGTCATTTTCCCTAGTTTCTTCCATATAGGATGCTTTTGAGTTCATTTATATCTTAGCATCAATCAGTACTTCATACTTTTCTGTAGTTACAATACACTGCAATATACCGTTGTAAGTACACCACATTTAATTTTCCCTTCAGATAGTGGTCATTTGAGTTGCTTCCACTTGAGGTTTTTTGGTTTTTGTTTTTCTACTACTTCTTTAAATACTCCTGTATGGCTTTGTGTGAATACATCCTCATCTATCTTGAGTGGATTTCTGAGAATGAAATTGCTGGGTCTTATGGTAACTTTGTTTAACTTTTAAGTGGAATTTTTAAAAGCGTTGTTTCCAAAGTACTACCACCGTTGAACATTCCCACTATCATGTTAAATGTAAAAGTTTCTCCACGTTCTCATCAGTACTTCCTCATGCCCGTTTTGATCTCTAACTATCCTCTTGACGTGACCTGAAATCTACACATAGCTTCATAACCCGGATTTTAAAAAACATTAAGCTATTTTGACATCTCCACTTCTCAGATTTCAATCCTTGTATTGACATTCTTCAGAGCCAGCAATTTCTCAAGAATGAATTTTACTTTTAAAATATTCAAAGCATTTGAAGTTCTATCTATTTTCTCTTTGCAGACTCTTCAGGGTTTTTTATGTTGGAATTATTGAGATAGATATTAATTTGTATAGATTACAAAACAACCTCAGTTATATGTAAGGCACCTTGCTATCTAATATGCTTGAATAGTATCTCAAACACACACATATTGTACAACGATTTTTATCAACAATTAAAATTATTTCTCATTGGTGAAGAGCTGTTTTTCCAGAGGACATGGGTTTGATTCCCAGTACCCACATAAGCTGAAAACAATCTGTAACTTCAGTTCCAGGGGATCCAATGCCCTCTTCTGTATTCTGAGGGCACTAGGCATGAAAATGCATAGCATCCTGCAGGCAAACATACATACACAAAAGATATTTTTATAAAAATAGCATTTCATTTTTGTCACATATCTGTTATACCAAAGCTCATCATCATGCATCATAGGACTATTCTCTATTCAGTGTGTACAGATGGGTTTCTAAATGATGTGAATTTTTGTTAGTATGTAAACAAACAGACCAACCAGGAAGCCAACAAGCCTGATTTTCCATCATCTACCAACCAACAATCACTATGTCCCTGTTGTCTCATAACCCAAATCCCTCATCATTGGATACATCCACTGTTATTGTCACCATGAATTAAAATGTTACTACTAGTCACTAACAAAGCAAAATTAGAGCACTATAACTAGAAATTAAAACAAATGTAAGCCAAAGTGAGAATGAAAGTCAAAGTTGGTTAAAGGAAAACAGAGGATGCTATTCTACCTAAGCACTAGTTGGGGAGACTAAGGGAAGACAAGGCTGGAGTGAGCAAACTCATCACCTGCCCTTCTTGGACATCACAGCTGATTTAGCCCAAGTACTTTGATGGGAGTTCCATACTTTTTCTTTAATTGATTTTTATTGAGTTCTACATTTTTTTCTTTGCTCCCCTCCCTGCCTATCTATCCCCTC
This sequence comes from Dicrostonyx torquatus, assembly GCA_028555095.1. Taxonomy (NCBI): domain Eukaryota; kingdom Metazoa; phylum Chordata; class Mammalia; order Rodentia; family Cricetidae; genus Dicrostonyx; species Dicrostonyx torquatus. The sequence continues at coordinate 956,945 of JAQHUG010000453.1, read as the reverse complement.
CTGTTTAACCCTCTCCCAGGGTTCCTATGATTCCAATTTACTCAGGAGATCTTGTCTTTTTCTACTTCCCATGTAGATTAGATCCATGTATGTCTCTCTTAGGGTCCTCATTGTTGTCTAGGTTCTCTGGGATTGTTATTTATAGGCTGGTTTACTTTGATTTATGTTTAAAAACCACCTATGAGTGAGTATATGTAATAATTGTCTTTCTGGGTCTGGGTCACCTCACTCAAAATGATGTTTTCTAGCTCTATCCATTTTCCCGCAAAATTCAAGATGTCGCAATTTTTTTTCTGCTGTGTAGTACTCCAGTATGTAAATGTACCACATTTTCCTCATCCATTCTTCGGTCGGGGGGGCATTTAGGTTGTTTCCAGGTTCTGGCTATGACAAATAATGCTACTATGAACATAATTGAGCACATACCCTTGTGGCACAATTGAGCATACTTTGGAGATATATTTCCAAAAGTAAAATTACTGGATCTTGAGTAAGGTTGTTTCCTAATTTTCTGAGAAATTGCCACACTGACATCCAGAGGGGTTGTACCAGCTTGCATTCCCACCAGTAATGCAGAAGTGTTCCCTTTACCCCACAACCTCTCCAGCATAAGTTGTCATCAGTGTTTTTGATCTTGGCCATTCTTACAGGTGTTAGATGGAATCTCAGAATTGTTTTGATTTGCATTTCTCTGATGACTAAGGAGGTTGAACATTTCCTTAAGTGTCTTTCAGCCATTTTAGATTTTTCTGTTGAGAGTTCTCTATTTAGGTCTGCACTTCATTTCTTTTATTGGATTATGTGTTCTTTTGGTGACCAATTTCTTGAGTTCTTTGTACTTTTTTTTTTTTTTTTGGAGATCAGACCTCTGTCTGATGTGGGGTTAGTGACTTTTAAAACAAATTTTCAAGGTGAGGATTTCAGACAAGAAAAAGCAGATGAAAATGCCAGTGCTTTAATTAGCTTGTTAAAGAGAAAAACAAAAGAATGACAGCAAGGATTAAGGATGACCTCAGAAACTTGTGTAATTTTGCACACAGGCAGGCTCATGCACTCATGTGCACACAACCATTGCAGAAAATAAAGAGGATGACTCGAGTGAGAGAATGATTGCTGATATGAGTTCAAATCTGGATAATGTGTGCTAGGTCAATAAGAACCTGATCTTATGTGTTACAGTGGTGACTTTGATAACCAGCTTTTGCAGAGTAATAAAGACAAAGCTAACACAAAGTTTAGCTTTGTAAAATGACAAAAGGTGAGGAAGATGTATAGAGAACTTCTGGAAGAAAAAAATTAAAAGTACTTAAGAAAAAGCACAAGAAACTCACATAGATACAGAGGTACACACAATTTCACAAACATATGTCCTATAAAAACACAATAACAAAACCATAATCTATACTATACACAAAGGACCTGGGCCCTAACAAACCATCATAAAACAATCTCCAAAACTGTCATTGAGTTCATTTTGTGTTGTTCATCTATCGCTGGGCACGGAGCCTGCCCTTAACAGTGGTTTGTATGCCCAGGGAGATTCCCTTGAAGTGGTTTTCAATCAAAGTTACCATCTGTGTTAGGGACAGGAGGGGGGCTGTGTCCACTCCACCTCTCAGCACTGAGACCCTATCTGGCTCAGTCCTGTGCATCTCCTATGCTTGCTACCATGATCTCTGTGAGTTCATATGTGTCCTTCTGTGTTTCTATGACCTTGTTGATCCAATACCCTCTTTCCACCTCCTCTTCCACAGGGTTCCCTGAGGCCTGAGGAGAGTGATTTGCAGAAGACATCCAGCTTCTTAATTGAAAATGCGTTTTCAATTCATTGAACTCAGTCAATTGAATTAACATATATATGGGTTCATTTTATTATGTCCATAAAATGGAATTCTTCTATTGCTCTCAACTTTCATTAAGGAAATAATTCATCACTTCTCAGCCTTTTGGCTGAGATCAAGTTTTACAAGTTTTAAACGTACCAAGGTCTCAGAATCTCTGCCCCTTGTTCATTGCGGGTCTTCGTCTTAGTTCTCATCTACAGTAAGAAAACATTTCTCTGAGCAAAACATTGATCTGAGTTTGGCAGAATGTCCCTAGAAATAATTTTATTTCTATGTTCTTTGAAGAGAACAGTAGTATTTGATTTTTCCATATGTCCCTTTCTATAATAGTCTCAGGTTCTTGGCCAACTGAGTATGTTGGGGAATTAATTCTGTCTCATGGAGTGGGCTTTAAATTGGATCAGATATTGGTTACTCCCATAAGTTTTTTTTTGCCACTGTTGAAGTAGTGTGTCTTGGGGGTCACCATTGTACACCAAAGGGCTTGTAGCTGTGATCATGTACTTTCCTCCTTTGGTAAATTGCAGAGTAGCCTCCAGTCACATGACCACTAGTTAGTAGGGTGAAGGCTCTAGGTACACACCAGCTAGACTTGTCCATGTTCAGTGACTTTTGTAATTGTTGTCTTCAGCAATAGGAGTTTACTATCATTTTGTGGAGATCTACAGAAGCAGAATGGGTAAAGTTAAGAAATGGGGCCGTGTGTCGTAGAAGGCATACTTCTATTAAAACCTTACACTTGTATTCATAAATCTGACTGATTATGTTGGTAGGTCAGTAGAACTGAAAAAGCCTGACCTCTCTCATGGAACAGCACAGGTATTCTAAGTCTTTTAGAGAGCTATAGACATTTTTATATAAATAGATTTATTTAATATAAAACTTTTTATATAAAAACTTACTATAAGCGTCTAAGGAAATGCTTCAGATTTCAAGGAGAAATAATTTAAATTTTTTACAGAATTATTTTTTTACAGAATTATTATGTAATTACCATAACTTAAAAACTTAAAAGACCTATCAAATGGTACCATTGCTACCCAAATTTTTGCTATTCCAAAACATTTGTCAGCATGGTAAAATATTTCATTGCTGTAATCAAATATTCATAAAAAGTTTTGAACCCTCCCAGATTATCCTAAATATATTTCCAAATATGAATATGCTTAGAGGCATTTGATAAAACTTTTAACTTCTCTCTGGCTTAAGGGAAGATGCTTTGAGTTTCATAGTACTTCTGATGGTGAAATGACATTTCATAGTTGATCTTAGCCAAAAGGCCAAGAAGTAATGAAATTATATTTTTTAAAGATAAGTTGATAGCTATAATAGAATTCCATTTGTGGATATAATAAGGAGAAAGCAGATACATGTTCATTCCTTACTATAATTATTTGCCTACACTATACCTTACTATAAAATGAAAAATAGTCAAAAGAGAGACTTGAAAAACTATTGGATATAATGTGTTAAACAAACAAACCCCCAAACTAGTGAGTGCTTAGGAAGGTGGCTCAACTGATAAAATGGCTGACACACAAGGATGAGGAACTGAGGATGATTCTCATCACCTGCATAGGAACTCAGCAAGGCATATCTTTTAAATCCCAGAATTTGGGAGGCCTAGACAGGCAAATCTCCTGAACTCTCAGACTCCAATGAGAGACCCTCTCAGAAAGCTGAGTAGAGAGCTCCTGAAAAAGTAAATGCAAGGTTGACTCTGTCCTCCATACACGTGCACCCTCATGCACATTAACACATATACACATGCACATGCATTCACACACATGCACATGAACACATGCACAGACACATGCAGACACTAACATATACATGTGTATACACACATCTAAACTTACATGTATATAGACATATAAACATACACATGTCCATACATGATGAATGCACGTGCACACATGAGCATACACATACAAATGCACACATGCATACTCATGAACACACATATGAACAATGGTAGATGCAATGCTATTGATTTCTTAGTAATAAGTTTAAGGTGCATAATTTATGATCAAGAAGTTGAACAAGCTTGACAGTTTATATCGATCCACCACAGAGCTGGGCAAGACAAACATAGGATAATAGGAAATGGAGATAGCAAGAGTATGCCTAAAGAGGATATAGAATGATAATATAAATTAAATTAATATAATATATTATATTATGATATAAATTAATGAGGGCACCGTGGTAAGATGTCTTAGAAGATTAATTATTGCTGTTGTTGTTATTTTTCATTCAATATTTTTTCTTTTATTGCAAGTAGATTCTTTTCTCATTCAATATATTCTGATTATAGTTTCCTCATCCTCTACTCTCCCCAGTTCCTACCCCATGTCCCCTCCCCTCTGGATTCACTCTCTGTCTGTCGTGAGAAAAGAGCAGACTTCTAAGAGATAACAACCAAACATGATAAAATAGCAAGATGAAGCAGAACCTGTCATGTCAATTTTGGACAAAGCAACCCAGCAGAAGAAGAAGACTTCCAAGGGCAGGCACAAGAGTCAATGACCCACAGGAGTCCCATGAAAATGCTATGCTTAAATCTGTACTATAGAGAGAGAGGACCTTGTGCAGACACATGCTGGCTGTGCTTGCTGTTTCAGTTCGAGTTGCTATTATAGACCACATACAAGTCAACTTTTGACCAATCACATGTAGTTCTCTCCTCATCAATGTTTTTGAAAAACAAGTTACAAAAGCTGAAATCTGCAAATGGTTTAAAACTTTAAAATTTTTGTTTGGAACAAAACTGGAGATAATAATCTCATTGGTGATTATGGGTAGATACAATTTAGTAATAGGGTACCTACCTGCCTAGTATGTCTGAGGTCCTGAGATTAACCCCAACACCTCAAAATATCTTCACTCTTGCTCAATTCTGATGTTGCCCAATGAAAGTAGTGCAGCTAAAGTTTAAATATTCCAAACAGTTCACATCAAAAGACAGTCTCACCGGGTGGTGGTGGCGCACAACTTTAAATTCCGTACTACCGGGGCCGGAGCCAGTTGAATTCCTTTAATTCCAAACCCACCCTGTCCACCAAAACCAATTCCAAACCAGCCCCCAAACCACCAAAAAACCCTGGTTTGAAAAAAACCAGGCCACCAAACCAACCAACCAAACAAAAAGAATCACCACCACCAATAACAAAAGACAGCCTCAGTTACTAGTATGCAATTCCTGTAATTAGAAAGCCCCAGTCTTTCTGGTCACTCCCTTCCATCTTCCTGAACACATCTTTTGATAGTTTCCCTTTAATTTAAATGACATCATGTAGGTGTCCACCAATAAGTTACAAAGCCTCACTGGTTTCATTTTTATTATTCATAGAAACACTAGGGTTTGTTATTATTAACATAAAATGTAGGTATCCCTATTAACTGTCCTGTGTTACTTCTAATGTGAACTTTGTAATGCAAAGTAAGAAGAAAAGAAATGAAAGGACTAATACGTGATGGCCAAGTTGGCCTTTGTCACACGACATCATTAGAACCCAAAAGATTTAGAACATTATGGGTTATTTACTCTTTCCCAGAGACAGCACTGGAGATATTTCTCTTTACTATAACTTCTATAAAACTAGTCTATAACTTCGAAGCAGGCACTGTGGTGGATGGTGCACAGCTTTATCCCAGCACTTGGGAGGCAGAGTCAGGTGGATCTTTGTGAATTTGAGGCCAGCCTGGTGTACTTAGCAAGTTCTAGGTCAGCAAGGGCTACAAAGTAAGACCTTGTCTCAAAAGGAAGAAAGAAAGGAAGGAAGGAAGGAAGGAAGACAGGCCATAGCTTCTTCTGTGTTTAAGTGTCATAGCTTAATCTGTGCCCTGCAAACATCTTAAGAAAAGTGATAAGCCAGGCGGTGGTGGCGCACGCCTTTAATCCCAGCACTCGGGAGGCAGAGGCAGGCGGATCTTTGTGAGTTCGAGACCAGCCTGGTCTACAAGAGCTAGTTCCAGCGCAGGCTCCAAAGCCACAGAGAAATACTGTCTCGAAAAAACCAGACCAAAACAAAACAAAAGAAAAAAAAAAGAAAAGTGATAGGGCTGTAGCCAGATGTGGTTCAGAAGTTAAGGGCTCTTACTCTCTTGTCAAGGACACGAGCGGGTTCAATTCCCAGCTTTGATATGACAGCTAAGAGCCAACTGTAACTCCAGTTCCAGGGCGTCTGATGCCTTCTTCTGACTCCCGTGGGCTATTGGTGCACACACAGCTCTTCTCTAGCCCTCACAAATGCACATAAAAGGAATTTTATTTTTTTTTTTAGAAATAAAAGTGATGTAATCTGAAAACTGACGTACCACTCAGCTGGCTCTTTCACCTAAAAAAAATGTATCTAGATTATTTCAAAAAATAGCTTAGTTTTATAGTTTCAGTTATGCTGACCTGTAATTTATGGATGCATATATGTTTTTACTTTGTAAATATAGTTCATTTACCCCCAAAATGCAAGGCAGACGGATGGGGACTTCAGGAAGAGCCATCATCAAGAGCACCAGTGTAAGTGGAGAGATGTACACACTGGAGCATAACGACGGCAGCCAGTCTGACACTGCGGTGGGGACCGTTGGAGCAGGCGGAAAGAAGCGGCGATCCAGCCTGAGTGCCAAAGTGGTCGCCATCGTCTCTCGAAGAAGCAGAAGCACATCGCAGCTCAGCCAGACGGGTGAGTACAGCGCTCTCCACCTCGCACACGTGCACTGTGCTGGAGACGCCCGGGTTGTGGTCTTCATGCCAGGACTTGAGATAGGATTGTGCATGGATTCAGTTTTCTCTTCTCTGTGTCTGAAAAAATCTGCTAAATGCATGGTCTTAATTTTTCTTCTGTGCAGCTCACTGAAGAAGGTATTGTTTGTTAGCCTGTAAAATGATCAATTATTTTCCTTCAAGTGAAAAAAATAATACTAAAAGCCGTGTTTGCACATATGCAAGGAAATGCAAAGAAGTGTTTGATATCTAAATTGGTTCTTATACAAGCAAAGCAACACAATTCATTGTTTCAAAATGTTCCATAATGCACTTGTGTGCCTTTGAGGCTATGGATGCCTGTACTTTTTTTCTTTTGTGGAAAAGGTCAGTTGTGCAACTTGAAGGATAGTCTTCAAGGTTCTGGGAGGATACAATTGAGCTCTGTTACAGTTTTAATGTAAGTAGAAACCCAGAGGCAGTATTTACTTTAGAAAAATGGGTCAGTGGATTCATGCAAAGGATGTTCTAATATAAATGTGTGTGTCCAGCATTGTCTATGGCTTGAAATCTTAAAAGGGTTGTATCCTGAGGGTTGGCTTGTATGTGCACACACCCAAGCAGGGGCATTGATGACTTTTTCATGTCAAAATACAAGAAAGCATGGCTTAAGATTTCACATTTGATTTTTGCATATTACATAAACCATTACTATGCTCAGTCAATATTAAGTCAAAGCAATGGTAAGAGAAATTGTGAAACAATTTAACATGATAGCTTGTTTCTCCTTCTGTAATTGTAATTGTTGCTCCCATTTTTTTTCTCAGTAACAATAACCTGTGGTCACAATGTTTACTTACATAAGAAGTTTTCCATGAAATTTTAAAGCTCATTTGGCACTCTAGATCATTTATGGTGAACAGCCAATTGTTGGATTATGTTGACAAATAAATTGGAAGACTTTTTCAGCCATTTGAACATGGAACCAGCGCATGCAACTTATGGGTAGAGAGAAATATGTCTGAAACTCCCAAGAACAAAAAAGAACCAGATTGTTTAGCATCCTGGTGGATTAAGTTGCTCTTCTCTGTGTTAAGAAGGATCACTTGTCTTCCTTTGTGTTCGATTTTTTAAGAGGAGTAGAGCAATCAACAGTTTTCCTATGTGTTATTTTCTATCACCTTCTTTATGGTAGTATTTCCTCCTTTCCCTGTGTACTTAGGCTTTGTAGGGTAAGGTGTAGAGAAAGGCTTGACTTTGATTATCAGACTTCACACTCAGGGTTTGGGGATCCGCTGGTATAAAGGTTCTTGTTGCCAAATTCTGATGGCTTGAGTTCATTCCCTAGTTGGTAGGATAAGACCAACCCTGTGGGTGTTCTCTGACCTCCACTTGCATGCCCTGGCATATGTGCATCTTGTGCATGTGTACAAACACACATGAACACACAAAAATGAGTAAGATTCTTGAGACAACGTCTCTCTACATAGCCCTGGATGACCTGGAACTTGCTATATGGAGATCTATATAGTGGATCTAGAGCCATGTGGCTCTACTTCCCAAGTGCTGGGATGAAAGGCATGCATCACCCACCCAGCTACTATTTTTTTAAAGAAAAATGTTATCACTTGGATTAAGTGGAAGTGTTATTTAATTCCATATAAAGAAACTTGTATTTCCTATGTGAAATGCTACAGGTCTGAAAAATGAAATATTCTCTTTCTCTCTCTCCTCTTCTTTCTTTCAGTCCTTTCCCTCTTCTTTTTTCATTCTTTTTTCTTTCATTCCTCTCTCTCTCTCTCTCTCTCTCTCTCTCTCTCTCTCTCTCTCTCTCTCTCTCTCTCTCTCTTTAAACTTCCCCTGATCCTCTCTCCACTATGACCTGCTCCTCCTTCTCTCTATGGTTCTCTCCCTCCTCCCTCTAGTTAGCTCCTTCATTAGCTGAGAGCTGAAAAATATTTTCTTAAATTTCCATAGAACCTATTAAGATGCATCTTCTTAGGTACTAAGTTTAAATAATATAGAAACACTTGTTTTACTAGTTTAATTTGATTCTAACTGTGGTCATGTATTGACTTCCACGTATGACCTACCTTCCAAGAAACACTTATTATTAATAACTTCTATATATAGTACACTGCTTTAAGAAATTTGGTTGCAATAAATAGGTGCAAAAAGCATATTAGGTTATGAAGACAAAATGTCAAACATCTCTGCCTTGCTGCCTCCCTTCCTGACCCATCTGCTCCAATCACCAGCAGTGCATTGGACTGGGCATCCTTCCATGCGATTCCCAGATGTAAAATTTCATGATTTTCTTACAGAGCACTACTTGAATTAATAAATATGTCAACTCTTTAATTGTACTAATAGTGTGCCCTTAGTCCCATCTGATTTTACTAAAACAAATGTCAAATGTTGGTAATACTACTGCCTTTCCTCTGACCTCAGACGAAGCCTATTTTCTTCCTTCTCCCATTCTGGGTTCATTGTTTCTTCTCCCTCAGTAAAGATATTTTGTCACTAATGTTTTAATTTAATAAAATTTTAAGTAATTTCTTTATTTATGTTTTCATGTTCTATGATCACCATTTGATTTATGCTTCTGGGTTCTTCCTTGCCCAACAATTACTGTTTTGTTTTAATTTCTCCCTTGTTCCAGCGGGAATTTCCACATCTCTCAATTTTTATCCCATCCTTTAAGGAATATGGCAACTTTTATAATTAAAATCTTGTAGAATACTTTTGGCTTTCTAAGGTTTCTTCTAAACACTTCTCTAGGACTCTTATTCCCCATTCCTTACCTAGTATGCATCAAGTCTAGTATTACTGACTTGACAAATGCCTTTTCAGCATCTAATGAAATGATCATATGGTTTTTTTCCTTCAGTTTATTTATATGATGAATTACATTGATAGATTTTCATATGTTGAACCAGCCCTGCATCTCTGGGATGAAGCCTACTTGATTAAAATGGACGATTTTTT
>JAQHUG010000453.1:913009-933407 GCA_028555095.1 Dicrostonyx torquatus | reverse complement strand
AGCCATCCTCCTGGCTCCATTACTGGATAAAATTTAAGGTCAGTTTCCCTTCTGTGCTCAGTCATGTTCCTTAAAGGAAATGAATAACTTTAAGAATATTTTTAGGGCAGAGTGTAGTAGCATATGCCTTTAATTCCAGCATTTAGAAGGCAAAGGCAGGCAGATCTCTGTGAGTTTAAAGCCAGCATGGTATATGTAGTGAGTTCTAGGAATAGTCGTAGCTTTATAATGATACTCTGTCTCAAAAATACCCAACAATTATTTTCAGTAATTAGAAGTGATTTGTCTATTTTTCTGAACCCCATCATCCCTTTCTCAATTTTTTGTATAGCACTTTAAAAGCAACTGGACAAAGCACTATAGTCCCAGAAGAATCCACTGTTCATGCTATCATCTTACTCATAGCTACTAACACTTAATCAAACAAAAGTCAATAAATACCACCATCTTTTTTTAGGAAATAAAGACATTTATGCTAATCATAAATATTTCACCTTTTCAGTAAATGTCAAAGTAACATGTTATTAGGAAGATTCTGAATAAGTGTTTTTATTTATGAGAAACAATAATGATTTATAATATATTAATCTTCAAAATATTGTTATAAACCTTGCTTAATTTAATAGAAATATAACTTTAACTTTCTTAAAATAACAAAGTTTGTAATACCCTTAAGAAAGTGCTGTTAACCTTAAAGACATAACAGTATTAGACCTAAAAACATGCCTAAGATGTAACTTTCATTGGGGTGAGGAGAGAGTAGAAATTTAGAATATGAATGAATAGAAGCTTTACTTTAATTGGCTCTCAGATAAGCTAATAAATTAAAATTTGAGGGATAACTTGTGCAAAGAGACCATCACATTGTGATATTTATTGCAAAGTCATTTACATTGTGAAGAGTCTATTCTTAGGATCAAATACTGTGATGCACACAATGACAGGCCTTCGTGAGACCTAACAGACTAGATGATCTAGAACTATAATGCAATGAAAGAATTTAGCACTAAAACGCATAGCCTGGGAACCTTTGTCTTCGTGGAATTATCATATTTTTTAAAAAATAATTTTTTAAAAAAATCCAAGGTTCCTACTAAGTTACAAAATATTAGATATTCAGTATTAGAAAGCTTCATAAGCTTATAGTTGTATTGAGACATTTGTTAATGCCATACATATATATTAATTTAAAAATGTAAAACTACCAATTACCATCATATTTTAATGCAGTTGCTCATTCATAATTTACACCTAAAAAATAGATCTTTGATTGCCAGTCTTCACTGCAAAAGTGAAAATAGGTGCAAAGGCTCCTGTGAAACAATATTCTGCAAAGGAAAGAATATTGATTAGAAATCTGCATAAAAAAATTAAAGCCCAAAGACGATCAATACTTAGGTGACACCCCTTGCTGCTAACATTGACAGTTCCCATTTGCAGCTTCTACCTCAAGAAAATCACTCAGGTAATTATTTAGTCTTTTATAAAATGAAGGTTGAAAAAAATATCAAAAAGAGTTGCATAAAATTTCAGGAGGATTACTTGTAGACTGGTATAGGATACAGGTGTGGAATGGATTCTGTGATCCTCAGCAAGTCACTGAAGAAAAGGACCAGATGGTATCTTGATAGGAGTTTGAGAAGGATTATGTAAATAGTAAGATCAGAATAGAAACAACTTATTCTCAAGCTAAACCCTACCATAGTTCATTTCTCTGCCTTCTCAGGCAGCGTTCTGGAGCATCGTTTTCAGAACACACAGAAGCATTTTCATAAAGCGTGATTATATTTGTATGATTATAAAGTTAGATTATATTTTTAAATACTAATTGTGCTGGCTATTTTTGTGTCAACTTGGCACAGGCTAGTCATTACAGAAGAAGAAGCTAAAGTTGAGAAAATGCTTCCATAACCTAGGACTGTAGGTACATCTTCTTAATTGATGATTAACGTAGGAATGACCGGCTCCATGGGGGTAGAACTTCCCTTGGGCTGATGGTCCTGTGTGCTGTAAGAACGCAGACTAAGCAAGCCATGAGGAGGAAGAGAGTAAGTGGTGTTTCTCCACGGCCTCTGCATGAGCTCCTGCCTCCAGGTTCCTGCCCTCTTTGGAGTTCCTACCTGGCCTTTCCCTGGTGAGAGATGCAATGCAGAACTGTAAACTGAAGCAAACCCTTTCCTCCCCAATTTGCATTTGGTCATGGTGCTGTACCACAGCAATAGAAACCCTAACGAAGACACTTGGATCATCTGCTGCCGACATTTTCTCGGTCAAGGTCCCAATGACTCTGATTTGTGCCACGTTGACGTAAATCCTGCCAGCACACTATGACTTTGTGTTGCTTTAAATGCTCTGACCAGGATGAGAAAACAAATAATTCCATATTTGCTTAAGAAGTGTCATTGAAGGTAGGTCCTGGCTTTTTCCAATTTTAATTTATATATCATACTTTTTTACATATTTATATGATGTAACAATTCAACATGTGGATATAAAATGTAATTGTAGAATCAGGGTAAGTACAATTTTCATCTTCCTAAACACATACAATTCTTTAATAGTAGGTCTCCTAATTGTTTTATATATGTGTGTGTGTTTTTACACGTGGAGCTTAAAACCAAGGCCTTGTGCATTCTCAGCACTGACTCAACCATTGAGGGGGGACTCTAGCCCAAAGTCCTTTTTTCTGGCTCTTTATAAAACCTTTGGGCATTGTACTGACTTCATTGTACATTCGGTTAGTCACGTTTGACTGTATTTTGAAACACTTTCCTTCTGACTTTCCATCCATTCTCACTTCTCTCTTTCCTGAAATTGAGTCACCACTGTGGTTCTTTCTGTTTCTCTAAGTCAACGAAGGCGCCATAGTATGCTCCAGGTCATGAGTGCTTTTTCTTCTGTGTGCCTTCTTTATGTTAGTTCCATCTCTGTTACTGTGAATGGCCAGGTTCTACTGCAATTATTACTTTTAATCAAGATTGCTTGTGACTTGAATGAGTACGCCTGTTTCCAAGAAGTGTCACAATGGTGGAACACCAATGTCTCCCTTCTGTCAATGCCACTGGGGACAGACTTGCCTCTCCTGGAGCCCTTTTGTCCTCATATCTAGGTTGTCCTACATTCCCTGCTCCAGATAGTGCAATTCAGCCCATGCATTTTTCTGCTCTCCAAATAAATGGATAGCAGTGATTCTGAAAGCAGTGCTGTGTTTTTCTGTTCTTTTGTTCTGTTTTTATAGATACCACTTAAACATGCCTTTCAGCTGAGCATTTGAGAAGAGCCTGTGCCCTTTAAAACTCAGCGTTGAGTTCTCTTTGTGGTACACAAGAGGCAGAAAGCATTTCCCTTGCCCTGGAGTTGTTTACAATCTCATTTCCTAAGCCACATACCAACTCACAAAGAACCACTCTCGTTTTATAGAACTTTAAAGTTTATGTAAAAAAAAAAAAAAAACTTTCTGTGCGTGATCTTTCATGTGCATGATCTCTTAAGTGCAAAACGATGGAAAGACTTTAAAATAAGAGCCAAGTCCAATCTGGAAAGACTGGGGATGCATTATTGTGGATGGTTCCTGAGGCAATGCTTTTTAAAGTTAAATGTATATGTTGTATGTGTATAATTATGCTCCTCAAACTTTCTGTAACAGTTAATGTGTTCTGAATGATTATTTTCTTCCTCTCCTGATTCTTGTGATAACCGCTCTTTCAAAGGAACACAGGTGTTTTAGAGTTCACATCTATGTCATCTGCAGTGTTTTTAAGCCTACCCAGTGGTAAATTACATAGTTTTTCTTTCCTTACTAGTTTTTAGTTACATCCTTTCTATCTTCCCAAATAATACTCATTTTTTCTTCTCTCTCTCTGTCTTTCTCCCCCCCACTCCTACTACCTCCACTACTGCTACTACTAAATCTTCAATCATTTTCCCCAGTAAACTTAAATGCCTAATGCTGTTGCTCAAACACTTCACTGGCAGTAATTTGATGTAATATGCACCATTTATATTGTTCACTTATGGGCACAATAAGGAACCAAATAAAAACACAAAACTGGAAGCCATAATATATATGCAAAGAACTAACCTAGACCTGTGCAGACTCCATGTACACTGCTTCAGCTCTGTAATTTATATGTGCATTGATCATATTGATTTAGCAGACCTTATTTTCTTGGTGTCCTTCATCCCTTCTGTCTATTAGACCCTTTCTCCTTTCCCTTCCAAAGGGGTCCCTGAGCCCCAGGGTGAAGGGGGCGTGGGTTTGATGGAGACATCGCATTTAGGACTGGATGTTTCAGGGTTTCTCAATCTCTGAAAAATATCTGGCTTGAGTCTCTGTATTTGTTTCCATCTGCTGCAGGAGAAAGCTACTCCGATGATGGCTGACCGATCATTGAGTATAGCAGAATGCCATTATGAGCCATTCCTTTGCTTCGTCTTGGTACCGTTTGTTCTAAAACAGCAGTATTTGGTTTTACCGTAGGGCCCTGTGTTGTCTAGGCTCGGGTTCTTGGTCGCTCAAGCAGTGTTGGGTATGGATTCCATCTTCTGGAGTGGGCCTTGAGTAAAATCAGATACTGGCTGGTTACTCCCACAAGTGTTCTGCCATTATTGCCTTAGCATATCTTGTGATTACAGAACATTTTAGATCAAAAGGTCTGTGGTTACATGACTGTTTACATTTTTCTTTTGGCAGCTTGCAGAGTACCTCCCTGTACCAAAGGTGCTAGAACCTAGGAATAAGGCTCTTTGTAGGTACCAGCATGACTTCTCCATGTTTGATGAATTGTGTAGGTTTTGTCTTCAGCAGAGGGGCCTGGTCATTAGTTTGTAAAGAGCAAGAGTCTGACTTGTTTGGGTATTCCCAGGTGACCCTTTGGCTAACAACTCAACTAGATGTAATCCATCCTAGTTTTGGAAGCTTGATTTAATGAAAAGAGATGGCCTCCTCCATTATTTGATGATTTCATTTAGATCACCCTCATATATGTATTTATTTTAGAAAGCTTCTACTGCATTAGGTTTCCATGTTATCTCTCAATGGTTTGTAATTTTAGCGGTCTATTCCCATATTCTCTCCTTCCTCTTCCCTCCCTCAACCTCCACATTTGATCCTCACATTCCACCCCTCCTTCAACCATCCATGACTGTCCATTTCCCTTTCCTAGGGAAATCTATCTGCCATGCTCCAGCCCTTTACTCTTATCTAACTTTGTGGTTCTACAGAGTAGAGCTTGGTTATCATTGTAACTTAGTAACAACATGTAAACAAATATATACATGGCTGTCTTTATGGATCTGGGATACCACACTCAGGATTACTTTTTATAGTTCTGTCCATTTACCTGTGAATTTTATTTTGATTTAACTTTGGTAAGTGGTAGTCGTCAAAAGATATCCATTTATTTTATATTTTCCAATTTGGTGGCATACAAGTTGTTAAAGTATGTTCTTGGGGTTCTCTGGATTTCCTCAGCATCTGTCATTATGTCCCCCTTTTCATTTCTGATTTTGTTAGTTTCCCTCTGTTTTTTAGTTAAGGGTTTGTCAATCTTACTGACTTTTTTCTCAAAGAACTCTTTGTTTCATTGATTTTTTTGTTTTTGTTTGTTTCTATCTTATTGATTGCAGTCCTAAATTTCTTATTTCATGCTGTCTACTCATTTTGAGTATGATTTATTCCTTTTGCTCTCAAGCTTTCAGGTGTGCTGTTAAGGTCCCAGTTTGATATCTCTCCAATTTTTATATGTAGGCACTTAGTGCTATGAACTTGCCTCTGGAAACCATCTTTATTGTGTCCCACAAGTTTGGCTCTGCTGTGCTTTCATTTTCATTCAATTCTAGAAAGTCTTAAGATTCTTTTATTCTTAATTTGTCTTGACACATTATCCATTCAGTAGTGAGTTTTTCAGCTTCCATGAGTTTGAGGATGGGAATTCATAAAAAAGCAATCAAATCTTAAATTTTTCTTTTATCAAAGTGGTAAATGGAATTCTGGGCAACCTGACTTTCTGCTGCACATGTAAGTCACTTTGTAAGAATAAGGGTGTCCATTAACAGAAGAAAATAGCTTCCTGAGACAGACAGGAAACAGTTTGAAAGAGGAAGAGAAGAGTGACAGTAATTAACAACTTTTCAAACAAGTAAGAGACTCTGCTGTCTGGTTCATGCTATCTGAACCATGTGCAGTGAGACTATTGTTTGTATAGGAGAAAGTGGTGTGGGTAAAGAAGCTCCATGTAGGTTTCCACAATTAGGTTGTTACAGCACTAATCAAGAGCATGCTAGCTGTTTCAGAGTATCTTAGTTACGAGGTTCCTATTTCTGTGAAGAGATACCATGACCATGGCAACTCTTATAACTGAAAACATTTAATTGGGGTGACTTCCTGACTGTTTCAGACGTTCAGTGCATTGTCATGGTGAAGAGCATGCTGGCGTGCAGGCAGACATGGTGTTGGAGAAGTAGCTGAGAGTCCTACATCTTATAGGCTACATTAAGTCAACTCAGACACTGGGTGATACCTTGAGCATAGGTAGCCTCAAAGCCTTCCCCCACAGTGTCATACTTCCTCCAACAAGGCCATACCCACTCCAACAAAACCATAAATCCTAATAGTGCCACTCCCTATGAGATTCTGGAGGCAAATAACATTCAAGCTACCACACAGAGGAAATGTCACAGTTCTAAGGTGGACACTGAGTGGGTTAAGGTAATTTTAGCCACTGGCACCTAGCTGATATTCTCTTTATTATTTATTTGTCAGAGTGAGACAGCATCTATTGCTGATAACCAGTTCTTTCACTGTGTGTAACAGTTCTGGTAAATGGTGTACTATTTTTGTTGCTGTTGTTGTCATGTTTTAATTTGGGTTGGGTTGTTGAAAACAGGGTATCACAATGGCAGGGCTGGACTTGAGCGCTGTATCATTTCTATGTATTTAAGGCTGGCCTTAAGCTCCTGTCTCTGTCAGGATAGTGCCGTGTTACAGGTATGTACCATTATTTAATTTTGAAAATCATATTCATTTTCAGATGTGGATGATACAAAGAGAATAGACAGAATCAGAAGATAATGAAAAATTATATCTGACCTTAAACCTTATTACTGAAGCATCACTCAACCTGCCAATGTTTTATTAACAGTCCTTTATTAAAGGACTGTTGAATCACATGGCTGCCTCTGCTTAGTGCTGGAGATGAGATCTAGAAATATGTCCCTGATTTTTAACCACTTTCCATTCTACACAATGCAAGGAACAAGTATTAACTACTACTCATATACACTACACGGCCTTAAATAGTTCATTGTAATATTATTTTGAATGTGAAAACAGTTGTATCAATATTATTATTATTGTTGTTGTTGTTGTTATTGTAAGATGTTGGCCCATCAATCAATATAATTGAGTGGCCTCTTTACCAGAAGTTCAAATCCTTACAAACTTTAAAACCAACACTGAAGTTTTCTCTTTATTCTTTCATTTACTGTTTTCCTGGTCTCTTCTAATTCGTGGTTGGAGCCTAGATTCCTCTCTTCCATACCACACAAATTGCATGAATCTGTATTTCTTGTATTTCTTTTTTGAAGAAAATTTCAAGATTGTCTTTTGCCTTCAATTCCCACATTGCAAATACTTAGATGAGTACCGGTGGAAGTGGAAAGACCAGAGGGAAAGAGACAACTTGAGACTGTCACGGTTTAGAGCACACATTATTTGACTGTCTCTATCTCTCTTCCTTCTCACGGCTACTGTTCCATTGTTTTCCCTGGTTGTTCTTTTCTACAGAGACACCATTTTCACTTCACTCTCTGGGTTGTCTTGTTATCAACTTACTTAACCCTACAGTGGGCCAATGAGAGGCTCCCTTGTCGTTTCTCCCCTCACCAGACTGGGAATGAGGTACAGAGCCACGCACCTGTCATCAGCAGAGCTTCCCCTCAGAGGCAGGCTGCTGAGGGGCAGCACCTGCAGTGATTCCAGCTAGTGATGGGGCAGGGCTCTCACGAAGGATAATGCCGTGTCAGCTCGTAATTAGGACTATCGTTAAATTTACCTTTGACACAATGCCAGTCTTTAGTTTATCTCATGTCTTCTGCAGTTAAGATAATTACAATAAACACATACTGCTTCTTTGACAGAAAACTAAACTGTGTTTATAATCTAACATCGAAATCTCTTAACATTTCATGGCTTAGAAACAATATCTTGACTTCAGGGTTTGCGCCTGAGAATGGGAGCATTTTAACTATTTCGGTTTTGTTCACTTGTTTTGGAAGCATTTTTATGTGATTTTTTTAAAAAAATGGATATATCAGTGTATATTTAGTGTCATTCATACTGTTTTTGTATGCACTTTAACTGTGTAGCCATTGTTAGAATTGTAGGGGGTGGAACTAATTACACAGTGATGGTCTGAGAAGTAACCCAAATATCACGTGGAACCTGGCCAGTGCTTCTGTAAGCATGGAGACCAGCTGTCAGCTTGACCTTTGTTCATTCTTTGTCTTTCTCTATCTTTCCCTTCCCTGCTCAGTCTGCTTTTCTCTCCTTTGTTCTACCCTACACCGTGTTCCCCATCTACCTCCACCTTTCCTCTCCTCCTCCTTCTCCCTCTTTCTCCTCTTCTTCTCCCTTCCCCTCTTTATTTTTGTGTTCATTGTTAAGTTCAGATATTAAGCATGTGAGAAATGTTCATAGACTTGTATGATCAGATTAGGACAGGGAAACCATCATGTTTTGTGGTGCTAAAATGTCACTAAGCATTAAAAACTATACAATATGGACAACTGAGGGACTAGATTTGCATACTTAGCTAAATTTTGTTTTAGTAGTTCTAACAGTATTTGTGTCACTTTATTTTGGGGGGAGGAAATATAAATATGTAGGTAAAACTTCATGCAGTTTTTTTTCTAGTCAGCCTCATACATTTTATTTATGTGGCCTGTAAAGTTCGCGTATTTTGATACTATTGCATAATTTTTTGTCTCATTTTCATTTATTTAGCCTTACAACAGTCCAGTGAGGGGCTCCCTTGTCATTGATCCCCTCACTGGTGTGGAAACAGGTACAGAGCTATGTGCTTGTCATAATGAATGTCAGATTAGAGTGCATCATTCTTTTTTTAAAGAAAGATTGATCATGAAACATTCACTGTCTATCATTATTATGACTAAATCGCAGTTTCAAAAAGCAGGAAAGTATCTGCCTTCATGTTCTAGTCAAAACCAGACAGACAAACTAGTGTTGGAGCTGTGTGAATGGCTTAGTTGTAAAGTCCTTGTCAAGTAATCCTGAGGACCTGAGTTCAGATCCCTGGCATCCACCAGATGCTAAGCATAGAACTGTATGTCTGTAACCCTAATGTTGATGGTAGGAGGCTAGCTTTCTGTGTTCAGTGACATGATAGAGGGACTCCCACAACATGCCCAATTTATGCTGACTGCCGACGTGAAAGCCATGTGTAGATCATAGGTTTTTATTTCTCCTATATACAGAATGAAAGAAATAAGTACTAATCAGTAAGATTCAAGAAGAGCTAGGTTTCTTTTTGAAATTAAGAATGTACTACCAGAATGGATGGGAAAGAACAGCAACAAAATCATGACACTTAAAAATCAAGAGCACTTCCTATGAAAACGATGTGATCTGAGTTCAAATCCCCAGTACTATCAAAGACAGGCAATCACCTGTGCTGGTTGTCCCAGCACCAAGGGTCAGAGACAGGTGTATCCTTGGAGCTTGCCAAACAGACATGCAATAAGAAATGATAAGCTTGAAGTTCAGTGAGATGCTCTGTCTCAGAAAATAAAGTGGGAAGGAATAGAGAAAGCTGCTTGATGTCTGACTTTCACACGTGTCTGCATGTGCACGTATCACATATACACTCAGAGAAGAAAACAAGAAATCGTGATGCTGCCACTTAGTACCCGTTCATAGTTTTCTCTAAAATTCTCTAAAATATTTCAGTAGCTGTGGATGCGTATGTCTAAACTTAATATTATTCTTTCTCTTCATCCATCCCTTGATATATGTTTTAATTCCTCCACGAACATTGAACAGAAATTTAAGACCAAGCTTCACACACTTACAGGTGAGACAGTATAGGTTTCACCATACGGTATCCAAGGCTACAGCAGTGCACACAGTGATGGATCACCACTTCATCTCACACTGAAATCTGACTATCTGAATTAACTCAGTAATTCACACGGAGTTCAGCTTAGCCTGTAGGGTAACGACTAAAAATATCCCTTTCCAAAGAGCCTCCAGACTTTACAGGTTCCCATCTGGTGGGTCACTAGAATTTTCCATCCTGTGGGTCGCAACCCCTTTGTGGGGAGTCAAATAACCTACTCACAGGGATTGCCTAAGACCTCCAGAAAACACAGATGTTTACAGTTCAAGCCATCACAATACCAAAATTACAGTAATGAAGTGGCAACAAAAATAATTTTATGGTTGGGGGATCATCACAGCATGAGGGACTGTATTAGAGGGTCACAGCATTAGGAAGGTTGAGAACCAGAACCCCTAGAAGAGAAAGTCTTTCTCCTCAAGCTTTTATGCTTTCCATTGCTTTGCTGCTTAATCCTTAAGTGACAGCCAGCAATCTGCTCTGCAAAGTTTACATAGCACAGCAGCCATCCCACTTCAGCCGCTGAGCAGCACAGGAAAGAAGAGCCAGCTCTGTGCTTGGTTCATCCTTATGGGGTGACTAACCCAAGTATAGACAGAAAAGTTGTGGAAATGCTTTGTGTGTGTTTGAGTTAGAGTCTAATCTCTACTGAGATCCACAAGTCTGTCGTGTAGACTTGTCTGTCAAAATCCACCTCTGGACTTTGACAAGTATATCCCATCTTAACAGCCTGTTTCCTGAGCAGTGCAAAATAGGTCTGGCTTATGATGATCACCAGTATTTCCACACTGTACTTTCTGTGGCTCTCCATCTTGACTTTAAGAAAACCTTCTCTAATTGTGTATATGTAAAATTCAAAAGTTAACATCTTTGTAAACTGGAAACTAAATCTCCTGATATTCTATCTCCCATGCTTTCTTGAAACTGCTCATTAATAACCATTAAGCTGACTTTTATTTCCTAAATATAAGTCTATAGATGGTGTCCATTTACTTGTAGAGACAGAACAAGAAGAGGAAGAGGAAACCGCTAGTAACTTTTGCAGAAGGCGATGCTCCACTCTTCAGTGCTGCAAGAGTACACCACTCTGCCTTTCCCACGTGACATACAGATTTCCTGGAACCACATCTGCTGCCTGTTGGGAGCAGCTTGTTTTCACCAGTACTACCCCACCTCTGCGTCTGCAGAGCACAGAGCAGGGCAAAAGCTTTGTTCAATGAATGCATTTGCTCTTTTGTTCTGTCCTTCCTGGCCGTATGAACAAGAGGCTGCGGAGATGCTCAGTGTTTGCTCTGCTGGAGGACCGGGAACCCACATGGAGCTTGACAACCTCTGTAACTCTGGTTCCAGGGGATCGAGTGCCCTCTTCCAGCCTCTGGAGGCACCAGACGTGAATGTGGGCAATACAAACATATAGGCAAAACACGTGTACACATAGAAATAAATAGACTTTTAGAAGTAAGTGAACAAGACAGAGGAGAGAAATGACAGCATTGATATTATGTACATACACAATTTAACAAAATGTGGCTGAAGAGCATAATTAAGAGATAAGATGGGGGAATAACAATAAAATCCTATCTGTAATATTTAAGTAATTTTTTTTTATTGCAAGGAAAAGCCACAAGTTTCTGTGAAACCTGAAAGAGTACTTGGAAATGACTGCTTTTTTATTGGTGGGGGGCTTGAGACAAGGCTTCTCTATGTAGCCCTAGCTATCCTAGTACTCTCTCTGTAGATAAAGCTGGCCTTTAACTCACAGAAATCCACCTGTCTTTCTGCCTCCCAAGTGTTGGGATGAAATGCACACACCACCCCTGTCCTGTGGGAATGACTTCTAAGATGCCAGACTTTGAATTAGTACAGTCTACTACGATAAATTCAAGGGAAATTTATGTTTACAAAATATTCATTCATTTCAGACTGTACAGGGACAAAGGAGAAAATTTTATCTAAGTGTTAATCTCAAAAATAGATGGTGAGTGCTCCTTAAATATCCATAGATAGGTTTTCAGATGACAAGTCATCTACCCCCAGAGTGTGCAGAGCCCAGCTAAAAATGTCAGATGAGACATCCAAAGAGTTGGCTCAACTCTTAATACACACAGGACTCTTGCATAGGACCAGAGTTCCATTCTTAGCATCTACCTCAAGCAGTTCACAACCACTTATAACTTCAGTTCCAGGGATCTGATGGCCTCTTCTGGTCTCCAAAGGCACACACACAAACATTCATGTTCATATATTCACTAATACTCCCATCATTTTAGATGTTACAACCTTAGTTTGGATCAAGAGCACCAACATAGTGGTTGGGGTTGTTTGCCTGGAGCTCTCTGGTCAATCAGTCAGTATAGATAAAACAGAGATGCAGATTCAGAGACTCTGTCTCAAAACCCAATATGGAGAGCAAAAAAGAAAGACACATGACCTCTAGCCTCTGCACATGTTTGGGTACACATGTGCACATGTATACACACAGACAAATGCACTGTCCCTGTATGCTATTATAAACGATTTCATGGTCTAGATCAATGAGATTATGGCGTTTGAATCATTATAAAATGCTAGTCAGATTGCTAATAGAAACATTTCTGCTCTTCCTCAATATTGGCTCAACTAATGCTATCCATTTTTGGCAAAACAGAATAAAGAAGTTCTCTTTGATGACAATGTTGGTTGGTTTCCCCTAAAAGAAAACCTCAAGGATTTGTAGTGGTTTATTCAAGGCACAATCCAGGCAAGTATACACATGACAGTCAGGCAGTGAGGTGGGGAAGGGAAGGCATTGTTTAACATGTATTTTACAGATAGCCTTAGTGGGTAGTTGGAACTTGATACATTAGGGGTCCCTGGAAGACAGGAAGAAGTCGCTGCTGAGAGTAGGGAACCTGTTGTATTCCTCCAGTGGCTGCAATTGTCAGCCATATGCCCAGGTCTGTTTGTGGAGCCATTGACTTTCTGGCACATCAGGAGAGAGAAATTTGGACACTGCTGACCTCAGGAGCCCTGAGTAAAAACTCCCAAGAGCCCACAAAACAACATTGTTGAGAACAGGAAAGTAAGCACTAAGAGGGTCGGTCAGGATCCCAGTAGTGTCTGCCTGTAACCTTGGGGTCAAGTCCTGTGTAGTCTTGTGGTTTGGGTTCAGCACAAAGGTGCCATAAAGTGAAGGAAGTCAAGCACAAAAGAGTTTTTTCTCCCCCTACCCCACCCCCGTGGCAAGGGAACAAGACAATGCAGTCGCCTCTCCACTCTCTCTTTCCCTCCCCTACTCTCTCCTCCTCTTCCTTTTAATGTTGTTTATATCTCATTTTTGTACATATGCCTCATATCTAAGGCAGTAATAGGCAGAAGTTTGGAGTTAGCCAGACTTCCATTCCTTGTCATTTCAATTAAATTGTAATTAAAATTCCAGAATGTCACTTGTAACAATATTGAGGCAAATTTCATGCATTTTTCTATCCTTCATATGTACTGTCCTGGGAGGATGAATAGGAAACCACCAAACATTTTGAACCCCAGTCCCTCTAATTCCTCTGTTTCATTATGGAGTGGGGGCAGCCACAGGTGGGAGCTCCTTTAAGGAGAAATGTCCATTGGGGCTGTTCTCGATCCCTGCAGCAGGTTACCTCACAAGAACTTCCGCTTCTGGGAGTATAGGGAGGATTTAAGCAACTGGCCCGATAATATGCATTTTTGGAGGGAATCCGTGTTACCTGGTGGTGGTAATTTGTAGTCCTAAACTTCTTGAGCCTCCCCAGCCAGACTTGGGCACTACAACCGAATATGGGTTCTCTGGTGGAGGTTTGGAAATGTGTCTTGAAGCTCAGAGAGCAGAAGGCAGGTACATGAAAGTGCTCAAGAGAAGTTGGGCTCCTGCCTTTCCCCTCCTGCTTGTTTCCTGGCAGAGGACTTGGCTCTGAAAGGGCCTGAGAAAAACAGCCAGAGTCTAGGAGTGTCTACTAAGTGCATCTTAAGAGTCATGCGTTTGACAATTTAGGTCAGAATAACTTAAATCGCTTTTGTAAGTATCAAGTGGATTTGATTTAAAAAAAAAAACTGATAAGGAAACTTCTGTCTCCTGCGAAAATCTTTCAGACAGGTTTATACTAGAAATTGCACATTAGTTCTGAGCTCTGCCTCACTGCTTCTTACGTGCTGAGAGACACTTGAGGTATTTAGTAAGGCAGGCAATATGCTTTCAATTAATTTTCTTTACGTGTGTCTTCATTGCATAGCTTGTTTAGGATGTGACCGCATCCTGGTTTATGGTTTTTCAGTTCTTCGCTGTTGAGCAGTTTTCCCGTGTTTGATAACATAACAAATTGCTCAGTGATTTTGCACTTCATGGCCTTATTCCATAATGAGCTGTAGAAAAGCACTCTCAATAGAAGCTGTTTGATCGTTCTGTATTTCTGTGTGAGAAACGGGAGGGAGCAGGAGGGAGAAAGAGGGAGGGGAGAGGAGAGAGAGAGGGGAAGAGAGTGTGAGTGAGAGTTAGTTTCCTGAGAGGTCTGATAAGTACCCACCCAGACACAGAAGGCGTCATTCAAGGCAGGTCAACATTTCTTGCTGTCTGCTTTTCCCCTGGGAGGACTTACTACTGATACTTAATTTGATTCAAGTGAAACAAGGTAAGTCAATGTTCCATGTTCATATTTACTAAATCTTTACAGGAATGTGTGGGTTAATTTGTAACTTTTGCCTAAAGCTTAAACTGGAAGTCAAATTCCTGTAATTTCCTAAGTCCTTCAGTGGCACTGAAGTGTTTTCAAAGGTTCTGTTATACTCAAGATCACCAGTGACTTAATGAAAAGAGAAAATAAATATACTATGTTATTGCACGTCTGAATTACTTACAGGGGGATGTTGTACTAGCCAGTCTGCTTGTATAATCAGACTTGTCAGGCATGCTTACCTTTCAAGCTAGACTCAATGTTTTTGAAAGCGGGAGTTGAAATGTGCCTTGTGCTCACTGCTGGTCTTGTACTGTCCCAGAGTTAGCAATGTTCTGCAAAGCAGTTTCATTTCTTTCAGAATTCTCCCCTCTATTACATGTGACAGAGCCATTTTACATACAAGTAAATGTCACTGTTTCATATGGGCATTTCTTTTCTAAATCAAGGAGTGTATTTTACTTTGCATTTTGAAATGAGAAGGCACATTTTCCTAGCTGGAGTCCAAACTAGCCTTTGCCTTTGTTATGCTCAGGCAAGGAGCAGAGAAGTGTACCTTGGTAGATCACAGTTTAACAAGCATGTGAATAGTTTGATGGGATCTTAAAAGTGGATTTAAGGGAGGTTGTCCTTGGGGGTGGGGAGGGAACAGAAGGTGGGGTGAATGTAATCAGAAAGTATTACCCATATGTATGAACTTGTCCAGAAATAAATTTAATAAGAATTTATTTCCTTTGGCCTCGAGATGATGTACACAGAGAGGTAGACCCTGACAACTTTATCCTGATTCTTCTTTTGCACGTTCGTATGCTGATATCACAAACACTGGGAATGAAATTGAAAGTATCTTATTGTCATTACCAGCGCCTGTGCTGGAACCATTCTGAGAACCCTCTTTAAAAAGGCAGTTTCGTATCTGTGTATTTGAAACCAGTGCTCTTTCCTAACAGCTAATCTGCATGGTAACATCAATATTTACCAGCAGCTCCCTTCCTTGCTTTTAAGACTACTTTAAAATCAAACTCTAATGGGAGGCGCTTTGCCTATTTAGGGTTTTATAACGTATTAAAGAAGAGTCTTCTCCAAGCAGCTTCTATTTGTTTATACTTCTGATACTCTGACTAATACTTGCATGGAATTAATTCACAATTTTTAGCTCAACATTTAACATCTACCTTCAGAAGTAGGGATTATGCGTGGAATGAAAGCATAAATACACTTAGGATGGCTGTAATACGTTTGGGATTTATTCGTTCCCTCCCCTAATTCCCAATGTAGTTCCAGGCATCTGTCTTGAAAGGAATCCTAACATCTGTTTAGTTTTACACCATCTTTGCCCTTAACCAACCCGGTAAAATGCCTCTTGCTTATTATCTCAGCTTGTGTATAAGTAGCAAGAATCCACCTTAGTAAATAGGTTCCTCTTTTTTCTCCCTCACATTTTAAACTTGCAGTAAAAACAATAGTACAGAATTAGTGCTGTCTGCAATTTTGTTTTTTATCCTAAGTGAAAGGTAGTCGCTGTCTTTGACTCCTCTGAGGAAATTACAAAGACAATGCTCTTTGTTGTCAGAACTGGAATCTAGTCAGTAGCTGTCTTATTTGGGGTTTCTCTGCTGTGAGGAACACCATGACCTGCTTCCCCATCAGTGTTCATCACTGACAGAAATCAGGTTAGGTACGCAAACAGGACAGGAACAGAAACAGGAGCTGATGCAGAGGCTACAGAAGAGTATGCTTACTGGCTCCCTCAGTATGCTATCTTCTAGAACCCGGACCACCAGCCCAGGGGTGGCACCACCTACAATGAACTGAGCCTTCCCCCATCAGTCACTAATTAAGAAAATGCTCAGTGGCTTTGCCTACAGCCTGGTCTTAAGGAAATGATTTCTCAATTAACATTTTCTCCTATTCAGTAACTAAAGCGTGTGTCAAGTTGACATAAAACTAACCAGAACAATTAACAGCTTGTCAGCTTGACACACAAACACATCACTGTTAATCCACAGCCTTTCCTTCTTATTCAATTCCAAGATCAGGCATTACTATCTTTAAGGGATTTATTGGTTTCTTCTAAATTTTTTTGTTTGTCTTTTCCTCCATTTCTGTAAGGGATTTTTTTTTCATTTCTTCTTTAAGGGTCTCTATCATCTTCATAAAGTTATTTTAAGGTTATTTCTTTCTACTTCATCTGTGTTGGGGTGTTCAGGTCTTGCTGTTGTAGAACCACTAGTTTCTGGTGCTGCTATATTGCTCTTTATGTTGAATGTATCTGTTGTCTACTTATCTATTCTTTAAGCGGTGCAGGAAGAGCTTGTGCCTCCAGGGGTCACTCTTTCTCTAGGTGCAAATGCAGCCAGGCCTGTGGCTCCAGGGGTTTCTTTTCTTCCAGGTGGAGGTGGGGACTATGGTGCCCAAGGTCACTGATACAGAGGGGGATGGTTGAGGGGAGGTTGTGGTTGCCTGTTACTGGGACTGTGTAGGTAAGAGGGGGCACCGTTCCACTGAAAAATGTGTCAAATAGCCAATAAAGACTTTCATTGACAAGATAGAACCTCTGCATTAGACGTGAATTTAGCAGAGAAAGCATTCTTAATGAGCAGACGAAAAGAGAATTAACTAAAAGCAAAAAGGAAGAAGGTCAAATATCTAAGAAAAAACTACAACAGAATATAGTCCTACCTATCTTTCTCTTTGCCATGTTTCCTCACTGTTTGAGATTTCTAACAGTTGCTTGTGGTTCCCCTCCTTTCCTCCTAATTTGACAATGTTGCTGCCAGATTACCAAACATATTTTTTTTACTGAAAATTGGATAATAGTTTTATCTTTTAAAAATGATTTTATTTTTATTGATTGTAAATTTTTATTAATATTTTAATAAAAATTAAATACATCACTTCCCCCTTTTCCATCCCTCCCTTTAATCCAACTCTTTTCAACCTGTGAGTTGTGACTCCCCCTTGGGGTAATAACAACATCTTTCACAGGGATCACCTAAGACCATCAGAAAACACAGGTATCGAAATTAAGATTGATAACAGTAGCAAAATTACAGTTATAAAGTAGCAATGACATAGTTTTATAATTGAGGGTTTCCACCACTTGAAGAACTGTATTAAAGGCAGCACAACGATAGTAAGGTTGAGGATCACTGCTCTAAACGTTCTGATGTACCATCTTTCCAAGATTGCTCATGTCTTCCCCACTCCTTTTTGTCTGATTATTATTGTTGCATATATATGCATAAACATAGAAACATAGCCTGCTGAGCTTGTTAAGAGTGGCCTGGGTGTATATGATTTCAAGGATGACCAGTTTGCATTGGAGATTTATCCTACCCGAGAGACTAATTTTCCCTCTCTCAGTAGTCAGCAGCTATCTGAAGTTCTTTGTCTAGGGATGGACCCCATGAGACTTTCCACTTCAGCATTAGCGTATCTGTTGATATTGTCATTGTTTAGGCAGTGATATTGTTGAGGTTCATGGACATAGCTCCCCTGTCTTCTAGGGGACAATATTTCAGGCTTCCTGATCTTCTGTCTATTTTTTAATTATTTCTTTTGCTTTTGGTATTATAATATTATTAAATTATTTCTCCCTTCCCTTTCCTCCCTCCAAACACACCCATATACCTCTCTTTCCTTTTTTTCAAATTCATGACCCAGTTTTCATTAATTGTTGTTACATTCATATAACATATGCATATATATCCCCAAATATAACCTGTTCAGTCGGTATGCATATGCATGAAAACATGTATGCATGTTTTTAGGGCTAACCATTTGATAATTTCATAACCAGTTGGTATGTGCTTCCTTAGGAAGTCCTGTTTCTTTTGCTTTCATCATTCTTTAGTTGCCTGTAGTTCTTTGTGTAGGGTTGAGGTCTCAAAGTTTTCCCCATCCACTCTAGCATGGCTACTGCTGATGTCCTTTCTCAGCTCATGTTTAAGCAGTTGTCTTGAGGAGACTTTCTGGGTCTAGCTTCAGACATTAGGAAACACAATCTCACAGAAAACTCCATAACTCTCTGGCCCTTACCTTCTTTTCTCACCCTCTTCTTGCAATATTCCCTGAGTCTGACCAGGTGCTATATTGCAGATGTATCTGTTTGGGCTGAGTTTTGCAAGATACATTGATTTCAGCATTACAACCAGTTGTGGTTTTCTGTAATGGTCCCTGTTTGGTGCAAAGAAAATATTTGACTAGAATTGAGCATTATACTTATCTGTGGGTATAAGGATAAGCTTTAGAAAGCAGTTAGGAATTATGTTGGTCTAGTAATGTGGAGGGTGGTATTAGGTTCTTTTCTAATCCTGTATCCTCACCAGCTCCAGGTAGTTGGTTAGGTTTCTAGTACCAGACGTGACTTCCCTCCTGCTGAGGGAGCTTTAAGTCCAATTAGACAGCTGTTGGTTTCCACCAACATGAGTATCACTATTGCACCTTTAGGAATTTCTTTTTATGCTGGTCGTTATTATAGTTCTTAGGTGTCACAGCTGTGTCTGGCAATAATTTACTCCCTCCCTTGTTAGCTTACATAGTCCTCTGTGGTTTGGAATATAACAAAATATGCTTTCTGTTATAGTACTTTGAAAGCTAGACATCAGGAAGGAGGTTTTCAGGCTAGACCCTGCTCAAATGTTCTGAGTCCTATGTCGTGAGTATGCCCTGTCTTCCACAATAGGAATGTACCTTCAATGTCTGAGAGGCAACTAAAGCCAATATCAATAGCCTGTTTCATGCTAGGAGTCATTTACCCTACCCTGACCAACAACAAGCATAGATGTTTCTCGTGCCTGGTACTGGGACTTCTTTAGATAGTCTGTGGCACTTGTGGGGAACATTGAAAGCCCAATTGGCATAACACTGTTTAATGTGTGTGTGTGTGTGTATAATGTACATATATATGATGTGTGTATATATACATGTATATATGTGTGTATATCATATATATATAATTGTATTGTAGATGATTTTAGGTAATATAAAATGATTCAAATCCTTGATGCTTCATCAAACATCCTTGGTGTCTTTGTTCCATTCTTTTTCATCATGCATGTGAGAAAGAGCTACATGTGACTGCAGTGCCCATGAAGATCATAAGAGATTGTTGGGGCCTGTATTCCCATGTGCAAACACCACAGACATCTTTATACACACACACACACACACACACACACACACACACACACACAAGCTAGGAACAGATCTTACATCTTCTGCTAGAACAGTATATGTAGTAGTTTTTACTCTGAACATGGACATTGCAGTTGAAAATGACCAATAAATGATCTACTAGATGGCAGGTGTTTAAAACCAGAGCAAACAAGAGAAGAGGAGCTGTGTCAGGGCTACTTAACCAAAAGGCTCGCCCTCAATTGTTATTCAACAGTCCTGCCTATCCTTTACCATCCTCATCTGTCTAGCAATTTGTTGTTTGAATTCTGCTCTCTAGACACCAGACAAACATCTCCATAAGAAGTTCTTAGCCCCAGCAGAAATACTTATATGGCCCTTTGTCACTAAAGACAATTTGGTCCTACCGAAACAGAAATTTTTCCCTGGTTTCCTCCCAACATG
>JAQHUG010000453.1:841256-897134 GCA_028555095.1 Dicrostonyx torquatus | reverse complement strand
TGTGTGTGTGTGTGTGTGTGTGTGTGTGTGTGTGTGTGTGTTATACTCTTAAATACTGTTGGGCAGGGCCTTCTAGTTTAATATGCAGGTTGATTATCATCCGTTAAAGGCTATCTTGGAACTCTATTGCTTACAATTCACCAGCTAGGCAAGGGGAAGGATAATGAGGGCACTTTGCTGGAAAGACAAGTGTGATAGACTGAATATGTAACAGACAGGCGTGTGGTCCAAGATGTAACAGACAAGGCATGTGTTTAGGAGAGAAGAGAGATCAGTTGCAAGCAAGCTGAAGCATGCAACCATTGGTGTTTTGCAGAGGGAAGTGCCATTCTCAAGTTGCATCTGCACAGAATTAAAGTACCAGACAGAGAGCAAAGGAGAGCATTTATCTCTCAGGGTTATGAAAGTAGAAGAAAAAGGTTAAGTACATAATCACAAAATATTTGAACTATTCTTTGGAGGGAAGTATTGCCTAGGGGGCTTATCCCTCTATCTTGCAAGACTATATCAAATAATTTCATGTGACTCTACTTCACTACTGTATTGATTTTGTTATAGATTTCTTGGAAAATGAGTAGTAGACTTCTCAGTTTGTTGAAATAATTTGGAAAATAAGTAGGCAAATGGGAATACCGAAAAAGTCAGAGAAAGTCAATTTTCCAAGATAAGCCTCAGAACTATGAAATTTTTACAAGTAATGCTTATTTGCCTGAAAATAGAATGTAGCTTTGAATAAACCTTGGCCTAGCTCAAAAAGGATATTTTTGTTATTTGTTTAAAAACTAAAGATTCTTGTGACACTTAGGGCAGTCCGGCTAATAAAAGTCTTTACCTGACTTGCAGGGCAAAGGCAGCATCTTCCATCACAGCTGGGGAATATTCTGTTCCTAGGTCTCCAGTTCACATTGTCTTCCCCCATCTATCCATTTCTCTGTCCCTATCGTCTCCCCTTCCCCTCCTTCTCTAGTCTCCTTCCTTTCGTCTTCTACTTCTCCCCTTTCTGTATTTCTTCTCTCCCTTTGTCTTCCCTTCTCCTCTCTCATCTTCATTCTCCTTTTTCTCCTTTCTCCTCTCTTTTTTTTCTGAATTACTTCGTATGGACTTTACATGTAGTACTTATAATTACTATATGAATTCCCAGGCAGTGGCTTGCCTCACAAACCCCAGGCCCTGATCTGATCCCTGTCACCAATATAAAAGTGAGTAATGGTGGTGCATGCCTGATGCCCTCCTCTAGGGAATGGGGAATGGATATAGGATCAGGGAGCCTTACTGGCCAACCCGTCTAGTCAAAAGGAAGAGAAGCAGATTTGTTCGACACCTCTCAAATCTAAGATAGTGAAAAATAGAAGAAGATATCTAATAACATCTGGCCTCCATATGCAGGCTTACACATGCACATGTACATAAAAACACACAATTGTATAGACTACTGTTAGTCCCTTTATAAAAATTAACATGTAATTAGCATAAATGTTGTGGCATACCTACATATGTACTTTATTCATGTTTGTGAATTCATCACACAATACCATGTGCCATCCCTTCTCTTTCTATTAACCTCCTCGCCCACCCTCCCTGCATAGTGTCCTTTTACTTTTATCTTATATATTTGTTTATGACATGAATATACTTGCTTTTTATTTTAAAACTTTTAAAATCAAGTTCACATATGAAATAAACTATATGCTGCTTGTCTTTCTAGGGGTCTGGCTTTTTTCTTCCCTTCTGTTATATATGAGGGATGTGAGGAAGAAAAGAGCCTGTGAGAGTCTGCAGATATAGTTCAGTGGTGAAGAATATTGTCTGTTCTTCCAAAGGCCTTGGGTTTGATTCCCAGTGCCCACATGGCAGCTCACAGCTGTATGTACCTCCATTTCCATGGGATATGATGTCTCTGGATATCCAAGGGATATTCTGGCCTCCACAGACACTGGGCATACAGGTGGTGCACATAAATCATGCATGAACACTCTCACACACATACACTTATAAAGCAGATTAAAAATAAAATGGAGCCTATGAGCTGCCTACAGGAACCCCTGTATGTATGTAGTGCAAACTGTGCCATCCAAGGGCCGTTGTCATGGCTATATTACTGTCACATTATGTTGAATACAAAGTGCACACAGTTGTGTGTGAACCATGCTGTCACTGGGAAGGAGAAGTCATTGAGGTGTGATAAACAAAACTTCCTGCAATGGCGTTTGACCATGCCCTGCCCCATGAGAAAGCAGGCTGTGGGATCCCTCATTTGCTTTCTGTTCTACCTTCACATCTCACCATCTTCCTCACTATTCTGGCCTTTCAGGAAAAAACTTCCTCAAATTAGATTTGACCATTAAACATACAGTTCATTTGCCCTGGATTATAGCCAATAGCATCCCCTCCCCATTCACTAGCCACACAGCTGGAATAGGGAGGAGTCCCTGCCATGTTATACTTACACACTTAGTGAGAGATATCCCTGCTGTAATATATATGTATAATTTAATCTATGTTACATAATATCCATAATGTATATATTATATATGACATGTAATGCGTGTATTACTTCTTGACACACATATTTCTGATCCACACTTTTGAACTTGTTTCCCTCCAATACAAAAAGATCCTCCCTTCAGCCTGCTTACCTATCTTGACTTTCTTTTAGAACAATGACTAGGATAGGCATTACCCAGGCCTCCTTCTTTTTCTTTTATTGCTGCTGTTTAGTTTAATTGTTTTAGAACGTATCTCACATAGCCCAGGCCTGGCCTTGAACTTATTAGGTAACCAAGGATAAACTCCTGATTCTTCTTCCTCCACCTTCAGAGTGTCAGGATTAAGGCACATACTATCATGCCTGAATGACTCTTTTTATTTAGTTTTTTTTTTTGAAATTGCAATGAATTTAATTGCAATATTCCTTCCTTCCATTTCCACCCACCAAGCCCTTCCATATACCTTCCCTTTACTTCCTTTCTGGGTGATTACACTTAGAAACTTAGACTTGAACTTCCTCTATGTGTTGTGTCTTGTCTTTCTTTCTGTCTGCATTTCTCTAACCCCTGCCTTTTTCTTATGGCCATCACTCATCCATAAGCGTTGATATGCTCTACCCTGTCTGTCCTGTTAGTGTTGTATTGTCACACCAGAGTGATGCTTGGCATAGTACAGCTGGTTGTACACATAAAGAGTACGTGATGAATTTGGTGAGTCAATACGTGTTCGTAAAACGTACGTATCCAAACATGCAAAGAGAGTTCACATGCAACTATGACATCTTTTTAAAGTCCTTTGAGAGACTGTCTGCTTTACAACAACATGAATAAAATGTTACTTGAAGCATTACATATTTTACTAATTCTTCATGAGTTTATGATTTATATGAAAATGCACTGTTTTCTAACCTTTGCAATTATAAAATACTTAAAGCAGGATTTTCAAATAAAAATCATATCACAATTTGATAAGGTGACCGCATGCCTTTATAAGGTGAATAATTCATCATTGGATGTTAATAGTGACAAAATATAATATATGGATGTCATCAGTGCAGATGATTGAATGGGATTTTAGCAGTTTCACAGATGAATACGGAAACATGTATATGAAAGGATACACAAAACCATCTACAGCAAAACCATTTACTGTTTACTAAGCGGGTAAGTCAGACTTTATGCTTTCCTAAACTGTAGTTGATAGAATGATCCCAATCCCGAGATTCCAAAAGCTGGGTTTCTAGCCATACATATACTGCTAACTCAAGTGATTTGAACAAGTTGTTGTGACTTCTAGAACGTGTGCCCTGTTAGGACCACGGTCTCTCTCTTGATTCATGGCTATATGTCAGCATTAAAAAGAGACTGGGCCCAGAGCAAATACTGCACAGTGTTCTTGCCTGGATTACCTGTCTGTCTGTTTACAATCTCTTTACACGTAAGGCAATAATCCCTCCAGCTCTTACATTCTAAATTAACATTAAGCCCTGATAGCCCTTATGAATTTGAACAAGGCAGAATCAAAGCTGAAACTGTGTATTTAGCTTCTAGTCAGGCCTTTCTTAGGCTCAGTCCAATGGCATCTTTTCATTGATATTTGTTAAAATAAATAAGACAAATAAATAAATTTGTCGGTTCTTTGGCTGGCTTCCCCTCCTAAGAAATAAACAAGACTTGAAAATTATAGGAGCATTATTCCAGTTTACAGGATTGGGTGAATATAAAAATTTAATAACTTACCTCCTCTCAAATGTAATATTTTTTTCTTTTTCCAAAGTTTATAGTACATACAATATGAAAATTATTGAGGTTAAACAGCCCTAAAATATTCTATAGTTATATCCTGCTTTTAGAAAAATTGATATGTCAGTTTAATATTGGAAATAATTAGAGCTGGAATGTGGCCCATCGTTAGGAATTCATTCTACTCTTCTAGCAGACCTGAGTGGTGCTCCTGATACTTGTATCATCACAACTGCCTGTAAATCCAGTTCCAGGGAATCTCTTTCCTCTGACCTCTGTGGGCACTACACATGCATGACACATACATTCAGACACACATGTGCATAAAAATTTATAAGTGAAAGTACAGACAATAAAGGTTATTCATTTCTAAAGTTTTTTCTTTACACCCGCCAAACAAATAATGTAACAGGTGTTAGATATTTAAACCTATGTTTAAATAGTTTAACCTGTGTTTAGTAGATTAAAAAAAACATGTTTGGGCTGTCAACAACTTGGTTACCTGGATAACCAGATACTCATGGAGTCCTGAGATCTGTGGCAGCAGATCGAGTCAACATCATCATCAGAAGAGGACGTCAGGGACCTGTGAGCTGCTGTATGAACAAGCATCTCTGCAGACTGCTCACCAGTGTGCTCAGCCTCCCCATGGCTGTTTCCAGTACCCACCGTACAGTATGGAACTTCCCTTCTCCTTTATGGCTTTGCAGATGAAGTCAATACTGCTCCACTCCATTGCTATCTGCATCCTTACTCTGTCCAGTGTTTAATTCATAGCACCTGTTGCCTCCAATAATATATCTTGGTTGTTTTCGTCCCTTGTGTATACAAAGTACAATGTCATCTTGATGGTAGCAGAACATTTATATTCTTAATATGTGTCTCACACCTAGGATTGAGTATGACCATAGGAAAGTCTTTGTAAGCAATTACTGTTTGAAGGATGAATGAAGGAATGAAAAATCACAGTAACCCAAGACTCCCACTATTAATCCTCTTTTAACAGTTTTTTCTCCGGCTTCCAATAGAACCTCAACACTTACAATCTCCCCTAGGGCTCTATTTCAGTATGAATTGGTACTCCACCCTGGCCATATTGCCTCACAATCATCATAACTCCACTTCTCTTGACACTTTGATAACACAGACAAGATATCATTCATCTAAGGTGCCTGTATGCAGAAGTATGTCAGGTTTTGTTAGTTTTTTTTATACATTTTGTGGTATTTACAAATAACATAATTAGATCATAAGGGTGGGACTATGTCTCAACATGAAATTTATTCATGTTTCATATGCATTCTTCCCATACTCTGGAAACTTTAATATAATACTTTAAACAATTTTTAAGAAATCAATATATGCATACAGTATGTTTACCCCATACTCCTCCCCATGTCTTACTCACACCCCTCTCTAAATTCATATTTTCTCTATTTTAACCCATTGATTGTTTTTTGTGCTCTTCATATGCTCATGGTGTGGGCTATCTTCTTAAGTTTGACATACCAGGGGCCAATTCTTAAAGAAAACTAACTTTCCCTACCCCAGAAGCCCTTTGAATTCACCTCTATTTTGATTATACCCTATCACATAGGAATTTTTTGCTTGTAACATCTATCAGCACCCATAAAGCTTGGGAATTTTGAGGTGGTTCTGATTTTTAGATTAGAATATTCACTCAACTTGTAGGCCCATGACTTTCTCCTAACTCTGAAGTTGGATCCAACCGATTCATAGGTGTAAATGAGAGATGTTCTAACAACACCCTAAATTCTTAAATAACTACACCTAAGAAGTAAGCATGGTATATAAACGAATGAATGCCAACAGTAGTTACAGTGGCCATGAATGAAGTTCCTGCCCTCGGTATGTAGACGTTTTCTATAAAAATAAGTCACATGGAAAAAACAAGAGACCAAAAAGGGAAACTAAGAAAAGAACTCCTGAGTCTCGGGTGGAAAAATTGAGACATGGCTGTGAGTGTTGGTAGCACTGTAAATGCCTCATCCTTTCTTGAAGGGCAATTTAGAAATTACAGTGGAGATTGCTAGCATTTCAATTTCTTGGGATTTATTCTGTAAAAGCTTCTCTATCATAATTGGAATGCCTATAAGTGAAGATATAGTTTATTTTGAAATCTGCATTGCTATCTAACATAGCAATGCTATCATTTTAGTGAGTTATGTTGCTATAATGAGAAAATTGCATGCTAGGATGTGTAAAATCCCATTGTTGGGTTTAACAGTGTCCTTCTTGATGCGAGAAATGGCAGTGAGCAACACTCACATATCATCTGCACTCCTAGATATTGATTTAGCTGCAGCATGTAGACCGAAGTTTCATGACGGATAAGACACGAGAAAAGAAGAATCCTGAAGAAGGACAAAGACCATCTTCAATGTTTGCTGATCCTTTAATACTTGAACACTTTGAAATATACATGCATTTTCTTTAGAAAATAGCAATAAGAAAGTGAGCAGTAAAAAATGTAATAAATCAATCCACCAGAAGCATCTATAAGAATATGCAGTATACTTATGTAAGTGTTATATAAGTTTATTTTATATTTGATGGCACAAAATGCAAAAGAGACACGGAGGCCAAAATGAGAGTGTAAAATGTTACCATTTATATGATGTATTTAAGAGTGTACTTAAATACCCATATTTGTGAATGATAATGGCAAATGAAAATTTTAGTATGTAAGCATATCTTACATATAAAAGGTATTTATATGTTTCTAATGAGTCTTAAATTATACAACAAAAAAGGTAAAGCAGAAATGTATACGGACTTTGTCTACGGAAAAAAGCTTCGTAGTCTGTCTTACGTTTAGGCATTCATTGTATGTATAAGAAGTAAACATTTTAGATGTTCACTGTCAAGCTGTAAGTAAAATACCGGGTAATGCATTGTGCAGGGGTCAAAGACATTGCTCTGAATTTAGTTTATGAACAACAGAAATGAGCCCGGTGTGGTGGTACATGTGTAAAATGTCAGCATGTGGCGGCTGAAGCAGGAATGTTGGGAGCTCAAAGCTGGTCAGTGGCGCCTCGGGAGGACAAAACCAACCTGAGCTACACAATAAGACGCTACCTTAGAAAAGCATGAAATGGAAATGGTGAGCTAGTATACAGTTCAAATGATAACAACTCCCACTAAACGCCAGGCAGGTCATAGGGCTGAATCAGAAAGCTGGAGAGAGCCGTGCTTCTTTAGAATAAAGATAGTTTACATCTGTTCTACCTGATTAAGTAACCCATATTCCATCCCAGGTTAGATAGCCTAAATTCAGGTATTGTAAAAACCATCAAAGAAACCAAATAATTACTGTTTCTTTATGTGAAGGTTCTTGATACCTGGATGCACCAACGCTATCGGGTTTTTCATTTTGGGAAGTCTCATGTTTGTAGATCTACTTCCACACAGTTGTGCTGTTTCATACTAGGAGTAACCTATGAAATTGCTCGGTACTGTTTTCCATGTAACAATCCAGTGCCAGATCCATTCTTTTCAATGAAGTTGCCACAGCAGTACTACAGTAGTTCACTTCCGTTCACAGCGTCAGAGATGCTCGCGGGACACGCCTGGAGCTGTGGGCTGTTGTACCTACTGCTAACCTCTCAACAAAAGAACTCTTCGGAGAGAGATTTGATTGTTCTCTTAGGTCACAGATGTTCTTATTAAACTTCTAATGTAAATTAAAAGTAGCTATTGCTTTCACAGAGTCAATTGATATTCAGGGAAAAGCTGGCCAAGTAAAACTTGGTGCTTGTTTCCTTTTCTTTCCCATCAGAGTCGGGCCACAAGAAGTTAAAGAGTACTATCCAGCGGAGTACAGAAACGGGAATGGCGGCCGAAATGCGGAAGATGGTGAGACAGCCGAGCCGAGAGTCCACGGATGGCAGCATCAACAGTTACAGCTCCGAGGGGAAGTGAGTGGCGTCTTGCTGCTGCATGGCACCTTGGGATATGGATTGTTTAGGATTTCCTATTGTATCACTTATTCGCATAGCTGGAAGTTTCACCGTCTGTTTCTAGCCTGACATTCAATAAACACTGACAGACACATCCCTGGTCAAACCTATCAAAGGAAGAAAGTGCAGTCCTTCACTGAACAGATAGTGTGGAGCTGCCACATTTAATGACTTTTTTTCATATGGAAGTATATGCTCTGCCACCAGGAGCAGAATGAAAATTTAGGTGTGAGAAACTGATTTCTGATTCCCCAATTTCTCTCCAAGCTTTTCTGAGCTATATGATGCTGCAAACCTGACATGTTTTTACCTATAAGAATTTACATTTCCCTGTTTTTAAAGTACCAATAATTCATATTTTTTATCTCAGAATGAAAGAAAAAGGACTCTCTACCTCATTTTTCCAATCAAAGCTTTTTAACTCTAAAATTGGGTATTTCTGAAAGTGTATAAGAACATTTTTGGGTTTTTTATATGTGAGAACATTTACTAAGTTGTGTGGTTACTTAACAAAATCTGCATTTTCACATGCTTGAGAACTTCGGGGTTAGAACTATATGGTTTAGTCACTAACCTTTAGTGAGATCGCAAGAGATGAGCCACTTACAAGTTTCTCAAAATTATTCAGTCCCCAGCACTTAACCCTCTTTAAAACAACTCAAGTTTGATAAATGACAGTCCGTAAGGTAGCTTCATAGGGAAAGCATGTGCCTTATGACCCGAGTTTGAAGGTATAAAGGAAGACCTGGTTTTTGAAGGATGTCCTCTGACCTCTGTACACAGCCATGGCAATGGCATGTGCATGCCTGCATACACACACACACACACACACACACACACACACACACACACACAAACTAGTAATGATAAGGACAAATTTTCAAAATGGAGGGCATTAAATGTTTTCATTGTAAACAAGAAGTTGTACTGTACAATAACATTTATTCAATATACTAGCAACTGTTTAAAGGTTTTACATTCATGTCATCTAATGCTCATGAATGAACATGTGAAGTTAATGGTATTAAATTATAAATATCTAGAACAGTTGACATATTAAAGAGTGCTCCTGAATGGAGCCTCCGGCCTTAAGGTGAAATTCTAAAGCTCCTCTCAATCACTATCGAGTCTCTTCTGCTTGACTCAGATATCATGAGCAGACAAAGGGCACATATCTCCTGATCAGAACTGTTAAAACAAAACTGCCAAGAGGAGAGATCTAAATTGTTTTTATTCTCTTTTGTTTGCTGTAGCTTAATATTTCCTGGAGTTCGAGTAGGACCCGACAGTCAGTTCAGTGATTTCCTTGATGGACTGGGGCCAGCTCAGCTCGTTGGCCGCCAAACCCTCGCCACCCCTGCCATGGGTAAGGGTTATCCTTCTGCAGTGTTATAGTTGACAAGGTCGTTTAGAATTGTATAGCAGTGTTACAAATGAATGCTTTACTGTTCTCAAACATAAGGCATAGGTGACACTGAAGGAACACAACACAGTTGTGTGTTAGGATTCACAAGACACAAGCCTAAGCAGTGAGGAACAAAATCAACAACAGATGACTGAAAGAAGTGTGGACTGGGGACCACCCTTTGCCTGGTTCAGATTAAATGGTTTGCCCCTACTTTGAAAATAAAGGCAAGCTGGATGTAAAGGGAGGATCGTTAGAAATGGAAAATTAGAATTACTTAGACCGTTGACTGAACTGATCGGAGATTGCACACAATTTATAGAAATAAAAGTAAATGATTTCTGAAAAAAATGATAACCACGATAACATGATTTTTCTGAAAACAATATTGTAAATACAATTACCAGGTATCAAGCACAGATAACCAGGCAAAAATAAAAAGGAAGATGTTTATTTTAAATGCAAAAGCAGGAGAAAATAGATGTCGATTCAAACTGAGTCCACAGATGAGAGTTAAAGAGGTGGAGTGAAAGGGATGTCAGGGGTTAGAGCACTCAGTGCTCTCCCAGAGGACCCTAGTTCTCAGGACCATAGTCTATGGCTGTAACTGCATCTCCAGGGGATCCAACACGTTGGGCTCACAGGTCACAAGGCATGCCTAACCATAACCCCACACAGGTCGCGCACGCATGCACAAAGTAAAAATAAATCCTTCAAAGATTATATGGCTCAACGAATAAAGAATAAATTTGAGAAATCTTATGATAATGAAATTTTTTTAAAAAATAAAACTGAGTTTTCTAGAACTAAGAAATGTGATCCACTTAAGAATTGAAAGATTTCATTATTTTAGCAAAGCCAGGGAAAAAATTGATTAACTGCAGGATAAGCCATAAGGGGGTATCCAGAATTAATTGGAGAAACAGAAGAATGAAAAGTATAACTAGGAAGATACAGAAAGGGAAAAAATAATTCTAAAGTTTATATAATCATTGTTCCAGAATTAGGGAAGAAAGTGAATAATTAAGCCATATTTTAAAATTCAGTGATTAAAAACAATTCTCAAACTGGAAGTCTGATTTTAATTGATAATAGGTTCTTCTCTCATGCAGTACATCCCAAACTAGTTTCCCCTCCTAACTCATACATCCAAAAGTCTTCACAAACTCAAACAACACAAATCTGTTAATATTAAAGTAATGACAATACAACCTACTCTTTTTTTAATCACAAATGCATGGTTGATTTAATGCCTGAAAAAGAATGTAATAAACCTCATTAATCAAGAAGAAAAGTACCCATATTAACATATAGAAGCACATCTGACAAAATTCCATATTAATTCATAGTTTTATAAAACTTACAATAATTTTGGAATAAAGAAGAGTCTACTTATTCTGATAGCCTTACACAATATGCATCATTTTAGTCCCCAACATTTAAATACCGTACTGTGCTGGTAGAGCTTGATGCCAGTGCATCACTGCCTGGGATAATATGGTGGTGTTCATATAAACCATCACAGAAATCACACTTCAGCATCTGCCAATGTTCCTCCGCCTTTTTCCTCGTCTCATGAATTGAACAGAAGCTGAGATTATTTTTTTGTCTTCCCTTTCAGGTGATATCCAAATCGGAATGGAGGATAAAAAGGGCCAATTGGAGGTTGAAGTTATCAGAGCCCGGAGCCTTACACAAAAGCCTGGCTCCAAGTCTACCCCTGGTAAGGAAAAGTAGCACTGATGTGGACTGGGCTCATCTTGAGTGTACTTATTTTAATGTGCATGTTGATTTGCATGCAGTTCTCTACATTCATGCAGTGCTCAGAGGAGCCAGAAGAGAGCACTGGACCTCCTGGAACAGGAGTTACAGTTGTGGGCTGCCCTGTGAGTGCTAGGAACTGATCCTGGGTCCTCTGCAGGAGGAGTATGGGCTGTTAACCGTTGAGCCACTTCTCTAGTCCCTGGGCAAGGCTTAAATATGGAAAATCTTGAAAATTTTGATGCATTTTGCTTTATAATTCATCTTAGCTAAAGGGTGAGAAAATAATGCATTTGAAGCTTGATTTTGCTTTAAGCAATCATTTTCCTTAAAAAGCAATTTTCTGTGGTATTTGATTTTATAAAAAAAAGGAGCTGGGTTTTGTTTTCACAATTACTTTGTTGAAAAGTACTAGGAAAATGCCATTATTTTCTTAAAAATATAATTGTAGCCATTCTTTGTGCTACATAGTTTTCTGCATACCTCAAACCACAAAAAGAAAACACAAAACACTGAGATTTAAGATGTTTACCTGCACTGTAATGCCAGCCCTGACTCAAGTAAATGAATCAAGACCACTGAGTGGACATTTCCTTGAAATGAGGAAAGACACAGTAGTGTCTTATATATGGATTGTAAGGAGTAGAGCTTTAAACCTATGAAAACGTCCATATAGTAAGAATCTCCAAGTCCCCACTGAGGCATCAACTCATAAAAACAGTTAGTTCAAGCATACATTCTTACATGTCTACTCACCCTTGTTTAGCGCCCTATGTAAAAGTCTATCTTTTGGAAAATGGAGCCTGTATTGCCAAAAAGAAGACAAGAATTGCACGGAAAACTCTCGACCCTTTATATCAGCAGTCCCTTGTTTTTGATGAAAGTCCACAGGGTAAAGTTCTTCAGGTCAGTAACATTTTTCTCAGCTGGTTATGGTGATATCTATTGGTCTAACTAAAGATATGGATAACATTGAGGAAAATCAATTCAGTAAAGCCTAATTTACTAATGTCATTAGGTAGAAATATATAAATTGGTCAATTTATAATGCAGTATCTATAGTATTAGCAATGTCTGATATGGAAGAAAACATCTGTAGTGGAAGGAAACAAAATTTAATGTCTTTTTCTTTCCCTCCTTGTTTCTACCCTCTCCAAACTTTGACCTCTTTGTCATATTTTTTTCTCTTCTTGATACATAGCCATAGCCATACTGAAGATAGATGATACAGAGTTAGATAGTAGGTAGCATTGATGATAGATAGGCTGATGATAGATGGAAAGATGATGATAGGTTATAGAAAGATGATATGTAGATACAGAGATAGAGATAGACGGATGGATTAGATAGATAGATGGATAGACAGATAGATAGATAGATAGATAGATAGATAGATAGATAGATAGATAGATAGATAGACAGATAGATAGATAAACATAGATAAATGATAAGTAGGTAGATAGATACATAGAGAGAAAGATACCATGGCAAAAATGATAACAATAATTGATTGATCGTTACTCAGTTTCAGACATAAGCCATAAAATGGAAGAATGTAGAAGAAAGAGAATAGAGACCAACAAAGAGCTGTTGTTAGGTACTTCCATACATGCCTCTTTTAAAGGTTCTAACGCCCTTGTTCCCTAAATATTACTATTTCTATAGTAAAAAATATATTTAAGATCACAGAAAGTAAGTAATTTGTCAGTGTACATTGAGAAAGCAGGGTTCAGTGGGGTGAATGGTTTACAACCAAACATTTATAGATGATCCCAAAATTAGAATGCAAAACCCAAGAATGTGTGTACTGGAAGGCTTGTCTGACACCAGTGTAGTTAATAGTAAAAGTATTTAGAGCCTCACCATTATTTATTATATGAAAGCCCCATAAGGGCAGTAGTGACTTAAACATATGTGTAGACATTTGTTTGCATGCTTTCTCATAGATAGTCTTGTGTCTTTACCTTTACCTTCTTCACACCTTTACAGAATGAGAGATGTGACCCTCTCACATGTGGAAAAAGGAAGTGTAACATGAGGGCCGGCTTGTTGGGGTTTCTGTCCCTCCCGGTACCCCAAAGCTGGCAAGCTCCAAAGTAAAATCACACAGAGAGTCTGCATTAGGTTATAAACTGATTGGCCCATTAGCTCAGGCTCCTTATTAGCTCTTGTAA
The DNA here is from genome assembly GCA_028555095.1 of Dicrostonyx torquatus. Taxonomy (NCBI): domain Eukaryota; kingdom Metazoa; phylum Chordata; class Mammalia; order Rodentia; family Cricetidae; genus Dicrostonyx; species Dicrostonyx torquatus. Next base: position 883,585 of record JAQHUG010000453.1, on the reverse strand, counting down.
CTTATATTAACCCATTGTTCTTATCTGTGTTAGCCACATGGCTGGATACTTTTCTCAGCAGGACAGGGTCACATACTGCTTCTTCATTGGACTGGACAGGAGTACGGAAAGAGCTTCCTTCTTCCCAGCTAGTCTCATCACCCTGCCTCTACTTCCTGTCTGGTTGATTTCCTATACTTCCTGCCTGGCCAATCAGCATTTATTTAAAACATGATTGACAGAATACAGACAATTCTCCCACACCAAGGAAGTTCAAATTACATTGTGTTTCTGTCTACAGGTGATCGTCTGGGGTGACTATGGAAGAATGGACCACAAATGCTTTATGGGTGTTGCTCAAATCTTGTTGGAAGAACTTGATCTGTCCAGCATGGTGATTGGATGGTATAAATTGTTCCCTCCGTCATCACTGGTGGATCCCACCCTCACTCCCCTGACCCGTCGGGCTTCCCAATCATCTCTGGAGAGTTCATCTGGGCCTCCCTGCATCCGATCATAGTAAACTCTTACCCTTCCAACCAAACTTCACATTTCAGGATAATTATCCGAACCAGATATTTCATGATCAAGAGCATTGTTGGAGACAGACAATCAACTTGTGTTTTGCCTGTAGTAGTTTTTTGGTATTATGTCCCAATTGTTCTTTAAAACATGGCTTCATATGACAGAACAAGGAAGGCAGTCATTCAGATTACAGTAAGAAGACATGCTAGTGAGAGTCACTGATGCTTCCAGCGAATAGAGAAAAAGGAAACGTCCAGTTCACAACCACACACACACACACACACACACACACACACACCAAACAGAACAAACTGGAAACTCTCACTCTGAAAAGTTATACGTCACACGTTTCTGCACAGACCACAAGCAAGGTTACTTCCCTGGTGTTTAAGGTTGTTTAGTTGTCTGTGTGCTTTAGTTACCTGTGTGCTGTTTGCTGGTTTCTTTTCTCCCCTTGTCTTTGTTTCTCTGTCTTCACTGTCTTTGTGGATTTCCACTAGTTTTTTTTGTTTGTTTGTTTTGATATTTTCCCCTTTTCTTTGTAATAACAGGGTTAGTGGTGATAACAGAGGCCCTTCCTTTTTTTCCCAAAAGCACCAAAAAGGGCTGAAGCAGTTTCTGTAGCATTTTCCCTTTGACGTTTTCAAAAGCTGGGTGAGGTGAAGCCAGGGAAGGTTATCACTGGTAGTCAGTTCACAGTTCTTCTAATCTTGTATGTACGACCCCTCTCCACCTCCCCAAAAAGAGCTCACCTTCCAAACTGGTAGTCACAGAATCCCCTTTTCAGTGAAGAGCATATGTTTGCATTCCAGATAATTTGTTCATGTTTTCCATTGTTGACATGAAAGACTTTCAAGTCGATCTGCAACTAATGCTGGGGATGTAGGCTAGCCACATAGTAATGCTTCAGAAACCATTTTGCAACGCCTTTTAATTCCAGATAACAAAAGAAAAAATACTCACATGTAGGAACCATACTCTCAACTTCCCAAAATGGTGACTAAAAGTGGATTTGAGCCTAAGACACTTTCAGCTATGCCCAGGCTTCTCAGCCATGCCTCAGTGTAGACTCTCCCATCTGCCCTGGAAAGAGCATGGTATGAGCTGGTGACTATTGCACTGGAAATTCCAGGTCATATACTCTGCACTAAACTGATGTTCTTATTGGATTTTAATTTATATTTCTTTAAGGTCAATGCAAGCACAAAGCTTGATTTTTTTTAATGCACAATATCTTACTTTGGGGGAAGAAAAAGAATACAGTCATATTCCAATTTGCATATTCTTCATTTGGGTTTTCTTGGCCTTGGATCCCCCCTTGTAACCCTCTGTGTATGTGCTGCAGGCGCCTGTCCCTGTAGCTGCATCAATAATGCTCTCCCTCCTTTTATGAGTCGTTCAACTTTTGTGATTTCACAGTTAGAGCAGCATGACTTGGAGCTGTTCAAAGCTGCATGCATATTTTGTATAAAAAAATGTGAAAAAGAAAGAAAAAAGCAAAGAGACAAAAGGTTATTTAATAATGTATGTTAGCTCCATATAGGCCAGCTTGTATGTTGCATGTACTTGTACAGTTTGCTCGTTAATTAATATACTGAAATAATCAAGAAATCTAAGCCATCCATTTTTGTTACAGACATTTTGCAGGTTTTAGCCAGACTCAGTATGTGGGTCTGGGGTGAAATGTCTATAGATGGACTTTATTTTTTACCCTCTGGAAAACGTGATGTAGTATGGACCAAATTCCTTCTAATAAATATTTTGGTGTAGATTCCTCCCGTGGGGCTGTAACACATGTAGACACTGTGTACACACTAGGTTTTAATCCATAGACATACTGCCTGCACCAAGTCAATTATTTATTATGATTTACACATGTCAGAATTACCTGCCCATCATTCCACAGGGCACAGATTGACCACCACTCACCATGCTGTGCAGGAAGAACCGAAGCAATTGGTGCACTTCTACTAGATTCCGTTCTGTCTTAGTGGCCAACGACCAACTGATTATAATTGGGTAGTATCTTTCTATTTTGACCACTTGTCTTAACACTCCCCTGTGCTTTTAAATGAACTTCCCACTCATGTATGTAAACATGTTTAATAAAATTTACTTTTCATGTCAGTCGGTAGCCATCTGTGTTCTATGTTTTGCCAGCTTTCCATTGTGGGTTCTTTGGTGCAAAATGAGAGCCAGTTGATGGGAAAGGGAGGCTGGAGTTTGCTGTCTGCTGCGGGCGTTTGATTGACCTGTCACTGCACTATATATGTCTTAACTTATGACCTGAGAGGTACTTTGCATTACATATGAGTATTCACTTTGTCAGCCTGTCTAAGTGAGCACATGACTATACTTCTGAAAAGTGGCATTATTAAAAACAATAAATCTCAGTAAGAATCGAATGAAGGTTGTTTTCTCTGCTGCTGTTTGAATGTGCTAATAAAAGAGGCAACTCTGTTGTCCAGTTGACAAATCATTTCAAGTTATATGACATATTGAAGTATCAATTCTTGCGTCTCTTGTCATAGTGTCTTGGCCTTCTCTCAGTCTTTCCCTTCTAGCCCATTACTTAGCTTATGGGACCCTGCCTAAAATAGGCTGACCTGAAAGAAACTAAGTCTGTGTTGACATTGTCACCAAAATAATGTCTTCAATATTCATAGGTAAGATAACTTGTATGTTAAAAGAGACAATATTATCTTTCTTAACTTCTTTACATAGACTACACTGACTTCCATGTAATTAGGAAAAATAAACACTGTGGTATCAATATCATGTCTGACATAAACAAGCACCTTAAGATACCTCACCAGCATTTGTCTGTGATTTTAAAGTAATTGTCTGGCTTTTTGCCTATGGCGTGATTAATTGATTGGCTTACAAAGGATGAAATTATTTATTATGTTAGGCTGAAAGGATGCTGAAGCTATATTCAGTTCCATTGACAACAAACTATCAGGGAAGCTGTTTCAAATGCTTTTAATAACATATGGCTGGATGAGGGTGGAGGTCAAACATGCCATCTACACCAGAGGCAGCTGAAGGAAGCTTTAGGTTCTTTATTTGGACCAGAAGAGAAAATAAATATCTCCTTTCAAGTCATAAAAAGCTACCATGTCCTATTATTTCAGGTTTACACTGATGGGAAAGGGAGCATGAATTTGAAAGAGAGTTCAGGAACATATTGGAGCCTTTAGAGGGTTGGAAGAAAAGGAAGAAATGATGTAATTATATAATAATTTCAAAAAGTAAAAAAAATTTAAGCCTTTTAAAAAGCACACTTGTTAAAATTTAGTGGTTTCTTGCTGGCTTTCTTAAAATTTCAGGCTGACATATATGGCTTCATAATTAGTGGACAGATAGGACTTAAGTTGTAAAATTAAATATTTGGAATACAAAAAGAAAACAATGTCCTTACCTCGAAGAGTTACCTTTCTATTAAAAGAAATGAATGCATAAACAGCCAATCCTGATGGCATCAATTTATATATAAAGGGATCCCATGGCTCTGTTCTGGGCTCTCACAGACATTCTATAAGAACTACTATGACTCCTGATTGGTACAGGAAGCTCTGCAGGTTAGATCCATTAAGAGCAGGAGATGATGCTGCTGATTAGGAAATAGATCAGACAACATCCAAACTCAAGAAAAGCTCAGGCTCCCAACATGATAAACCATTCTTCACTTTGTTAGTGTCCCACGCTGATGGCACTTGACCTCGATCTGCATCTTCCCAGGTGGGAAGGACCTGAAATCATTCCATTCTTCTTTCAAGCAATTCCTGTCCATCTTGGCACCCTATATGCTGCTTATGTGACTGGAGCTACGATGGGAGCAAAGAGGGGAAAGCCCCTTTCCAAAGCTTCTCCTCTGAACTGTCCTTCTCCCACTCTGGTCAACATCTGCATTTTGTAGCTTCCTGAATACATGCATCACTTACAGCTCTCAGGATCAGTATTAGTGATGGAGATAAATCAAAGATTCCCCTAGCTCCATCCCAATCTTATCCTTAGTTTTAAAATTGTTTGTTCAATACCCTTACCTGACTTGTCTCTAATCCAACAGTATTCCCTCAATCTTGCATCAGCCATAAACCTACATTACGGAGTTGAACTGGTCATTCTAGACCCTTGGATCTGTAGAGTTTCAGGGTGCTTCACGGGACCTAAAATCTAAGTTATTTCCTCTCCAAACAAATTCAGTGACTATTCTTCTGTTTACAGGGCACTGTCTTCTCTTTCAGGCTTGGAAGTCATTGGAGCTTTTCACAATATCCATTCTCTATACAGTACTTCTACCCCAAGTTGAGCCACTCAAAGGACACAAAACCACTTCTTTACACTTCTGAAAAATAAACCAAGCCTGATCAACTGAAACCAGTTTAATCATTTAATTGTGTATGTGTTAGATTAGATATAAAGTCACAGATTAACTACAACACAGCAACACCTCAGTGGTTTCAACACCCCACTTTGACTATTTGACAGATTGTCCAAACCAAAGAAAATAAATAAACAGAAACGTTGGAATTGAATGGCCTCATAAATCAAACAGACACTTAAAGAATATTCTATCCAAACACTACAGATTGCTCATTCTTCTCAGCAGCCCATGAGCATTTTCTGAAACTGATCACATATTGAGACAGAGAGCAAGCCTCAACAAATATAGAAAAACTGGGAAAAATCCTTTTATTTTATCTGACTACAATGGAATAAAAATAGAAGTCAACAACAAAAGAAACTACAGAAAATACCTGAGGTCATGGTGGTTAAACAATATATTGTTGAATCATTAATGTGTCATTGTAAAAATCAAGCTACAAATGAAAATTCCTAGAAGTGAATGAAAGTTAAAATACAACATATCGAAACATATAAGATACAATAAAGGTAGCTGTATGAGGGATGTTTATAGCTCTGAGTACAGACATGGAAATATCAGGGACATCTCAAATAATTTGATGACACAGCTTAAGGCTGTGGCAAAGCCACAACAAACCAAACCCAAAAGCAGCAGGTGGAGAGAAGTAATTAAGATCATGGCAGAAATTTATGAAATAAAAATTATAAAATAAAAAGAATAAATGAAAGGAAAGTTCTTTATTTAAAATATTAATAATTAATCTCATAGCCAAAATAACCAGAAAAGATAAGACCCAAAATTCATGAAATTAGAGATGGATAGGGAGACATTATGATGGCTATCAATAAAATTTTAAAAAATTCTCTGTACTGCATATATTAGAAACCTGTATCAAATTGGGAAATACTAAATTGGAAAAAAGAGTGAATACATTTCAAGATGAATATAATTCTTGGCCAAAGTTAAAACTTGAATAAGGATGAGACCAACAGACATGCGAATGTGAAAGGGTGAAATCTTGAGGCCTCCGTCCTAGACAGAACTACAGGCAATAAAGAGCTGAGAGCAGGAGAATGAGTCTTTTCTAGGGAAGAGACCCCCAATTTGTGATTCAATGCCAAGTGGTCATCCCTAAAATCATATACATATTGATGCCTATACATAATACAAATAATCATAATACAAACTTATCAGGTTGTATTTTGTCCTTTTAGAAGTGTGTGTGTTTGTGTGTGTGTGTGTGTGTGTGTGTGTGTGTGTGTGTAAAACAATTTAAGAAATAGATGCCATGGATTTGAATGAGAACAAGGGGGTACATGGGTAGGGCTTAGAGGGAAGAAAGGGAAGGGGAATGATGTTGTTACATTTTAATTTCCAAAAATAAAAAAATGAAATAAAAAATTGAATATATCTATAGCAAACAATGAACTTGAAACAGTAACTAGAAAAACAAAACAAGATAACAAAAAAGAAAAGGTTCAGGTCCTCTGCCAGACAAGATATCCTTCCTTGTGTAATTGTGGCCATAACAGCTGGGAGAGTAGTCAACCTTATTCTAATTGGATATGTGGCCTGCTCTTGAGCAGGGAATTCATACATGGTAACAAACCTAGCTAAATGTCGATAGATTATACAGCTTTGAACTTTTGTCAAAGAGGCTTCTTTACACCGTGGTCAGCAGCCAATACTAAGGCCCATTAGCCAGTCAACGTGTTAAAATAAGTGAATGTTGAGACTCAGCCCTAAATGGGACATTATGACATTACTGTCACTACTAAGACTCAGGTGACTTTATGGAAGAGGTGACAGAAAGGACATGGGAGTTAGAGGAGAGGATGAATGCTGTCAAATGCTGTCTTGCACACAAAACATAATCTTCCTTACTTAGAACAGCAGTTGTTACCTGCCTACATACAACCTGTGCTGTAGTAAGGGAACAGGCCGTGTCCCACTGCCCCGTTAGCTTACACCCGAAATACCGCACAGAAATTGTATTAATTAAATTACTGCCTGGCCCATTAGTTTTAACCTCTTATTGGCTAACTCTTACATATTTGTTTAACCCATCTCTATTAATGTGTATTGCTACTTGACTGTGGCTTACTCACATGAGTCTAACAAGCATCCATCTCAAACAGGAGAAACATGGCGTCTGCCACACTTTCCTTTTTTCCAGCATTCTGTTTTGTCTACTCCNCGGTGGGGGACAATTCTCTATTCTGTCAATCATGTTTTAAATAAATGCTGATTGGCCAGGCAGAGAATATAGGCAGGAAAACCAGACAGGAAGTAGAGGTGAGAACAGGAGAATTTGGGAAGCAGGAAGCTTCCCTGGCATTCCTGCACAGACCACCAAGGAGGCAACATGTGAGCTTTCTGGCTGAGAAAAGGTACCAGCCATGTGGCTAACATAGATAAGAACAATGGGTTAATATTAGTTACAAGAGCTAGTAAGAAGGCTGAGCTAATGGGCCAATCAACTTATAACCTAATGTAGACTCTCTGTGTGATCTTCTTTGGGGCTTGCCAGCTGTGGGATACTGGGCGGGACAGAAACCCCAACAAGCAGGCCCCTCATACTACACATGCATCATACAAAAGCCTGTGCAAATGGCAGAGAAAAGAGATTAGAAGTGAAGAGAGGCAAGTAGGATTGAAACACCAAGGTAAAGAAGCAAGTTTGGCTTGATCATTCCATGTTGCTTTTAACTTCTGGTAAAAATCTGTAGGCATTTATTACCTATTTGCACGTACTAGGCACTCAGTGTTCCTTGTAGCAGGAAGCCTGTAACTGTGGTAGGAGATCTGAAATAACCACACAGAAACTGTATTAATTACAGCACTGCTTGGCCTATTAGCTTATGCATATTTCAAGATAGCTCTTACATCTCAAACTAACCCATTTCTATTAATCTGTGTATCATCAGTTGGTTGTGGCTTACTGGTAAGTTTCTGTCCAGCCTCCAGTGTCTGTCTCCTGCAGAGGCTACATGGCTTCTCTCTGACTCCACCTACTCTCCCCTCCTCTATCTGCTTGGAATTCCTACCTTGCTCTATTCCGCACTGAAATAGGTCCAAAGCAGCTTCTTTATTAATCAATGGTATTCACAGCATACAGAGGGGAATCCCACATCATGTAACCAATAGAGAAAGCAGAACCCAAAATATCTAGTTGCTCATGTAGTAGTATATTATTTGTATTTATAAATAAATCTTTCCTGAAGATCAGAGGCAAAGCTAAAATCACTAGAGGTCAGGTAATGATGGCACACACCTTTAATCCCAGGATTTGGGAGACAGAAGCAGATGGATCTCTGTGAGTTTAAGACCACTCTGGACTACACAATATCAATGCAGAAACAAATCCAGGTGGTGGTGGCCTACACCTTTAATACCAGTTTTAGGGAGTCACACACCTTTATTCCTAGCACTAGAGGGAATATGAAATGGGAGGAGAGAGAGGCTTAGGCTGCTTAGTCTGCAGTGGCCCAGCCTTTGTAGAGGCAAGAATTCTCTAGTGGCATGGCTGCCTTGCTTGTCTGGTTTTCAGGTTGAACCCCAATTTCTGTCTCTGGGTTTTTATTATTCATGCCACAAGCTCCATCAAAGCAGAAATTTCCTTTGTCCTGACTAACAGTACAGCACAGGTGAGCAGATGAGCACAGTATTTGCTACCAGGTTGATGGAAACCCTGGAATCATCAGCACATGACTTTCAGGTTCCCTGGAAATTAGTGCCACATCATTCGTGTAGAAGAGGAGTCATTTATGCACCAGAACTGTGTGACTTACGTAACCCTGCTTTCATGCGTATTTGTCTTCGGCAACTCTGTCACATGGACTTATTTAGCTCTAAAGGAGAGTGGGAATGCCCGGAAACATGGGAGCAAACTCAGAGATCAGAGATTGGTGAGATTTAGCAATCTGTGCTCCAGAGAATAAGTAGAAGTCAAAACATCCTCTTTCTATGGCAGTCTTGCGAAAATCAGTTTAGGTAAGGCCAATTTTCATTATAAACTTGGTGGGGTGTAGAATTACCTAAAAGATGTATCTGTGTAAGGGTGTTTCCAGAGATGTTTAACTAAGCAGGAAAGACGCACCCTAAACATAGGTGACTCCTGATTAACCAGCGTGCCTCCATCTTGGACTTGAATGCTGTCTTATAGCAATAACAAACTAAATTCATTCCTGCTTGCAATTAAATCTTTTTCTCAAGGACTGGGTGATGTTTCACCTATAGCTTAACTACAATTGGTTCTGTACTGCCTGTTCCAGGAAAGGACAATCATGCTTTTGTCTCAAAAGTTTATGACCACCTGCTGTTATGACTACCTGTTCTTCTGACCACCATGTTATGACAACTGCCTTGTTAAGATTACCATGTTAAGACCAACTTACAACTATGTCTCCAGTGGCATGACTGCCTTGCTTGTCTGGTTTTCAGGTTGGACCCCAATTTCTGTCTCTGGATTCTTATTATTCATGGTACAAGCTCAATCAAAGCAAAAATTTTCTTTGTCCGGACTAACACTACTGCACAGGTGAGGACGTTGTTAGGAGCAATTTGTTATTCTTATGGCCTGCCTTTATACCCCTGCCTATTTGCTTGCTTAACCCCCTATTTGAAAACCCCTAACTCCTGAATTGTAAAATCCCTTATCTTCCCCATGGCCAGAGCTGAGCTCTTGAATTCCACCTTAGGGAGAAACATCCCATATACATGAATTTTTTAAAAAAGCTTGCTTTAATTATTTGGCCATGGTTTGGGGTCAGTGGTCTTTATCCTCCTATTTGTGGAATTAATAACTCCATCCCATGGACTGGGTATGCAGATTGAGTAAAATTCAAAAGAAACAGAGTAGAATACCAGAATTTCTCTCCTGTTTCCTGGCTACAGATGCAATGTGACCTGCTTCACCTACTTGCCTCCACACCTTAGAGTTACTCTGTCGGTCGTGTCTTCCCAGGCATGAGCAACATCTTTCCTCCTGAAGTTTCTTTTTGACTAAAAAAGACTAACGTAACCAGCAAACATATATTTGAAAAAGAACCCCGTGTTCTGCCTTGACTCCTCATTCAATAGAACAGCTGGGTAATATCAGTTACATTTTGCTAATCATTTAAACCGCTTTACTTTGATTAGAATTAGTAGTTTGATACCATGAGAACAAGACTTGTGAATTTCTTTTATTTTCTTGGGAGCCTTTCAAGGAACATTTTAAAGAACTATGGAATATTCCCCCCCACATGTCTCTAGTAGTGATGGTGGAGGTAGGCCATGGAACATCCTCTCATGAGAACTTCAACCACAGCCTGACTAATATTACTGGAGTCTAGGGAATGGAGAGATTGGTGAGTGTTAGTCAGGGAAATCTACTAAGTAAGACAGTAGGCTGGTGCCTGAGAATAATATAATGACAACTCAGTACCAAATAGGACTCCGAGGTATATTAATCCTCTTTTTTAGAACATTAGACAACTATAACAGTAGCTGACCGAAAATCAAACCAAACGAAAGGCTCACCAAAGGGTGACAAGATGGCTTGTACAGCACCAAAAATAACAGCAGTGCCACAGACCAACTACGTATCAGCTGGCCTCCTAAACCTCTGACCTTCCTCATCTTCTCCCTCCAGAAGCATGTGTGCTGAAGACCACAGAGCACAAAATGAGCAGAGACTAACAATCAAGTTGAAATTCTCATTGTGCATTCTCCTCTTTCAGGGAGGCAGAGCTATTTGTGAATTACCAGTAATTATTAGCAGTTGTGTTGGATTGTTCTGCTCGATAGCCAACTAAAAAAGGAAAAGAGATGCTTTCTCGTTCTGCTACGCCAGCTGAAGGACAGAAGTTCAGAATGATAACCTGGATTTCACTCTCAACCCCTGCTCTCTGTTGGCAGGAGACTGCCGGGAAACAAATAAGTGTAGTGGATCACGGCTGCCACAGGATGGCAGCAGAGTTGCATGCAGCATAGATGACCTTCTGAGGGCCATTGCCTGAGAAATCTCGAGCCTTTACAGCTGGAATGGACCAAACTTGAGAGTTTGAGGACAAAACTAGCTAACCGGCCAGTTCGTTACATAGAAATATCAGAGGTGTTATATTTTTTTTGTAGTGGCATTTCATTTACATTTTAATAAATAAAGCTTGCCTAAAGATCAGAAAAGCAAAACAGTCACACTGGCCAGCCTTACAGACCAGGCAGTGGTGACACCTTTAATCCCAGTAGCCACACTAGCTTACCATAGAAACCAGGCGATAGTGGTACATGCCCTTAATCCCAGAACTAGAGAAGATTGTAAAAGGTGAGGAGACAGCTCTCATCTCATTCTGAGGTTGCTAGGAGGCAGGATCATTTTAGGACTGAGGTTGAGGTAAAAGCCAGTGCCTACCTGCCTGCTTTTCTGCTGTTCAGGTTGAAGACCAGAAGAGTTTTTACTAATCGTACTTCAGTCTTTAACTTTAACTATTTCATAATTTTAAGTACATCCCAATAAAATATTTTTATTTACTTAATAACGTGTTGTCTTCTCCTCAGAATCAGCCTATAAACAACCCTGAGTGGCTGGACCACATGGCAGAAACACCGAGAAACAAGGGGAGACATCCAAAGCCAGGATGGTTAATGCTTGAAAGCTTAAAGGGATGAATGAACACATCCAAAGCTAAACTTTGTTAAACCTTGGAAAGATGTAAAGGCTTGGGTATGAATTTCCTAGGTCTGCCACACAAAGTACCACAGAATAGGTGGCATAGCATGAAAATAGCTGTCAGTTTAAAGCTCCACAGGTCAGCTGAAACTCAGGATGCAGGGAAATTCCTTCCAGGCCCCTTCTGGCTTCTGATGCTCCAGATGGCCCTGGATCATGGCAGAAGCTCCGGTCTCTGTCACCACATTCCCTTGCCATTCTTCCCTGGGTCCCTGTCTCTTAGGAGAGACTTTGGATTTTGGGCATGGCCTAGTCATGACAACCTCATCCCAGGATTCTTTACTATGACAAAGACTTCCAAGCACAAGTGCATTCTGATATTACAGGGAGACCTGTATCTGAGGTAAGTGACATTATCCAACCAAGTCAGGTGGAGGCAGATTGTCTTCTGTTGTCTCCCTAGTCTCTTCTTCATTATGGACTACCAGTCGATCTAGAAGAAGCCATTCCGGAGCAGATAAAGTATAAGTGCCTTTAACTACGGTGGTAGAATTTATGGGAGTTTGTCATAAAAAAAGACAAAACGAAACACTTATTTCAAGATACCTCTGAAAACCCTTTGGTGAGTCTGTGAGGTAACTTGCTGTATGTGTGTTATTAAGAACTGATTACTGATAATATTCAACTTATACTGCTACAATGATAACAAAATATTCAAATTGGATTAGACTTTTTCAAAGATTTATTTTTAATTTTTAATTATGTATATTCATGCATGTGTGTGTGTGGTCATAGGCACATGTGTGCAGTGCTCACAGAAGCCAGAAGAGGGTATCAGATACGCTGGAGCTGGGATTACAGGTGATTGTGAGCCATCTGATGTGGATGCTGGGAACCCAACGAAGGTCCTCTCCAATACCCACACTTCTTTTTATTGATCCTTTGGGAATTTCACATCATATACNGGCAGGCGGATCTCTGTGAGTTTGAGGCCAGCCTGGTCTACAAGAGCTAGTTCCAGGATAGGCTCCAAAGCTACAGAGAAACCCTGTCTCAAAAAACCAAAAAAAAAAAAAAATCCAGGTCCTGAGAATTAATTCACTGCAGAATTCTATCAACCTTTAAATAAGAATGAACACCATAACTTCTCAAATTATTCCATAAAACACAAAAAGAAGGGAACCTTCTGAACTCTTGTTCTGAAACAAGTATCCTCATATTAAAACAAAATAAAGACACAACAAAGAAAGTTATACACTCATCTTCCTAATGAACATAGATACAAACATTCTCAATAAAATACTTGCAAACTAAATACAAAAACATAATAAGAAGACTATTTATCATGATCAAGTTGATTGCATTCAAGAGATGCAGGAATGGTTTGACATACATATCTCAAAAAGAAAAAAATCATAGTATAAATGGATTCAAGAAAAAAAGTCACATGATCATGACAGTACATGCAGCAAAAGCCTTTGACTAAAGCTATTTTATCTTTATGATAAAAGCCCTGAGAGGATAAGGGTGAAGGGAACCATCACAGAATAAGGATGGGAAGAATCTAGGAACTAGAGAATGGAAATTGGTACTGTGAGGAGAAGCAGAGCTGTCTTCTGAACACAAAATATCTGTGCATCCTTGAACTCACAGCAGCAATAACTATCTTCACAAGACCATGCCTGTCAGTATTCCATATGGAGGATGTAGGGATCCATGAAACCAGACCTCTTCCTGGGAAGCTATAGACAATTGGGAGGTTTGAGCAGGGTGCAAAATTCATGTACCTCATTGACATCCACAGGAAAGTTGCCCTTGTTAAAGCAAATCAACCCTGACTAAAGCTCATGCAGATAACCCAAATTAAGTGCAGTGGGCCACAAAAACAATAGGCATGAAAATAGGATAGGTGTTTGTTGGAAAAAAGAAGGTATTTGGTAGGAGGGAAAAGTAGGTAAGAGAGGATATTGGTAGAAAATACGACCACAGTACATTACAGACATGTGTGATAAAATTGTAAAAAAATTTTATAAAGAGAAAAGTAATGATATGGTCATGTGTAATAATGTTACTATGAGTTTACCTTATTCAGGTTATTCTAATTTCACAGTATGGATAAAGTCTTCAGATTTTAGAATTTTTTGATTGTGTTTCAAATGCTATACACATTTGCTTCCAATTATAGATGGTTCCCTGTAAGTTACTCCAGTGTGGGCAATCTCTTTCATACATAGACACACGATGATCTCTGGTACTCTGGTAGAGTGGTCAGGTTTCCACTGCTAAGAGAATTTCCAGTTTGCCTCTTTCCTCTCTTCATCTCTAGTCCCTCAAAAGTGGTCTTTTCTTTCCTGCACCCCTAGCTTCACCTGTTCCTCTCTGGTTTCTCCAACTTTGAATTGTCAGATCAAACACATGGTGCTCAATTAACTATGAATTAAATAAACTAGACATGATTAGAATTGAATGAATGATTTACCTACTTATCTGAAATTAAAATGCAACTCGAAATTGAGTGGTTTTACCTGCTAATTTTGGCAATATTATCCATATCATCGTATCTTTTAAACCTCCCAATATTTTGCTGAAGTATTCTCTCCAGTTGTACTTTACCACTTAAATTCCAACAACCTTGTCACAGTAACCTATTAAAGATTTCCTCCTTGGAGATTTGCTTCTCCTGGTGGTTGCATTTCTCTAACTTTGAGTGATATTGGATTTTGTTCTGAAGTCTCCAATAAAATGGAATTCCCTACTGTTGCCAAGAGGGTTTGCAGTATGTTCAAAATAAACAGGCCTATAGGCCTGTTTCACTGACTTTGTACTTGGGTCCATGTTGTGTGTGTCAAAGAGTCATCATATATACAGAAATTTCTCTCTATTCTGTAGCATTTTTTGGATAGTTTCTATTCTGACAGCATTGTCCTTGAACAGGAAACACATGATATGGATTTTAATTTAACTGCCAACCTTAGACAAAATAAAAATGTTTTGGGTTTTTTTTATAGAGCATCTTGATGGCAAACATGCTGTACTGAACCATCCTTCAGTGGGAGCTCCACTTTATTAGCAACCTCTATGTGTAACTATTGAGCTGGGCACAAAGAGGAATGAAACACATCTGGAGTGTTTCTTTACTTTGTTCATGTTTCTGACCTATTCCTGTTTGGTTTTGCTCTCTTTTCATGATTATCCTTCAGGTACTCTCTCCTTAGTATCACTGGACATTCGACTAACATGTCTAAGCTCCAAACCAATCCTACAGCACCTGTTCCAGTGACCCAGCTCCTCAAATAAAACAGATTTAAAAAGCTAGTAACTAATAGAAACCAAAACCATTTTATTTGTGAGTACAGCTTCACTTCCTGTGTTTTAAAATATGATTATGATCAACAGAACAACATTTTTGTCAGCAGTGAACTGCATATACAATAGTAAGAACTATCTAATCAGGTGGGGATTAAATGTACATCAAGATTAGTGTAGGTACATTCTATCTTGTTTGTAACTGCTTTCATCGCAATCATTAAGTCACGTGTGTTTGATTTAGTCTTTAAATTGATGGTGAAGCTAGTGAGAACATAGTTAAGCAAAGTCAGGGATAGTGGGCTATCTGGTGTAGAAATTTGTGTAACTATACAAAGGTGTGTTGCATTTGCTTATATTCCAGAATGTTTGCTTAGCTATGTAAACAGGTGTTGATGTTTTACCTTGCCCGCCTAAGACACCTGAGTGGCCTCATAAAAAGCTGAACAGCAAATATTCAGAGAGGATGTATAAGTGGAACTTCCAGACAGGATGATTAAGTAGGAGGATGAATCTAGGTTCAAGATGGAGGAAAGAAAAATATATGTCAAGAGGATGCCTGAGGCCAGACAGCCAGAGACATAGAAAGCAGACAAGTGGACACACAGAATAAAAGAAAGATAAAAATACCTGAGGCAATACATAGATGAATAGAAACAGGTTAAATTAAGTCAAAAGAGCTAATGAGACAAGCCTAAACTAAGACCAAGCAGTAGTAATTAATAATTAGTATCCATGCCTTCATTTGGGAACTGTTTGGTTGCCTAAAGAAAAATCCAGCTACAGCCATGAGAACCTGTTGTGTTTCTACAGCATGGGCCAAGATGGCCAATGCTAAATATTGGGGCTGGTGAACTTGGACTCAGCAAAAAATGGCTGACATTGATTGGGGAACTCCTCAAAGTAAATATTTATATAACCAGTTATCTAACTATTTGGAGTGGAATAACACTTTTGTGTGAGTTTTATATAAATATGACTTTGAGGTCAGTAGCATGAGTTGTATTTGGATCTTTGGCTTCTATAGACCTATACGTCTACCTCCAAATAACCTGTGTGCTGGCCTTCCTGGATGCTATGCCTGCCTGTGTGCAATCCACATGTGTCCATCCATGCCTGGGTATCTGTCGGAGGCTACCTGTCTGTGTGGTTTCCTTCATCAAAAATAAATAAAGTATGTAAGTATGTCTTAACTGCCTGTGACTTCTCAAAATCCCTTCAACATTTTAGTCTCTAGTGACCTCCTTCCTTTTCCTGAGCATTGGAGTTTGGACCTTGTAAAAGTCCATGAGAATATGGATAACAGTAGTTTTCATTCTTGCTTTATTTGTTTAACACAAAGACTTTAGAGTACTTTAAGCAAGTTAATCACCAGGCAACACCATATATAAAGGCAAAGAAAAGCTTCCCTACCCAGAACCTAAATGAACCTGTGTGGCTGCCTGCAGCAGTTGAGAAGCTGCTGGGGTTGCTTGGGGACAATGTACCATGCCTGAAAGGGTTTGTGTATGTTCTGTTCTCAAGTCCACATTCTCAATGTTTTGTGTAAAACATAAACTCTTAGGAACGAGTGTTAAGGAAGTGGCCCTATTTTTACTGAAGTGTGTTATAATCGATAGATAATTATATACTAGAGATATTGTAGGGGCTAGGGTTTGTTTTGGATATCATTTTGTCTTGGCGATCAGTGTTTCAATTCTATCATTTTGTCTTGGAGATCAGTGTTTTGATTGTATCACCATCGATATCTATCTATGACACTTATGTAATCAGTACATATAAAAGATGATCTGAATAAAAAACTTTGCCTGTTGCCACCAGAGCAATTGGTTCTCTGTTCCATATCAGGTGTCTGTATAAGGAGCTGGTCTCCAGCAAGCCTGTGAATTAGCCTGAGTTAGAGAGTGGTGTGAGCATAATATGAAGGCATTCCTGAAGAAATAAGATATCTGTTGAGAACTTTATCATGGGGTAAGCATGCATGGTGGGGGACAATTCTGTATTCTGTCAATCATGTTTTAAATAAATGCTGATTGGCCAGGCAGAGAGTATAGGTGAGAAAACCAGACAGGAAGTAGAGGTGAGAACAGGAGAATTTGGGAAGCAGGAAGCTTCCCTTGCATTCCTGTGCAGACCACCAAGGAGGCAACATGTGAGCTGCCTGGCTGAGAAAAGGTACCGGCCATGTGGCTAACATAGATAAGAACAATGGGTTAATATAAGTTACAAGAGCTAGTAAGAAGGCTGAGCTAATGGGCCAATCAGTTTATAANATCCACCTCCACCGTTGTAGCTCCCTCCCCCCCCCACACAAAATAAATATTTTACTCTTCCATCTTTCCTGCCTCTCCTTCACATATCCATTTGCCACAGTGGCCTTGGAAGCTATAGTGTGTCACACCGTGTACCCTTTTGCTCTAACACCTTTACTTGCAAGTGTTCATTGGAAGGAGTTGGTGTGGCTCTAGGTCCACCTGGCTTCTGGTACACCATCAATACTGGACCCTCACTGAAACTGCTCACAAATGTGCTGCTGTTGCAACAGAGTTATGGAGATCCTGCAGCTGAGGTTCTGCAGGACCAGTCCCTTCATGCACTCTGGAAAGTCATAGATGGGAAGATGTTGGCGTGGGCCAACTCCAAAGTCCTGGATGTGATGGCCCTAGAAGGTAGCTGAGTTGGTTAGTCCAGGCCTTCCCCATGACGACCCTCCTCAGGCTTTGGGCCAGGGCCAGCTTTTCTGTTGCTGTGGCCTGTGGGGGGCAGGGACAATTCTCCTGAAGATGTTGAAGGTTTGGGCCAGCTTTCCTGGGAGGAAGGAGTAGCTCTTCCACTGAGGCAGCCAATGAAGAGCAGAAGAGTTCTCCCAGGTTGACTCTAGGGCCAGTTCTACTATGGCCCCTAGTGGTAACACAGCCCATGGACATCAACACATACCCTGGCTGCCTTAGGACCATTAACCAGACATGACCCTCAGTTGCAGCTTGAGCCCATATGTCACCATGGCCATGGGTGGCAGCACAGGCTACTCACATAAGATCTGTATGGCTCTGAAGGCAGCACAGCTCTCAGACATCAACATGGCATCAGGTGGAGTCCCAGACCTCGGAAATCCATATGGCCCTCAGTGGTATCATGGTCCACGGACATCAATAGAGACCCTAGCTAAGGTCGGACCATGGACCCAGATACGGCTGTCAACAGCAGTGCAGACCCAGACATCACTTGGCCCCAGGTGGCAGTTTAGGCTGTTGGCATGGGCCACGTTCCACATCCCCTTTGCATCTTCAGTTCTGCTGCTCTCCACAGAGCATGAACAATTCAGCTTCTCCTTCTCTCCCATTTCTCCACCACGAACCTGCTCATCACAGTGGCACCTCAGGCAGGCCTGTGGCTAGCCTCCTAGATTAGTCTTTCTGTGACAGGTTTAAACAACTGGATGTGAAATCTCATTAGGTTTCTGTCAGTGAACAGAAAACAGACATAATGTTAGCTACCCTTCACGTCTGGAAGGAATGCATGTCAAAGCATTCTTGGTCATAGAAGAAGAAGCTACGTGAGAATGGACCGTATGTTTTCCCTTCTCCAAACCCAGCACATAGAGAAACAGTGTGGAAGCAAATAAAGAGCCAGAGCCCTTCCGGCCTCAAAGGCTGGGATTCTGGCCTAACCAGTAGTACAACTGGAGAGTCTGTCAGAGATGAAGAACCTCAGGTCCCACCCAAGACTGAACCAAAGATACTTTTTGAGCAGAATCCCTGGGGAGGTATGTGGACACTAATCTTGGGGAAACTCAGACCTAACTGGCCTTGTTGGGAAGTTTTATTTCTGTATGTGGATTCTTGGTGTTTTTCTTCTTACTTTTTATAACATAATTCTTTATTGATTCTTTGGGAAGTTCACATCATGCCTCCAAAATCAGTCCCTCCACATCTACCCCTCACCCTTGCAGCAGCATCTTCCCCAAGAAATCCTCCCTGCAAAATTAATTAAAAGAAAGCAAACAAAAACCACTTTGCTCCTCCACCTCTTCGTTCATCCTAGTGGCATTGAGAGCTGCAGGGTGTCACACAGTATATACTTTGGTCCAATCAGGACCACCCACAAAATGTTCATTGCAACAAATCTTTGGTCTTGTTCAAGACCTATGGCACACCATCATGACTGGACCTTTGCTTTGGCAAAACTCATCTCAGATATCCTACTGTTGCTTATTAAGTCATGGAGATCCTGTAGCTATTGCTCTGTAAGACCAGCCCCTTCACACACTCCAGTAGGTCGGAGATAGGGTAGATGTTAGGGTGGGCCAACCCAAGCCCAGGATGTGGATCTGAGTGGTAGCTGAGCTGATCAGTCTGGGCCACTGGGATTTCTCTACCCCAGAGGCCAGGGGCAGAACCAGCTCTCCTAGTTCCATGCCATCAGGAATGATTTTCCACATCCCTGGTGAGGGGTAGGAACATATCTCCTGAGTGTGGAGGCCATCTCTCTTATAAAGGGCAGGACCAACTCTCCAGCTACAGTGTTCAGCAAGGGGCAGGGCCTGCTATCCCAGGACCAGTGAAAGGCAGGATCAACTTATGGCTCTGGGATTTCAACATGCATGGTTTCTATGACCCATGTCAGACTATGGACATAAACACAGACTCCAGTCAAAGAAGGAACATAGACTCAAACATCACCCTCAGCAGCAATTCATGCCAGGAGATCACTATGGCACCAGTGGCAGCAAGGTCCTCAGACACAAACATGGTCTCATGTGGTTGACCAGACTCTAAGCATCTGCACAGATGCTTAAGCCACAGACTTCAACTCAGACCCTGGTCACGTCAGGAACACAGACTGTAGCCAGGACCTGACAGAACCATGACTCTAGGTAACAGTGTAGGCCACTCAGATCTTCATGGCACCAATGGTGGCATAGCCCTAGTGTATCCACACATCCAGAGGCTATGGTGCAGACTCCTGTCATCCATGTGGACTTTGCTTGTACCGTGGGCCATTATCATCAACCCAGAACCCAGTTGTGGATCAAGGACCCAAATATGTCCCTCTTCAGCAGACCAGATTTGGATGTCACCATGGCTCCAAGTGGCAGCACAGGCCACTCAGGTTGGCATGGTCCTTGGATGGTCCAGTGTGACCCCTGGACATCACCATGTTCCTAGGTGACAACTCAGATTCCTGGCATCAGCATAGCCTTAAATAGTGTCAGGGGCCACAGACATCAATACAGATCTTAATTGTGATAGGACCTCAGACCTGGATATGACTCTCAGCTGCATCCAGGGCCTGGATGTCACCATAGCATCTTGGGGCAGCTCAGGCCACCAAGATCTTTATGGTCCCAGCTGCAGCATGATGCTCAGACACCTATCTAGCCTCAGGTGTATGACCAGACCCTGGTCAGCTGCATGACCTTCAGTGGTTACTGAAGCCTTTGACATCAACACAGATCCAAGCTATGGTAGGATCATGAACCTAGACATGGCCCTAGGCATCGGCTGAGGCCCAGATGTCACACTGTTCCTAAGTGGCAAACAGGCACTGGGCAGATTTGTGCATACCTTCAGCCAGTCTAGGATTTATCTGTTTTGTTTATTGTTAAGGTCATTAGGAGCAACCTCCAAAGATAAGTAACTTGTTTAAGGAAAGAGAAAGAGTAATTCTGAGGATCCCTAAGACATGAGACTGGGAACCCCAGTAGGAACATCTGATGAAGACACCGGTCATGTTTAGCTTAGATGATTGGACAACCAATACTGTGCCTACAGTCTGTGATCTCAGATCATTCCTTTGAGTTTGGTGTTTCCAAAAGCAAATATAAAGTTTAACTGCAAGGGAGTACCAGGGATATTCTTAAGGAAAAACTGAAATAGGTAAAGGAAGTGGGAACAAAGATAAGGAAGTCATAAGAGGAAGGAATGAAGGAAGAGGGCAGAGGAGTAAGCACTCCACTGGAGAGTACTTTGAATTTATTCCACCCCACTCCTCATTTCTAATTCCATATTGGAACAGTGTGACTGACGATGACATTCATCTCAGTAATGTACGACCCACTTCTGCTTTGAGCTATCCAGATGAAAGGTGCACTACAGATACAAAATGATGGTATCTGGGTTGGCATTTGAGCAAGAAAGAACCTCAATGTCCGTCTCTTATTATTTAAAAGCAGAGCATTCCTGACAGAGTGGTGGGGCTTCACACAGTCTCACCGTGGGTTGGTGAGCTTTCTGGCAGGGCCATGGTTGCCAAGGAAACTGCTGCAGAAAAGACTGGGGCCATGGGTTCTTGGTTGATTGGTGAAGCTTAAAGCAGAATAGCACATGAAAGACAGACTTTTAGTGACCAGGGCAAAAGCAAATGATGGTTACTAGAAGGGGCCATATCCATCTTCTCCCTCAGAGCTCGGCTGGTTGACAACTCCTAGCACAGAAGGATGCAGCCTTCTCTGGACCAATAAACGGGACTTAGGAGCCATGAACATGGACAAATGTGCTCCATGAGAAGTCTCTTTACTTCGTTGTTCACAAAAGTCTTTTCAATCTTCTTGCAGGCAAACTTGAGAATGTAATGACTAAGCTAGACTCAGGAATTCTTTCCTATGTTTGTACTGTTCATTAAGGACCAGAAGAAAGACTGCCTTGCCAGCTTCTCCATGGCGGGGATGTTTATGCAGGATTAGGATATGACACTTATGTGTTCTGCTCACTGCACTCTGTGAACTTGTCTTGACTGTTCCCCAGTGAAATCATTTCTTCTTCTATGCTCTCTGGGAATGACATTAAAAGTTTTAATTCTATTGCTACTATTTGGGGGAATGCCTATAATTTTTGTATGTCTATTACTTTTACTCTTTTACTAGCAAAATAACTTTCTTCACTCAGGGATTACATTTATGTATCTCTCACAAATGGTCAGGGAGGTACTGGACAAAACAGGCTCTCAATAATTATTCAAATGATCTGTTCTTCTGAAGTGAAAGCTAAGGGGAAGTGGAAAAGCAGCCAAGCATGGACTACCTCCATGAAACAGAAAATATAGCCATCTACTCAGAGACCTTTCCAAGTTGCAAATCATTTATACAGTTAATACACCTAATTTTCATGGTTTTTTTCTACTCTGTAAGGTAGGTGGTGCTGCTCACACAAAAAGAAGCTCAAGTGATTTACAGAAAAGTCAAGTGACTTACAGGGGATGTTACAACTGAACCAATTAGATTTACCCAGCACATCTCTTAGCCATTGTGCCACTGTTTTAGAGACTTGTGGTCTATTTTGTTTAAGGTCTTGCTTAAGGTATCCCTCAGGATCTGAAGGACACAGACCTCTCATGGTGGTGGAAGCATCTTTGAGGAGAGATAATGAAGTTCTACTCGACATTGGCTGGAATAAAACTAGGACCCGGTAGTGTGTGTAATAATACTGTGTGTGTGATATAATGATGCCAACATAATAGAACAAACCAAAAAAACACTGGAATTGAAACCTAAGGTTCAACATTTCCTAGCACTGGAAAAAATTTCAAGTGAATTAAACACTCCTCAGATCCTTCATCTATAACTAAGGTGAAGGATATGGCTTTCCTAAAAGAAAACACGTGGGAATTAGACAATACGTGCGGTGTGCTCAGTATAATTCCCAATATATGCTAAGTACATAGTGAATTGTTATCAGTTTTATTACTAATACAATCATTGCAATTATAGATGTTATTGTTGTTATGAAAATTGTGGTTTGGGAATCATTTAAATGATTTTAAGGGATGGGAATCTAATCAAGAGCTTACCCATGTTAAACAAGTTCTCTACCACTGAGCTATATGTCCAGCTTTGAGGATTTTTTTTTTAAGGAGCTCATCATTTTTTTTTTTTTAATCAGGGACTTGCTATGCAGTCCAAGTGGCTTGCACTTGCTTCAATCCTCCTCTCTCAGCTTTCCAAGAACTGGTATTACAGGATAAATAACTATGCCTAATGATATTTGTTCAAATTTGATCATTAGTTATATATTATTTCAAAATCTTTGCTTCTTTCAAAGCTTAGTGAAAACAAAAAAATGGTGCTACTCAAGAAAAGACAGTGGATTCTCTTTGGCCAGTTGATGTTCTTATTTGTAAGCAGCAAGTTAACCATTGTGGGGTTTGATGAAGTCATTTGAGTGAGATCTTCTTCATGTTTGTAAAAGAAGATAGTAAAAGTAGAAACCAATTTTTGAAAATACTTTGAAAACTAAACTATACGACCTCCTGGAACTTTGTTCCTCAACTAAAATTTATGGAAATGATCATTTGCTGTGTAATATGGACTGACTAAAAAGTCTTTTTTTTTCCCCTACTGCCCCACTGTCTTGCCAGAGTCTCTGAAATACACATTCTTTCCATGGAACATGTGCCTACAAAAGGGCTTCTTAAGGGCATGATCTGATCTTTCTTGATGACGTTCCTCATTCTGCAAATTCATTGTCACACATTCATCCAGTTCTTCCTAAGTAGGTTTTCTATAGCTAGAGGAAACATTCATAAGCAACTCAACAGCCCAGGAAATACACTTTCTTGGCTTTCCCATGATTACTGTCTGCTGGAGGCCATCACCAGTTTTCATAGGGGACTAGTGAGCCATGGACCCTAACTGCCAGGGTGTAGAAGTTGCCACCAAGTCTCTGCTTCCACTTTGCACGAGCAACTCAGCCCAAGCTCACACGGCCAGCGATGCTCAAGCAATCAAAGTTCTGACTGTCATAAGACCATGGTGCTATACATGCCACTTCTGCTGTTCATTTTACTCAAGCTCATTGGGGGACAATAATAGAGATTTAACCCCCTATTGCAGCAGTGGTCTCCTGACAGCTTCATGGCTGCCCCTGTCCCAGAGACCACTCTTTCTTAAGCATTTGCAGTGTTTGTACCAAAGTGTTCTTCAGAGGATGGGATCTGTAAAGAAGTAGTGCAATGCTTCATGCATCTCACTCAGTTAATCCAGACTTTGCCTTTGGAGTTAGTCCATTGTCAAAATTACAGCTTTACTTGAGATTCCTGGGTTGTTTCCAGAGATAATTCCAGAAGGATTTCAGTCACAGGCAGTGCAGCCTGAATGTGCTCAGCACACTTTTGAATCAAACCGGTTCATCTGCATCTCAGCTTAGTTAAGAAAAAATAAAAGCCACAGCCAGAGACAGAAATGCAGTTGAAGTATTATATTTAGCATTGCATATTGCCTGGGTCAAAATCAACTCAGAATAGCAGTGCTAGAAATGAAGTCAAACTCCCTAAATGTGAGTGGATCTTAGAATGTGAATGTTGAAGGAGTTGTTGATTTTGTAGCAGGAACATGGCCTAGGAATCTGTCGATTTACCTCCCGGTGAGTGGGAGGGCCAGGACCAACACTTAGTTTTTACACCCTGTACAACTCTACCTGGGGCCTAACTCAGTCTCGTCTTTTGGGGATATGCTTTAAATGATCAACATCGTCTGTTCATAGGCATTATCTCACTTGATTTGTACACATGTTGTATTAACTCCCATGTAATGATCTATTAAATTGAGCGGGGGCCTTCAGAACGTGTTTGCGATTCCACCTCTTCTGCCGCTGGAGTTCACGTCTCAGCAGAAAGATCTCAATTTGGATGCATTCCGGACATTTCAAGATGCCAGGAGTCACGGTTCTGTGTGTGCAAGGTAGCTTTGCTCTCTTGTCTGTTCTCGACAGCTGCTCAGGGATTCAGTGTGACAGAAGTGGACTCAGTAAGAATAATTCAGTTACAGCGACACAGAGGGAACAAGACAAAGACAAAAAGAGAGCACGCGAGAGTGATTTGCTTTGGAAGAAACTCTTGCTTCTTCCTAGCTCCTGGCTTCTGCTGACATTCAAAGGGTTTAAGACAGGCAGAAAGAAAAATGACTAATCCAGCAGCCTGCTCACCTCAGAGCTGCAGCTCCTGTGGGTCCCTTCATGGCAGGAGGTGTGAAGGAGGAAGAGGAAGCAGGATACATAACTGGGAGTTCAGCCAGAAGAACTGCACATGCCCGCACCAGTGGTGATTAGGTCTGGGATTTCCTCCTGCCACAGCCTTGTTCAAGTCATTTAACTCCCTCAGAATCCCTGCCCTGACCTAGGTCAAGGGGCACTGGGATCACATTAGTGTTATTAAATATCATCACGGTTACCATTACGATGATGATGAGTTGCAGAAGCAAGTCTTTCTTCTCCAGAAATCAAAAGAGCCATCTGCCTTTAATAAAGTGACTTTATGGTTGGGTGGGTGAGGATCGCTCTGGTTCAGGCCCTCCCCTATTCATGCCCTGGAAGCATACAGTGCATAGTCTATCGAGCAAGTAACTGCCGATTTTTAAGCGATTCTGTTTCTCACCTTGTTTTTTTCCTTTCCATATCAGTCTGTCCTCCTTGCCAAGTACCTTCTAACACACCACCAGCAGGGAGAGAGTCAGATGGCTCACCACAGCCTCTGATCTCCAGAGTCAAAGTGAGCATTGCCATCCAGATGGCACTTAAAATACCCTGTGCCAACCCAGCAGATGAATGCTTTAAGTAGTTTAAGACTCATGGCTGACAGGTAGAACTTAAAATGGAGTTTGGTGCATATTTGTGTCTCTGTGCAAGTGACGTTAATGTTGGGTGTCTTCCGTGGTTGTTCCTCTCCCTAATTTTTGAAACAGGGCCTCTTACTGAATTTGAAGAGCACTGGTTTGACCTCACTGGATGAACCACAGGGACCTTCCTCTCCCAACCTCCTCAGTGCTGGGGTTACAGGCAAGTGAATCCACCTGTGTCTTTGTACATAGCTCTAGGTGTTCAAACTCTGGTCTTCATTCTTGATCATCAAATACTCTTTTGATGGAGCCATCTCCCCAGGCCAAGAAGGAGTTTTGTAATAGCCCTATAAATCTTGAAATTTCTAAATAATCATTTAACCAAAAAATATTTATTTGAACAATGACAAAAGCTGTGCTAGATATAAATTTACTTAAAATTCTTTTCATGGATAAAAATTATATCAAATATGTTTCTCAGTTTCATCTCTTGTTATTAAAGCTACCTGGGCTTTCTAGGATTGGCACTGCCTGTGTGGACAAGAGCATTATTGTTGGGCACTGGTCTTTCCCCATCGACATTTTCCCACCCCTGTTTTCTGTACTGTAATTTCAAACACCAAAGCTTCTTAAATCCCATTGATTTCTCAGGCACTCTGCATTTAAGATGATCTGAGACAGCTTAGCTGTATGAACAAACCCATTTTCTAGAATAGCCTATATATTTCTGTCAGTGATGTTCACCTCTAATGTGTGCTGTGTATCACCTAACATGTGATTTTTACTAATTCTTTAGAGGTTTTGCAAAATGTTCAACATCACCGCTATGTACTACATTTGCATTTTCCCCCTGAAATGTCATGGGTAACAACATCTCTTTAGAATGATTGCAAATATAAGAATTGCTATGTGTGAAATCCCTGTTGTTTTGGAACTTTGACAGAAGCTCCAAAGCTGCTAAGAAAGGGTGTTAAGTATCTGTGCATTCTAAAAAGAGATACCAGATCACCCAGGCAGTATTTGCTAAGAGGTAATCCAAAACACAGCTTGCTCATATTTATCCCAAATTCTTCATCTACAGCAATTGCAGACAGTGATTGACCATGGAAAGTTTGAGAGCACACATTCTCTCAGGGGAAGTTGCCAAGGTACAGAATATGACTCTAACTTGAGCAGGACGAGGAGAGTTTTCTACCAGAAGCCTCCTGAGCTTCTAGATTGTGAAATCTAGAGAAAGCCTCATAAAAGGAAAGGCACCTGAATGAACTAGGAAGATCAACCACACATTATCTAGGGATATTTGCAAACTGTAGACTTCTGTGAGCTCCTTTTCTCTCCAGTGCTTACAGGTGATGTCACAGCTAGCTGGGATAGATCTGACCCTCACCTAGAGAAATCCAAGTGATATGGGCAATATGTAAATTGACTCAAGGCCAGAAGAGCAGAAGATGCCCATAGCCTAAGGATGTCATTGCCACAGTGGGTGTTCCTCTAGCATAAAACTGCATATGAGAAAAAAATTCTTGCCTTGAATAATGTTTGTGAAGACTGTGCTCTTTAGTGGGCTTCCTGGTAGGAGCTAAATATCATTAGCAGAAAATATTAAAAAATATTCAGTTATGGTGGGTATGGTAGGGTAGAAGTGGGTGAAAATGACCGACTAGAGACTGTAGAGCTCTGCAAGGGAATCGGGGCTGCTGGGACTCCAAGAGATGGAAGCGTGAAGCAATGAAAGGGGATGAGTCAGGGCACAGTGTTGGTCCCACTTGTAAGACAGCTAGACAACAGCCTTCTTGGTCCCTTTCTTTTCTTCCCAGCTCTTAACACAGCTCTGGAGGAGTCAGAAAAAAAGGGGGCAAGAGAGAAGGACTCCAGAAAGGAATGGAAAAGAACAAAAACTGATCGTCTGATCCAATTTCCAACCTCTAAGTTTATTTCCTGCACTAAGCTGACATTGTCAATAATTAGATGCATAGCTGGTTGAGAGGATAGACTCTAAACATTGGAGTCTTATAATTACACTCAGCTACACGATTTAAAAGCATATGGAAAATGTCAGATATATCCAAATAGAATGGTATAATGAACTTCCCGGGCCCCATCACCTAGCACCAATGGTTGTCACCTATTGATATCATCTTCCTCATGCTATTCTTCATAATAAACCAAAGCAGGACTCCATATGACTATCATTTCCTAAATGCAAAATTCTAGTCTCACGTCTGATTACCAGTGGCTTCCAGATGTTATAGGCTCTTCTTTTCCTTCTTGTTCTACCCCCATGCTAGTAACAGAAACCTCATTTTGATGTCTTGTGGTGCAGGGATTGGTCTATTCCTGCCTCTCAGTTTGTGTGTGTAGAGGAAGGATGACATACATGCACCCAGCAGGTAGGAAGCGATTTATCAGCTACAAAATGGAATTTTCTGGAAAGATCAAGGTGGGTATCCAAGTCCTTCTAAAATTATTTGAGACATGTGAGAAATAAGAGGTTTGGAACTCTGTTGAAGTTAGAAGGTGGGGTTTGGGTGAGTTTTATGCTGTGAACTGTGTACACTTCTATCTAGGAGATATCCCCTCAGGTTGTGTATAGTGCCTGGGCCTACACCTCTTCCTAGCTAACTCCTCAGGCAGTATGTGAACAGAAAGACAAAAGTTGCTGCCCATAGCAGTTCATCTGAGCCAACAGTACTGTGCCAGAAGACAGAGGCCAAGAGCGGTGTGGCAGGCTTCCCAGTATCGGCTCTCACTGGGAATGCTGAATAGGCACAATAAATTACAGCTCTTCACAGATGAGTTTCTAGGAATGTTTTCATTTTCTGCTCCTATTATGTCTTCCTTCTTAGCAATAGATGCTAGAGGCCGGATCTGGCCTCTGGGAGAACTCATCCCTTAGCAGCACTGAAGAGCTTCCCTGGGTATCTCAGTATTCAGCCAAGGATACGCTCATTGTTGCCGACTGCAGAAGTTTAGAATCAGCTCAGTACCTGAGGAACTATTCACATCCTCCTAGGCTTTGCATGGAATACCCAAAAATCTATCAAGAGAAAAATCACACTTTTTTTTCTTTCTTCTATGAATTAGTCTAAAGTAACAAAAATAATGTGGCACCTACATCTCTCATCTGTCCAACAGTGTCACTCATTCTAAGATGTACCATATCTCAGGCAGAAAGTCCCCAGGATGATCAGGCATAAACAGTAGTATTCCAGCTCCCACTTGAGAGAACTGGTATCAAGAAAAGCAAGCAGCATTTTATAGTTTAATGGGTTGTTTTAAACAGACAACAAGGCAACTTTCAATCAAGTACAAAACTGCACTTTCTCCTGCGTTCCTATTCTATTATTACATTTGTATTAGTTTTATATGTTAGGTGCTTCTGTGCAAGTGGGTCGGCTCACCACTAGGGTGTCCATGCTGCAGCACCAATATGGATGCCAGAAGAAAACATCCAGAATTTGATACAGTTCTTCCTCTTTGTGGCACCTGGAGCTAAAACTCAGGTCATCCAACCTGGGGGCAGGCTGCTAATCCATCTTGCTGGTCCTTCATTTGCATATTTTAATATTGTGTATTCTTTAGCCGACCGTAGTGGTGACAGTTATTAATGTTAGTATTGTATTCTAATAAGAGGCAGCAGTGATCTATATAACGCCATTATACTACCAGAGTGCTCTATTTTCAACTTCACGCTTACCATTAAGAGTTGCACTTTCATTTGCTTTTACGTTGCTTGTTAATTAAAGTCCTTTGAACTGGATGTGAAGGTACTCGCTTAGCACTTCTTGTAGTAACAGGAGGGATGAATTAACTCAGCTTTTATTCATCTGGAAATGTCTTTATCTCTCTTTTGTTTCTGAAGTTAAGCTGTAGCAGGTATGGCCTTCTTGTTGGTTAGTCCTGAGTCTCAGCACTCTGGCTCTGTCACTGTACCTCCCCCAACTTCTGTGGAGAAGCCCACTGGTCATTATGTAGTTTCCCTCATATGTGATGGCTCTTGTCTATGCTCTCAGATGCATGTACACATGTGTGGGCGTGTCATGGAAGCCTTAGGACAGTCTCAAGTAT
Source organism: Dicrostonyx torquatus (assembly GCA_028555095.1). NCBI lineage: Eukaryota > Metazoa > Chordata > Mammalia > Rodentia > Cricetidae > Dicrostonyx > Dicrostonyx torquatus. The sequence continues at coordinate 854,137 of JAQHUG010000453.1, read as the reverse complement.
CATGCATCGTTGCCTCTGAGACAGGTGCTCTCACTCACCCAGGACTCCCCAAGTAGACTAGACAGGCTGGCCAGTGGGCCCCAAGAATTCACCTGTCTCTACCTCCCTTGCTCTGGAATTGCAGACCCCCCACATCTGCCCATTTTCTATAGGTTCTGAGGATTGACCTTAGGTATTGATGGCTTCTCAGCGAGCACTTTACAGACAGAGCTATCTCGCAGCTCTTATTTTCTTCTTTTTAAAATTAGATCCCATTTGGCTTATTTCATCCTTCTCTCCATGTGAGAATGAATTATGCATTGTGATATAACTTCATCTTTCAGATTTAAGATACCATAGGAGGCAGGGTGGAATCTCATTTAATAGCTTGGGCTGTGAGTCAGAACTCTGGCAGTACCACTTTCCAATCGTTTGAATATGAAAGGCTTCATTAAGTAGGAAGATCTCAGTTTCCTTATCAGAAACTACATATTCACTTCTTCTGAGGCCAAAGCCCATTTACCACTCACACAAACCGGAAGAGGAGAAGAGACCAGATCAAGGAGAGCAAACAGGAGCTGTCACGTCCATATGGGACAGCTTCACGACTCAGGGTATGTTATGGCATAATGCCCACCAGTCCTCCTTCCTGTGCGTATGTGCTTTACATGTTTGGCGACATGATCTTCAAACATGACCATCAGCATATACGTTTTTATATTTGAAACCTTAATTTATCTGAGTGATAGACTAACTGCTGTATCCCTTAAGACACAGAAACATAAAGTTAAGTTTTATCAAGATAATATAACTCAGCTTGAAATTGCACCACTTTTCATTTAAGTGTCTGCATACTTCTCTGAATGGCTCTCTTATCTGGTATTAGGGGTAGATTTATGCTTGCCTGTAAAACTCTCTGGAGAGATGAATGGTAATAATAACAGTCACCGGAAACAGAGATGATAACAACTATTTGCTTTGGCCAAAAAGAACAGAAAGCAGAGACAAACCTGAAAACCCAGTGCACTAGCAGGCAGCTGTAAGGAGCTGTACTTTCTGCAGTAGTGGGCTAGTCATTGATTGTAAATCGTAGCTCAGATTCTGTAGGTTTCTATGAGCCAGGTTAGTTGTTTCTGTGGGATTTCTTATGATGTCCTTGATCTCTTTGACTCCTACAATCCTTCCTTTGTCTCTTTAGAAGGATTTCCCAAGGTCAGTCTAACTTTTGTCTGTCTGCTGACAGTGGGGGTAGTTACCAATCTGATCCAGGTAATGGCTAGTTCATGCCATCTGCTGCTGCTAGGAATCTTAGCTTGGGCCATCCTTGTAGATTCATGGGAGTTATCTTTGCACCAGATTTCTACCTGATTTCAAAAAGGCTGGCTCCCTTTCCACTCTGTTCCAGTCATCTCTTTCAGTATTCTCCCTTTCCACCCACCCTCAATGTGATCTCTCAAATTTCCATACCCTCCTGCCCCCATTCCACCTATGAGATTGCTTCTAATTCCCCTTCGCAGAGATTCCTGCATTCCCCCATCCCCCACCTTCTTAGGCCTTCCTTGTTTCCTAGCCTCTCTGGGTCTGTGGATTGTAGCATGATTATCCTTTACTTTGCAGTTAATATCCACTTATGAGTGAGTACGTACCACGCTTGTCTTTCTGGGTCTTGGTTACTTCACTCAGGATGATTTTTTTCTAGTTCTATCCATTTGTCTTCAGATTTCCTGATGTCATTGTTCTTAACAGCTGAGTAATACTCCATCATGTTAATGTACCACATTTTCTTTATCCATTCCTCGGTTGAGGGGCATCTGGGTTGTTTCTATGTTCTGGTTCTTAAAATTACTCTGCTATGAACATAGTTTAGCAAGTGTCCTTGTATGTGATTAAGCACCATTTGGGTATAGACCTGAAAGTGTCATTGCTGAGTCTTGAAATAGATTGATTGCTAATTTTCTGCAAAGTCTCCCATAATGATTTCCAAAGTGATTGTACAAGTTTACACGCAGACCAGCAATGCAGAAGCTTTAATGGGACCAACCTAAGCCTTCTACATATATGTGACAGCTGTTTAGCTTGGTCTATTCTTGAGATTACCAACAATGGGACCAGGGGCTCTCCCTAATGCATTGCTGGCTCTCAGGAACCTATTATTCATACTATGTTGCTTTGTACAGCCTAAATACAAGGGAAGGTGCTTAGTCATAGAGCAACTTGATATGCCATGTTTTTTGATACCCTAGGGAGGCCTGCCCCTTTCTGAAAGAAGCAGAGGAGGAAAGGACTGAGGACGGGTCAGAGGGGAGGTTGGGAAAGGGAATGGCAGGGGAGGAGGGAGGGTAAATTTTGTTATGGATGTAACATAATAAAGAAATATTTCTTAAAAATTAAATCATAGAACCAGAAGGACTCTCATATGGAAATTCTGGACAAAACTCTTTGTGACCTTGTTGTCCCTAACCTAAATTGATACCCATTCAAGTATTACCTATTTAAATCTCATTCTCTGGGTAGGTGCTACTTCTTTATGGGGTTCATTTATGTCTCAGTAGCTACAACTTTGCTTTGTTTAAGATTGAAGTTTTAACTGTCATTTTTTCTTGCGATTTCTATGAACTTAATCAAGTGTGATCTCACAGCATCTCAAACCTCTTTATTTTTGCTAGGTACATATTTTCATCACAAAGAAGTGAGCTTAGAAATGGCTGTCTAGAAATACACCGACATTTCCATATCCACAGCTGAGGATGTGGGAAAATAAATAAGCAGGAACTTTTTTCGAATTTTGCTTATATTCTCATTGATTTGCTTTTCTATTTTGGTCTTAATGAATGTAACATTGGAGAAAATAAATCATATAACCACCAGCCACTAGAGAAATACCACAAAGGAGTTGGTGAACTCTGCCAAAAGACAAATCAGCGCTGTCAGAAATTAAGATGCTAAGAAAGAGCAGGCATCCACACCAAGCTCCTAAAAGCACCTTTCTCTTCCATCATCACTTCAAGCACATGATTTTCGCGAAGTAAGAGTGACTTCTGGTTTTCATTTGCAGCCTCACAGGAACACTGAAACAGTGACCAAAATAAAACTCAGAATATTGGCTGCACCCAAAGAACACAGTAAGTTGACTTGGACAAATCAATGCTCAAAAATTCAAAGAGAAGAAGTAGAAAAAAGAACCATCCCAAGTGGATTCTTCTTTTTAAATCAGATTTAATATAAAACTCTTTGGGAAAATATTCTACTTTATTATCACTGTTCACCTAACAGATGGCAATTAAGGAAGTCAATGATAACCTGAGGGTAGACAGAAATGGCAACATTTTTAAAAGCTTTAAAAGTTGTCCAAAGTTTTCATGCTTGCCAAATTGATATTTTAATTAACACGTTTTGTTCCATAGCTTCTTAGTCACACATTCGCATTCCTGGCCACCGAGACTCTCACAACTCTTAAACAGCACTGGACTGGATTCCACACACCTCTTATTGCTCCTAATCTCTTGCTTGGACCTTATCTTTAGCCACCTTGGCAGCTGTTGCAATCACAGCCCAGAAAGGTTGCAGAAGTTCTACTGCCCCAAAGTTAATCAGTGGGAGTCAACTCCAGGACCCCATTTTCCTCTATGCAGCCACGGCAGGCGTGTGTCTAATGTCTCAGTCTTCCTCAGGGACACAGCGAATGGCATTGGCTCTTACAGTCTTGCTGTCTTCCTGCTGACCTCGGGTTTTACTCCTTTGCTGTTGTTAATCGTAAAACTCCAAGTGAGAGGAACACCATGTTTATTTTCTAACACTTCAAATATTGTGGTTCCCTCCTTTGGTTTTTGCTACAGTTTACCAGGTCTTTACCAGTTTACCAGGATTTACGACATCCTCTTTGGTCAGTGTACATTTTCTCATGGAGGTTGCATGGGAAACATCATCTCTCTAAGAATTCCCCGGCTCCTCCCATTCTTCACTTCACAGTGTTGCCTGCAGATCCTCATGGCCTTTTGATCAGGTCTCCTCTGAGAGCCGCTGCCATCCCAGGGCTAGATTTCATAAGAGCAAGAAATAAAGCTGTCATTCTTACTATATATAGGAAAGAATTAGGGAGCAGCAGCAGCAAGGAAGAAATCTCAGATTCCACAACTTCTGCTATGCTTCAATGTGGAAATCTGGGTTTAAACAGCAGTTTGATAAATATCTGGAATAATTTAAAAGAGAAATGAAAACATTCTTGTATTTAAAAAAGATAACTCTAAAGTCAGACTTAGAAAGTCTCATTTATTAAGGATATTTGATTTCCAGTAACAGAAAATAAATGGAAAAAAACCAATTAAACTAAGAGGAATTTATCACAGAGTGCTGAGTTATGTCCCTTCATTAAGGAAACTGTTAAGCAACTGAAGGTGGCGATAGAATCAAGAGAGCAAAGAAGTCCTGGACCAAAAACCTAATGTGACTTGTGTGTGCCAGTGTTGTCAGAATGTGCTCCTTCTGTTCTTCTACTGTGAGAGTGTTTGCTTGATATTTCCAAAAGAAAAGAATTTGGTCCAGCTTATACATACCATAGTCATGCTCAGTAGAAAGCTAGCGAATAAGGTATGCCATTAAAGCTGTGTATACTGAAGTCATTTTTGTGTCTTTCTATGAGTGGAACAGGCATATAAAATTAGCCATTGGTCAATATTCATATGGAAGGGTTGAGAAAAGGGAGACTAATCACAGAACATGTTAAACATCTATTAATTAGGAGCAATGGCATTTGAATATGAAATACAAATATTCTACAATAGACCCTCAAGATGAGAAGAAGATTGGACAATGGTGTGGCAGTGAGGATGGGATTCCATGATCCCACAGGTTTCCCCACCTGAATTGACAGCTCATGGCTTGGTGGCAACCACTTGACAACTACAGCTGCAGACCTCTTGGTTTTGAGAGAAACCACCGAGGAAAATCGCCAACAGCACACTGATTGGCAGTTCATGGCTCTTCTCCCTGAGTCCCCTTCCTCTTGGAAAGTCCTTTTTAAAAAAGCCAAAATGTTGGACAACAGCAACCCAACTCTGAGACCCCTCCAAAAGAGCTGCTCTGGCAAACGCTGACCCAAACCGTGGCCCATTTTGTTCTCAAACGTGTTTCCCCCACTTCTTCCCTTCAATGAACTTCTTTTGCTTTTACACTCGTGTAGTTTGTATGCTTCATTTGTTGACTTGAGACAAGAACGTGATACTGGCTTCCAGAGTTGTTAGCTCTGGTGATCGCCGATCATAAGTTCCCTTTATACCAGCACTAAGCCCTTCTGAGTCTACTGACCAAACTCTGTTGCATTTATGGTGTTGTAGATAGTGATTCATGACACCAGGAGTGCAAATTTTTAAAGAAACAGAGAAAGTTATTAGTCACCATGTGAACAAAGAGAAGAGAGAGTAAAATAAGAGATGGTGCTAAGATCTAACAAATCAGAAGTGTAAAAGCAGAAATGGTGACTATAGAACTGCATTGTTTGTTCTGGAATTTTGTTGGTAGAGGGAATATAGTATCTGGTTGCAAAAGCAATGCTTAATGTTGAAAACTGCAGGAAATCCAAAAGCACAAGCTATATTTGTATAAAAATGTGGATATGAGCACACAAACAAGAAAGTAAAAATATTTTTTTACAGTACTAAAAGTGAAGATAATTGAGGATGAATCTTTAGGAAATGGTAATATTAACAGGGGCTGCTTTCAGAAAGAGAAACCATCTATTCTTTAAAGGGGAAAATGAAGAGGAAAGAAGCAGAGGACTTTGGCAGTTTCTTTTCACTCACAAGTGAGGGGTTATATCTGCAGAGAATGATGAGCTACAGGACTGAACTAGAAGACTGAGTAGAAGAGGTGCTAGGAAGTAGGAAAGTGCTCTTTCCAACACTGAGGATCTCAAAGCAAAAACAAAGGCTCATCTGGCATTAGGATTCATACATGTGTAGAAATTTCAGTATTGAAAGTTTTGAGACTTGAAAAATACGTTCTTAGCAAGTTCCCAGGTCTCCGTGCAGGAAGAGAAAAGTTATGGTGGTGAATGGTGCACAGGGTGTGCGCTGCACAGGGTGATGCCAGATTTTGAGTTGCTAGGAAAGGGAAAGGCAATTGAAGAGGCTTCACCATCGTATTCCATCCATAAAAGGAAAAGAGGGCAGTAGATCTGTTAATTGATCAACTAAAATTAAACAGAAGAAAGATCCAGAAATCTTTGCTAATTAAAAAGTCTGTGTAATGACAAAATAAGAGTAAGTGAGAGACAACAGTGGAAGGAGAAGGGGTAATTGCGGAGGGCAATGTCAAAGTTATTGTTTTTAATTTAACATTTAAGAGAAAGCAATACTTAACAGTACAAACCTAATTTGATTAAGAATGATTGGGAAGCTGAGATTCATCCATGGAACAGTTTATGGTCTTCGGAAATTAAATTTTCTCAACTCTATGGACAAAGTTGTGTGAGAGATGAAGAGTAAAGTAGGTATTAAAATCCTCAAGGTATGAGCTTCGGTGACACAAAGACTTATGTGTGATCATATTCGTTACAACCAGAGGGTGGAAGAACCGCATGCCCTGACTACAAATTAAATCCCAGATATTTTTAGAAGTAAAGACACACGGCGATCCCAAATTGTGAGGGGAAAATAGCATGAATGCCGTCAGAAGATTTTAATTATGTAGAGGTCAGATGAGAAGAACACTGTTACATTAAAACGCCCTATTAACAAATAAAATAATATTGAGCACACTCCTTTATATAATTCCAGTGCCACACTGTGAAAGTCATACTCAGCATGCAGAATAAAATAACAATGACAACTAAATAATATAAATCCTTAAATTTAAATGTGAGGTGAAAGGAATATTTACAATCCTGTGAGGATCATGCTTACTGAAGGTAGCCCTCTTGTATATTGACAAAGGAGTTATCTGATCACTAATATTGACTATGTTTCTACTGCCTGCTATGAAATTAAAGTCAATATAAACTGTTCATAAAACTGCAGAAGCCTTGAAAAAAATAAATGAGAAAGATTGAGGAAAGGGAGAAAGGAAGGACTCTTGAAAGCAAGGGTTGCTGACTTCGGTCAAGCTACTATCAGTCCTTTTGAGGTGCTTGAGAGATGGATTGGGGCTGGTGGAAAGAACAAAAGAAGGATATTGAAAGCCACATCTACTGAATACTCACGATTCAGAAAAGAATACGGCTGGCATGTGATTCCATTCTGAATAGGATTAATTTATGCTTATTTTGTGGATGGTGGTTTCACAATAAAATGTTCAAAATACTAGAGAATTTCTTGAAAAGTTGTCAACATAGTAGGGAATATTTCTTTTTCCAGAAAGCAATACTAATGGAAAATAAACATACCAGTATGGAAACAGAAGTTGTTTCCGAGTGGCGGAAGTGCAGGCATTTGTTTCCATAGCTCATGGATTCCCTACAGTAAGCACCTGGAAGTGGTTTTCAGAGGCCGTTCATTTCTCTGCTCTTCTTCATGACTAACAATTTTGATGCTATCTTCCATGCCTCAGCTAATAATGTGGTTACATCTCAAAAGATTCATCACAAGCTGAAAACAAAAAAAGACAAAATTGCATTTAATATACCTAATCTATTGACAATAATGACTTAGCAACACAACAGACTAAAGATTATCAGTTTGTTGTCGTTGCTGTTATTTTAGACAAAATATAATTGGACTGTTTGTAGTATGTTTACAGAAAAAACAACAACTGTTAAACAATATAAGAAATGGCCAGTTCTTAATACTCAACAGAAATATATATATTCTATTATATTTATTATATACTATATATATAATTTCAAATTTAAAAATTAAAAAGATTGTAAAGGAGTGTTCCTGGTTAGATATTTTGTTTTCATTATTCAATACTCAGTTTGTCCTTCTTTTCTTTAAAATTAAGTTTGTTCTTATCTTTGAGTTACCTGAACTACAATTTTTTACAACATATCACATAACTTAGTATTTAATAATTGGGTGATTTTAAAAGTAAAAATATCTTAGTTATTTTTCAATTGTTGTGAAAAAACCACCATTATCAAGGAAACTTATAAAGGAAAGCATTTAAGCCAGGAGGTGCTGGCACACACCTTTAATCCTAGCACTTGAGAGGCAGAGGCAGGCAGACCTCAGTGAGTTCGAGACCAGCATGGTCTACAAAGCAGGAGGGCAGGCATGGTACTGAAGCAGTACCTGAGAGTTTATATTTCAAACTACAAGTAGGAGGCGAAGAAAATGACTGTAAATAGCATTTCAAAGCCCACTCCAGGTGGCATACCACCTCCTAACCCTCCTCACACAGCCACCAACTGGGGACCAAGTATTAAAATGTCTGAGATTTACAGGGGGACATTTTATTTGATTACCACAAACTGGTCTTTAATCAGGCTGCCTCAGTTTATGTATTGTGGCTCTGCAGACCTCTAGCCTACATGCAATTAAGGCAGGACTGCAGACAAGTGGTGGGAAGGAAGGAGTCTATCGTCTGTCCAGGGAAGGAAGGAGTCTGTGGACTCTCCAGTGAGAGCCAAATAAAGTCCATACACTTCCTATATGAGGGACTGTCAAAGGTTAAGCTCAGTCAGGTGGTCATTTCAAAGCAGGTACAATGTATGTAACAGCTGTTTTGCTCAGAAGACCTTTTTCTTTTCTTTTTTTTTTTTTTGGTTTTTCGAGACAGGGTTTCTCTGTGGCTTTGGAGTCTGCACTGGAACTAAGTCTTGTAGACCAGGCTGGTCTCGAACTCACAAAGATCCGCCTGTCTCTGCCTCCCGAGTGCTGGGATTAAAGGCGCGCACCACCACTGCCCGGCAGAAGACCTTTTTCTAGAAGAAAAAAAAATGGATTTGATGAAACACTTTATCTTGCTCTAGGCCACCAACATATTAGCCCTTGATGGAGGATTTAACAATGTGACATTATATTGGCCAGTCTTCCCCATTTTAAAACAATCGTGAGAAGTCTTTGTTACCATGTGGAGATGCGTAGAACTTGGTAAAGAGATTTGTGGGCTTGTCCAGCTTTAAAGCTGTTTCCAAAAGTAACAAGTCCTCAGGTGCTTGGGCATCTGACCTGGCTGACTCATGCCATATAACGGAGAGTTAAAGTGACTTTGAGGTCTCCATGAATCCAAACTCAAATGGAGAAACAGTGTTTGATGAAGAGTTTATGGAGGGTGATAACAGATACTTGGCTGTGTTTGGATACAGTGTTGGAGACTGGGGAAGAGAAATTCCCCAACAGCTTGTGTGCCTGACGAGATGATTGGAGAGAGATGGAGGAGGAGGCCTGGAAGTTACTTTGTGTGTGGTGTAAATGCGGTATGAGTGCAATGGTAGCGAGCCATTGCCGTTGTGAGCTAGATTGCTTCTTGACATTCCCAGATTTCAAATTTGTGTTTCTCTGCAACAAAATACAGGCTGCTGGCCTAGCCTTGGGATTATAGCTCTTCCACTAACTGGAAACCCTAAACATTAGAAAATCCACCCCACAGATAAGGACGACGAGTGCACATTTACAAAGAAGACTTTCCAATACAGCCCCACCCGAGGTAGCTTCTGAAGCAGATGGAGCAATGGAAAGTTTATAGACAACAGGTGATTTGATTGGTCGTAGAGGGACCCCGCTATCCACAGTGAAGGCACTCCACATCCACGGTAGAAGCACCCCACTATCTGCAGTGGAGGCGCCCCACTATCCACAGTGGAGGGACCCCGCAAGGAGATGTAAATAGTAAAAAGCTTTCTACAAGCTTGACTAGAGAATGAGTGACAGCTGCACCAAGGCTGAAGGACTAATTCAGGGGAAATAATCGACGGGAAAGTCCAGCTTTGGGGGAATGACCAGGTTCTCTTTTGGCATAGTGGGTTCCACGCCTTAATGGTATTTAGATTTTAGTCAACCTTGATTCACTCCTGTTGCCCTTGGGCATCTTTTCATATCAACAGATAGTTAATTCTAACCTTCATTTGGCTGTGCTATTAGAAGCAGAGACTACCCATTTTCTCTTCTCTTTCTGTTTCGCTCCTGAGGTCACACTGGCCATTGTTAGATGCCTTTCTTCCTTGGCTCCCAGAAAGTGGCATTTGAAGTCTTCCATAACCCATGCTCAGTTCATCACTCTGCTCCATTTTTACTCCATCACTCTCCAGAACAAATTCGTTAATTTTTCATGTAAGATTATGTGTGAACATCTTAATCATGAATGAAGAAATTAATTTGCTTATCTATTTCTCTAAGCAAAATCTCAACACCTTTACCAAATGGGATACTCTTCTATTTTCTCTAAAATATACATTGTTCTGATAGAATCTGGTGTGGGAAGTCCTTCCGTCTATGTGCTGATTTTATTGTTTAATGAATAAAGAAAACTGTTTTGGCCTATAGCATGGGAGAAGGAAGGAGGAGTTATAGAGAAGCCATGGAGCCACTGCCAGAGTAAGACATGCCGAAACTTTAGCTGGTAAACCACTGTCATGTAACTTTAGCTGGTAAGCAACTGTCACATGTGTATTAATCTATAGATTAATAGAAATGTGTTTAATTAATATGTAAGATATTAGCCAATAAGAAGCTAGAACTAATGGACCATGCAGTGATTTAATTAATACAATTTCTATGTGATTATTTCTGGTCTAAGGTAGCCGGGTGGCCAGGAACCGACAAGTGGCCCCTGTTCCAATGAGAGTCCTCATATAATTACCATTTCTCTGAAGAAGAGCATTTGGACAAAATGATCCTCAAGGACATCACCACTTTCTGACATGGTGAAAAAGAAAGAAATATTTCTAAAGAAGGGAGAAAATCAAATGAAAGTCATCCCAAAAGAACACCATCTGGCCTGCAAGATGTGTGGGGTTGGAAGACTCATGTGCTGAGGGAAACTCAGTTCCTGCAAATCAAAAACGAACTCCCCCCCACCAAAGTAGGTCATTCATCATAGCCAATTCCAAGACCACATTTCTCATTTCTTACTTCTAATTTAGTTTGTCTCTGCTGACATAAGTATATATATATTTATATATAGTGAATTCAATTCTCACCTCAGTGTGGTTTATATTTGTGTTGTAACTAAATGGCTCCATCTTAAGGGTGATGTCATGGGGCATATGCTTCTCAATTATAACATCATCTTTCGAATTGAAACATGAAAGAGATGTACATTTGAACTCATTTTTGAAGCTTACATGCAAAACAACCTGTATCTTTTGCCATGGCTGTCTCCAGTACTGGCTTAAAACTTGAAGTTATATTCAGACGCGAATTCAGTCAGTCTGTTTTCAACCTAGGTAGCTCTGATATTTGGGGTCTAGCTAATGCTTCAGCAGAATTTATTGTTGTACTGGTTAATCTTAACTGTCGACTTGACAGAATATGGTCAAGCCTCTGGGCAACCTGTGAGAGATTATCTAGATTAGGTTACATGAAGTGGGAACATTCACTTAAATGTAGGTAATACCATTCTATAGGCTTGGGTCCCAGACAGAATACCAGGGACAAAACAAGATGAATACTGTCATTATTCTCTCCCTGCACACTTCAAAGCCAAGTGACCAGCTGTCACGATAGACTGTACCCTTGAAGCATGAACCAAACTAAACTCTTTCTGCATTAACTCCCCATTTGTGGACTACTTTTTCACTGCAACAATAAATGTAATAACGACAATCTAAATATCACTGATAAAACAATCAGGATCGTTAGTTAATTTTCAGTGAAAAACATCATAGAGAATAGACAGCTTTGCCTACTAGCTTTATGGGCAGTTTCTACAGCAATTTAGCTGCATGAAAATTAAGTTGCTAAAAGGTGATTTGTGACTATTGGAATCAAAATAGGAGGAATAGGTCTCCTTTATCTGATAGTGTAAGTGTTTTCATAGCCTAATAGACACACTCAAATTCATATTACAGACCCCCTTCCCCACCTCTGCTCCACGAAGCATGGGGATGAATGAGTCCTTTAAGGAACAATAGAGAAACTTGTTAAAATCAGATTCATTGACCCACTTCCAGATATTCTGACCCCTATATGTTTGTTTTCTTGTTACTCTGATCATTAGCAACAGACAAGAGCAACTTAAGAAAGGAAGGATTTAGTGTAGGCTGCAGTTTAAGGCGTTGGGGGTCCTTATGCTGGGAGGGCCTGAATGTTGAATGCCAGTGCTCAATTTATTATCTCCCTTTATTCAATCCAGAACCCCATCCCCAGGGCATAGTCCTGTGTGCACACAGGGTGAGTCCTCCCCAATCAGGTGAGCTTTTCAGCAAACACCCTTGCAGATATGACTAATGGTATATTTCAATTCTAAACCCAGTTGAGTCGGAAATGAAGATAAACAATTACAGCCTCATCTTCTGCAGTTTACCAAGCATTCCAGGCCTCAAGGAGCAATGGACTGTGAATCCCTGTAAGTCCAATGATGCCTTTTGCTTCCATGTGGGTCTAGCCACTCCACTCATGCTAACACAGCTTTTCTCTGGGCACGCGAACACATTTGGGAGCTTCAGAAAAGCTTTCCAGTTTGTAAACCTTCTATTTTGTATCTGTGACATTGATTTCCACTCAGTGTATACTTTTTTTAAAAATTTTTTATTGTATTCCAGTTGATTTATGAATACAAAACATATTACTTCCTAAATAGAAGTCAGAAAACGATCTTCTTATTGGCTGTATGGTTTCACCAGACATTCATAGATAAAGGCAACAATTTGTAAACTATGCATTGTATATTTGCGTGTTTCTATAAGAAGTAATAAAATGGTAAAAAATATAAACAATATCTCTTTAAGTTAATTTTTTTCAATAATCTCTTTAAATATTACTCATTTTATAAAAGTATTTCAAAGTCATAAAATACATTTAAGGAAT
>JAQHUG010000453.1:789119-808100 GCA_028555095.1 Dicrostonyx torquatus | reverse complement strand
GCATTTACTTTCCTTTTAAGACTATTACTAATAGCCTTGGTATACAGGCCATATAATGTTTTTAGAATCTTTTACAGAGAAGTCATTTCATTTTATATTAATAGTATACCAAGAACACCGTGGTGTCAAAACAGAGGGAACACGGCATCAAAGGAAAGCCAAGAAAACGGACATCCCACAGAAAACACTGAGTTCCCAAAGATATTATGGAACTAGAAGTACATAAAACACAGGGCACTGACTGGTATCCCGGCAGCTCAATGTACAGTAACAGAAGGAGTTTTCTCTGACCTTCCTTTAAGTTTCTCACATGAAGGAGGAATCCCCAAGAACTCTGATTACATTTTTTATGAAGTTTTTTTTTTATTATTTTGAACAAATGGTCTTAAAGAATATCCACCAAGGATAGGGGTTTTGATGGAGAGGTGGGAATGAAAAAAGCTTAATGGAGTGTCTATTCCAATTTCTTCCTTTATTGTCTGTAAGACTTAGAACACGCTAGGTAGACTCAGGTTTTTAAAAGGTCCTTGAAATTATGGAACCTTATCACAGCTGCATTGCACGTGTGCTATTGATTTACAGGCAAGTTCCTGGGTGTAACTATTTAATATGCTTGCTATGTTGTATGGCGGTAATCCTCAAACTGTGTCATGACCCTGTGCATCACTTGTCAGACATTCTACCTATCAGATACTTACATTACAGCTCAAAATAGTAGCAAAATTACAGTTATGAAGTAACAACAATGTAATTTTAGGGTTGGGGACACCACAACTTGTGGAACTGTATTAAAGGGTCACAGCATTAGGAAGGTTGAGAACCAATACTGTATGCATATAATATTTTGAAGATTTGGTGATTTTTCATTATTAGGTTTATACTTAATTCGGGGGGGGAACTTGTGATTTAAGGTAGGGAGTTTATAGGCATTGGGAAACAAATGCACAAAGGCTTTCAACCATAGTCAACTCTCTTCATTACTATTTTCCAACAGCAAAAATTTTCATCTCAAACTTTGGAAGTATAAGATGGAGAGTTTTTCAAGTGACAAGGTTTACTTCAAAGCACTAGTGGCTTTTACACAGAGAATAACTAGAAAATAAAAATAATATAATATCCCCAGCTTCCTGTCAGGCATTGTCCCTTTCTCCCCATGATTTATTGTACTTTCTGATACAGACAGAATGCTGTCATTGTTTGGTCTGGAACTTTTTAGATGTCCTCTTAGACTGGAAGGAAAATTATATCTCAGGTTTCTCAGACAGGAAAAGCCAAATGCAACTAATTTATTTATGATTCTGATCTGTCCAATTCAGTGAGTGTATATTTTAGCTTTCTACTGGAAAAGTAAAACTATGGCCTTCTTTATCAGGAATGTCTGAGAAGAGAGTAGTTTCTGAATGTCACCAAACAATTCACTGGATCACATAAAACAAGTCACTGCTCTCTCTCTCTCTTTACCCTCCCCCCTCCGCTCTTCCTCTCTCTCTCTCTCTCTCTCTCTCTCTCTCTCTCTCTCTGATTTTATAATAGAAAAAGCAATAACAACAACCATGTTGCCTTCAGTAAGGATGATTGGCAAAGACAACGCCAATATAATAACTGTGATTGATATTTATTGGGCAATTATTGTTCTGTCACTTCAGATGTAGTTAAGTATGTTCAATCAGTTAAGAGTGTTCCCTCAGTTAAGCGTGTTCAATCCTCACAACAATTCTATATGAGATCGTTTTGATTTGCCCCTGTCTTCAGAGAAGAAATGGAGGCAAAGAACCTTTAAATAAAATAGATGGAATTGTCTAGAGAGTACTGTTCAAATCAAGCAGTCTGTGCTCAGGCCCAGAACTCTACCTTGTTTCTCTCCCAGTGATTTGGGAGGTGAAAGCTCTCATTCACAACACACTTCAGTGGGTTAGCAGAGCTGGATAATTTTCAGTGCAGGACTCTACCAAGGGTTTTGCCTGCTTATAGCCTTCTTGTCTTTAACGAAGATAGATGTATGGGTAAACGTTGGGAGACACTTTTTCTGGGGGTTGTGACATAAATGTCTATTCACCCCACAAGAGAATCCATGGCAGACAAAAGAGACAACTCCACCACATTCCAACTTGGTGAATCAAAGAGTTTGCTAAGTAAGGGCTTACTTAGAGGATCAGAGATGTCTGAGGAAATTTTCTCATTAAAATATGACCACATGTAGGGTTGAAGATCTGAAAATCCTATCACAGAAGAGCTTGCAATGCAACTGTAGGTAGCTTGACAGATAGGACAAACTCCTTCCCCAAGTAGTTGCTCATAGTTTTCATAACTTTGGGGAGGAGCGTTGTGGATCTTGTTAGTTTCAGGAACTTCCCTCCTCCCTCTTCAGTCCAGATGAAAGTATAATACACCACCACCACCACCATCTATTGACAAGTAGACACACTTCTTTATTGTTATTAAAGTGCATTTCCTTGTGGTCCATCATTTCATCTAAGATTGGATTTCCTATTCTTCTTGTAAACGTTCTTCCCCAAAAGTCTCGATTTAAGCAGAATCTTAAATATCTTAGCACTCTCTACCCACACAGACTCTCTACCATGGCAGTTCCACCTGTGGGTTCAACTATTCCTGGAATTTTCAATTTTCCGCAGCACACCTCTTCCTTGAGGTTGTTTTGGTTCCGCTGCACGCTAAGAACAAACATTCAAATAAGGCTGCCCAGGCAGAGAGGGATTGAAACTGATGCTACCTCCCTCGACTTCCTTTCCGTTCCATCTCACATTGTGTGGTCAAAGCGATCTCTCCTGAGTACCAGCCTGCTTTATTGATTTCCATTTTTCTGCCACAGAAGATGAATGCCCACTTCCCTTCCAGACCGTCTTGATCTGGTTACCCTGACATCCAACCTGACCCTTCTACTTCCAGATGGGGTCGCTATTCATTGTTAGGATTTTCGGCTTCCTTTTCAATTAGTCTACCTTGCTTGCTCAACGTCTTTAACTATTCTTGAGTGTTCAGTATATGCTGGGGAATTTAGGAAGAAGCTGGTCAATTATCCCTTTTTGTTAATTCAATTCTTACCAATATTTCAAATGCAGCACTCACTGCAATATTTCCAATGCCAGTGCCTGAACTTTTCCAGGATTCAGTAATGTGGTCAATTTTTGTCTCTTTCTCAATGTTTAAAAAATCCTGTCTCCTCTGTTGGGTAACAGCCATTTATGAACTTTAGATCTCTGTATCCATCATCAAACTGAGTGGATTGTAAGTGAATAACAACAGCACAATCATAGAACTCCAGCAAATGCTTCTACTTACTGAATCTCCAGTCCAGCGAAGTTCTTCAGCTTCTCCTTAGAAAGTGATGATTTCTTACTGCTGCCAACTGTGCAGATGCACGTGAGGACTCGGAGTCACTTCCACTTTTTCCAAGGGATGGTGCTGATGCTTCTGGTCTGCACAGCGGGGGTGGGATGCAGCAAGAGGGAGCAATTTGCTTTCAGCTTACAGAACCCATCCAAATCCTTCAGTTTTCTACCTTAGTATCTTTCCACCGATGCAAAACTTTTAAATATATTCTCTTCCCATTTTTCTATATTTCTGAGCACAGAATTTACTATTCTTTATGCTAGAAACCTGGAATTAACAGTTGTCTGACCCCTGCCATAGTAAAAAGAAAATCATACTTTCTGAAAGTCTTCATTTATGCCAGTTCCAGCTCAGAGTTCCACAGCCAATAATTTCTTCTTTATTTTATGCTAGTCATTCCCAACATATTTTCGTACTGTAAATACTCTGGCTTACTCATTTAATCAAAAGCCCACTTTGTTCATTTTACTTTGTAATTCAGTTTCAACACATCTTTTACAGCACAATTGTTATGAATTTTCAATTTATTTTTACATCTATTTTTATAGCTGCCAGTTCTGCAATGTGCAAAATTTTTTTCCCTCTTAACTTTAAAAACATCTTTTCTGAAAGAAAGCTGTTCTAAAATCTGGCTTTTTCAGCAAACTGAACACCCACACAAGGAAGACAGAATGATAGAAGCTAAAGGTAGGAACGATGTGCAAGGTCACCTTGTTTATTCTAAAAGCAAATACAAGATGTGTGTTCAATAATACATAAATAACATAATTTTAATCCTATAGAATATTGTTGACACTCATTTAATACTCTTGTTTATGAAATTTTCTCAAAAGTATGAGCTCTGTTAATAGTTCACATTTTCTTTTAAGTCAGCTTGTGTTGGTATAATGAAACTGTAAAAGTACCACAATTTTTTTCTTTGAATGCATAATAATAACTTTTTGCTGTTTTCAGGAAATTTTCTAGTTACCTATGGCTTCATACAACCTAACTGAAAACCTGACTGATTTAAAATAACTCTGATCATTTGGTTTCACCTTGTGTGACAGAGAAGCTAGGCTCAGCGTGAAAGTCTTGTTCTGATTTCCATGCAGCCTCTACAGATGGAGGTGGCTGCTGAGTCATCTGAAGGTTTTCCTCAAACACATGGCTCTCCAATGAAACTTCAGCTAGGAATGCCAGATGGAACACCTATATTGGCTCCCTAGATGTCTTGGGTTTCCCCCAAATGTGGTGAATTTCCTCCAGGCAATTATCTCAAAATAATAGTGGAATCAAAATTGTCCTGTGTGACCTAACCTCAGAAATTGAATAGCATCGTTTTCACCCTACAACCACAGTGGACCACTAATGGTATAGTGGTAGAACTAAGAATACGAGCACAGAAGATAGAGATACAAACTCTTAACTCTGACAGGGAAGCATTTTAAGATAAGTTAGATGAGTGATTTTACTACCTGTCATTCTTTTTGTGGGAAAAAGACTACCACAAATTAGTTATATAATAACACACTTGCTATTTTCAAATCGATTAAAGACTAAAATTTTTAGCTCAGATACCACTTTCCAGCTCTTTTCCCACTAAGCCATACATAGTGTCACCAACAGGATATAGCAAATGCTCAACTCTTTATAATACCTATGCTTGTCTTAATGCTTCCTAGTCACCTCTTTTATGTTTGATGCTGTCATTGAAAAGGAAGAGGATGAAAAGACATTCTAATCCATAATCTGGGCACCCCAACTTTGAACAATGAATCTAACTGAAACCGGCAGTGAGTCTACACTGTTTCTTTACCAACACTCTCAACTTGAATGTCAGATGACAGCCTCCATCTCCAGTGCAGCACATTCTCTTAAAGAACTAATGTTCTTAGGCCAGTGGGATGGCTCAGCAGACAGGAGCTCTTGCCAGTAAGCCTGATGGTTAGAGTTTTGCAGACTGACCCATATGGTAGAAGAGAACTTCCTTTCCCAAGGAGTCCTCTAACCTCCACACGTACATCGTGGCACACATATGTTCACACTCACATACACAAAACAAATGTCATGAAATATTTTTAAATTACTAATATTCTTGAATTTTGACTCTTATACTTTGATGTCTGAAATTGTATTTCCATCTATTCCATAAACCGCATCATCAGTGCAAACAGATAATTACCCTCCAGGATATGCACATGTTTATTTTACTACCCTGAACCCCACAAAAGACCATAACACCAATTCCTATCACAAGCTTCCTTTTCACAAGACAAAGGGATTATGTTTCCACTTGACATTGACTTCATTCAAATTATACATGTTATTTGTCCTCTTCCTTGTATCCTAGTATAGTCCCTCATACCTCAGAAGTTTCCCCATGAAAACAATAATTTTGTTTTGACAATGTGCGCTCAATAAACTAGTTGATAACATCTCTCTAGCAAACATGATCTGTAGTGTCATGATGGAATGAAAAGGGTGAGTTCTATCAGAAGCATGAAACATACTTGGGAAAGTCACTGCAGGTGTCAAGGACATTCACAACCTAATACAAATCTGATGGAAATATGAATGAACATAAGACTCCAATCATCTGAACATCACCTGGAACTTTCTAAGACGACATCCAGTAGAAGCTGACCAAACAGTGGTTAATATTAGTCATGAGTGTTACCAAGTAATAGCTCAGTATTTCGGTTCAGTTCTAAATAAAACACCCAGTAAAAAGAGAAAGCATTCTCTTTTCCAAATGTTTATGATGCTGAGGATATAAATCACATTTTCCTGCATCTTCAAAGAGCTTTGCTCTGTCCTCCATTTCAAATCTTTTCTTCTACTGCTCCATGTCCAACATGATGGTTTTTAAACATTCCCACATTTCAATTTGACTCTTTGCCATTTCTGGCTTTGAAATCAGTATGACCTTCCTCCATCTTTTACATAATAAAAGGTTCTTTTTCTTCCTTCATTTCTATATCTCACCGCAAATTTTAATCCTATATCAAATCAACTGAGAATGTCTCTGCTTACTTGTATGTATACATTGACCTATATGTGTCCTGACAAATATTAAATGAACAGCAGGGAAATTTCATGTACCTTCCTCATCTTTGACTCTTTGTCTTTTGGGAGATCCAGTATCAGTCCTGACTATGCCTTCAAACTGACTTGAGAGAGCTAAGCTAATAGTGGCTGAGAAGCCTTCTATACCTGGGTCTTGGGAATCTCCTGATCTAGGCAAAGTCCACCATTGGAGCACCATGGAGAAAACAATGGGAAAGCAAGTGATGAAGTCTCTCCTTCAAACCACCAGGATGCAAGATCCTGAGAGGGAAAGGCTTTGCTGGCATTTCTTTCAATTTCCTATGTGTCACTACTCCTGGAAACACAATGTTTCCAAAGGCAGCTTGTGATTTAGGGACAAAAGTGACCCACACTGAAAATGCCACTGTGCTCATCACAGCCTGTCATCCAGATTAGCATTTGGAATGTGGTTGGACCCTGTTGGTGTTCCTTAATCCTGTTTACAGAATGATCTCATCCAGTGATATGTGGCCCAGGACAGAAAGAGAAGGAATGCAGCTGCCTGATTCTAGAAATATGCCTTGGACAGTGTGGCAAAAGCTCAGCCGCCAGGCATTGAGCATTTCTGCAGTAGAAGGGAATTCAGATGCCCTTATGCACTACTGCTGTAATGTTGATTCTCTTTGCTGAAGAAGAACAGCTATTGAACAGCCCACCAGGGAAAAGAGGTCCCTCACAGCTTTGCCTTTCAAGCCAAACTACTACTTCAGATCTATAAAAACCTGAAGCATTATAATGTCAGCCCTGCTATTCTTGTACATTTCCCAGCTATCCCTGATAACTGTTCTTCTTTAATGTCCAATGAGAACACATAGACATAATTGAATTAAGAAATTACACTTCAAAGTGACAGAACTAATGTGAGAATATTCTGTCAAAGAGAAAAGGAACATATGATTTGCCCAAGCATGGTTTAAAAAAAAATGGGAAAGAAAATGAGAGGGAAAGGCATATCACAGCACACACTTACTCTAATTAAAAGTAAAATCAAAGCATACTAGAAAAATGCTAATAGATCTGCCTGATAGGGGTTTTTTTTAGCTTATAATTTGAAGTCTAATAGCAAAGAATAGGAATTTAAAAGGCAATTAGTACTCTTGAGAGTTAGCACTTCATGTACCTCTTCTCATATTAAACAATATGCTACATTGTCAACAGGTTTGCCTCAGTGAGAGGTGTGTGGGAGAACTTAACTAATCGGAATTGAATTGCAATTCTAGTGTATCTGATGGGATTAGAGCTTCAAAAGACAAATGTGGAACTGAGCTACTGGCAACTCTTGACAGCTCAACAGCGTTTTTTGTGGTTAAGTGATCTACTGTGCAGCCCATCCTGCAGAGGCAATGCAGTATGCTAAATAGATGTTTTGTTCCTAGCAACTGTAGCTGAGGGTCTGCTTTGCTACTGGCTGAACACACACTCACTCACAGACTCAAGCATAGAAATAGCCTTTGTATACACAACGGCTGTGAAGTAGAGGACAAGTTCATACTTTTCAAGCAGTCATTGCAACTCCTCTTCCTAGCACAGAGAACACTTTGGACAAACTTTACAATCAAGAAAGATCTAATATTTACTTTTCAAATATCAAAATTTATAATCTTGGTTAAGTTTCTGTATTTCTGTTTTTAATCTTTAAAAAAATAAGGAAAGAAAGAGACTGAGACTTCAAACTAATGGATGTCTCAACAGTCTGCCTTACCATGAGGAAGGTAACTGAAATAAGAATTTTGGTCACTCATAATTGAAAATAAATCTGTCACAACTAAAAAACAAAAGAATAAACTTTGACAAATAATAGAGCATTCCAGCCTGAAGTTATGAGATTATTTCAGATCAGGATTTAAGACCTGAATGTCTTCTTTCAGGGTAGCCCAAAGTCAGCTTCTTCAGAATGACCAATAAATATTTAATGACTGTGATCTGTAAATGGAAGCAGGGCATCAAATGTTTTAAACACCACGCTTACTCAAGACTTGTATCTTCCTTAGCCCAGACTCCTTGTCCTCTTTGACTGTGAATTTCCATTCAGATCCATAGACAATGTTGACTTACCACAGTGAAACCAGCGTGGTTAACACAAAATGGTATCTTTCACAGTTTCCAAAGATGCAAGTCTTTTGAATGTCACCACAATCTGGGTTCTCTGAAGAGCTGTGGACAATTAAATTCTCCCACCACAGTCTAACCTGTCTTTTCCATAAGTTCTAACTTAGTTTCTTTGTAAACAGTTTCTCCTAGTTGAATTATTTCCCCTGCAGAAAAAAAAAATTTCCCCCTCAAAGTCAGAAAGATACTACAATCTTCTGTTTAGTTGTAAACTTTCCTAACTAAAACATAACAATTCCCTGCTCCATCCACTGCACAAAAGCACAAAAGAGTTCCGTCATTTCTTTAAGTTAAATACTCCAAAAAAAAGAGACTTCAAGACAAAGCATGCCATGAACTCCCAACAGTGTGGTTACCTGCAAAAGAACAAGACAGGTAAAATTACAGTATAGATAGGGGAGAGACTACTGAGGTGCCACAGCTGAAGGAGGAGCTCTTAAAGTCTGATGTCTTCAGTAACAGGAAGAGTCAGTTTTCTTTGGGGTAAGGTCACTGGTAAGTTACTCATGCCCCAGGGAGAGCCTCTCCACCCAAGTGAGTATCAGTAGAACTAACTTTACTCATTGATTTATTTTAAAAAGAGAGATAGGAAATGAAGTTGAAAGGGAGAAGTGTTGGGGAGATGAATAAGATGGAGGTGGGCAGTAAGGGGATATGGTTACACATATGAAATTTTCAAAGAAGTAAAAGAAGAATACAGAGGCTATCAGCATAACTCATAAATGGGAAAAGGTCTCTTGGGGCCTTACCAGTGCTGAGGGAAGTATTAGCTAACAATTTACAATGAGGTCCTCATTGTCATCATTGGTGTAGCCAATTGTGAATCCCTATGCTCCCAAGCAGATAACTCTACCCCCAGGTTTAGATACATGACCTTTGCTAAGTTTAGTGGATCACAATACAAAAAAACAAGAACTTGGGAGGGGAGTTTATAGGGAGGAAGGAGTTTGAAGAGAATGGGAAGCGGATATGGGAGTAAATGTGGTCAGAATGAATTATATATGTGTATGAAATTGTCAAAGAATGTATTTAATAAATATTATGAAAACTAAGTACAATTATATAAGCTGAAAAAGAACAAAGAGAGGAAAATATCTCAGAGATTTAAAATTCTATATCATACCAGTTTCTACCACAAATGTCTTGAAGTTTGTTGACTTAGTTAAAAGAATACTCAGGCACCATGCATGGATTCAGAAATAATGAGTCTTTGTATATTTTGGAAATCAAACTCCTTTAGACTAATGTTTGCAAAGAATCATAATGGTCAGAAATCTATCATACATGGCCTTATAGTAAATAAGACAGAGATTTCTATATAAAGAATTCAACCACAAGGTACTCTGTAACCATGGTTATCTGAAGGAAAAGAAAATAATGGAGTTCTTATGGAGAATTCTTGAATGATTTGAATTTTTCTTGAGCCTTGAATGATGAATAATGTGTTGACAAGCAGCCCTGAAGGTAAGGACTACCAGGCATCTCTGAGCAGCAAACTGGTGTGTCAAATGTATGAAGACAGTGGGCTGAAGAGTGGGTGAATGATTTCAAATACTATGAGGAAGGAATATTATGAAAGTTAAAGACCTATGAACTTCAAAATAATAGGTACATTTAAAGTAGAGAAAGAGAAGAAATAAATAAATAAATTATTACTTAAGCGCTGAAAGCAAGTGACACATAGTCCAGTCACATAGGCCATCTGGGTTTGCCACATGTACTTAATAATTAAGACATTAATTAGAAAATATGTCTTAGCTTAGTTCAAATATCAGTGTTTCTTCTCTGTTTCTTGAGAATAGAGCAAAGATGAATATTGTGCTGTGTGAAATATATAAGGTTAAATAAAGCTCATTTACACATAAACTGCCTGATTTCACTTGTTTTCTTCAAATGGTCACATTGTTGGTATAACAGTCATGTGTTTAACTTGCATGATTCAGGATGAACATGCTTTTAGACATATTATCTTTTACCATAGTGTGGGAGTCTAGGCATATTTTCAAAAATATTTTCACTTGAAATTTAAAAATATGCCACTTGGCCATGAGGTCATCTTAGAAGATAAGCTGAAATATTATAAATAAATGCATGCTATTTTTCAGAAGAATAGCTATGATAATCGGGCTGTGATCAAATGCTAACCTCAATGAAGCTACTTACTCCACAAGTGAAGTTATTATATGGCTAAGTCAGAATCAAATTTCCATCAGTAAAATCAAGAATCCATGCCCCACAGATTGGCAAGATGGCTCAGTGGGTGAAATGATTGATGTACAATCATGACTGAAAGACACTTAAGGAAATACTCAAAATCCTTAGCCATCAGAGAAATGCAAATCAAAACAACTCTGAGATTTCATCTTACACCTGTAAGAATGGCCAAGATCAAGACTTATGCTGGACAGGATGTGGGTAGAGATAACACTCCTCCATTGCTCATATGAGTGCAAACTGGTACAGCCTCTTTGGATATCAGTATGGTGATTTCTCCAAAAATTAGGAAACAACCTACTTCAAGATCCAGCAATATCACTTTTGGGTATATACCCAAAAGATGCTCAATCATACCACAAGGACATGTGCTCAACTATGTTTATAGCAGCATTGTTTATCATAGGCAGATCCTGGAAACAAACTAAATGTCCCTATATTAAAGACTTATAAGGAAATGTGGTACTTTTACACAATGGAGTACTACACAGCAGAAAACAATAATGACATCTTGCAATTTGAAGGCAAATGGATGGATCTAAAAGACATCGTATTGAATGAGGTAACCCAGACCCAGAAAGACAAATATCATAAGTATTCATTCCTAAGTGGCTTTTTAGACATAAAGTAAAGAAAAACCAGCCTACAATCAGAATCCTAGAAAACAAAGAGGACACAAAGTGAGACATACATTGTTCTAATCTATATGAGAAATAGTGAAAGACAAGATCTCCTGGGTAAATTGGGAGCATTGAGACCATGGAAGAGGGTAGAAGGGGAGGGCAGAGAAATGGAGGGAGTGGAGAAAAATATATAGCTCAATAAAAAAAATTAGAAAATAATATAAAAAATAAAAAGACCTCAGTTTGGATTCCCAGAACCCTTCTAGATTTCCAAGTGTAGTAACAACTTCCATTTCTTGCCCAATATTTGCATTGTAATTAAGGGGACATGCTAGCCAGACAGCCTAGCTAATCAAGGAGAGATGGTGTTCAAATATTAAGCTGAAAAGTAATATATGAACATAACCATGCTGAAGTCTGGACTCCACATGTGCATATATATGCAAATATATATACTACATGTGTGCACACACTTACATACACTTGTACTGCACACACATATATTCATAGGACACATACATGCAGTGTACATGTGCATACCACATACACACTCCAGAAATAAGGTATAAAGAGGGCCCTTGTCCCAAGAATCCAAACAAATGTAAATGGGGATTTATATAGGTGGGAGCAGCAGATTTACTCACAGAAGTGTTTCTTTTCTTATTCAATTGACAAGGCAGTATGATGCTACTTCAAAGAACTTAATTCTGAATCACAAGCCTCTTCATCATTATAAAGTCAGGGGTTATAACACATAACTGCTTTTTTGCCTAAAAGGTAATTCAAGTATGGCACAGTTGGCTTTCACTTAGCTCAAGTAGTTGAAAATATTCAAAACAATTTCATAATACCCTGCTGTTGGTCCTTAGGAACTCACTGGCAGTCTTGCAGCTCTCATATACTGAACACATTCTCCAGACAGTGACAGCATTGTATTGCTAGTGGCCTTGCATAGCACAGGCTTTGTCTAGTTGATGATACTTAACCTCACAGAAGCAGTCAGAAGTCACCAAGCCCATGATCAAAATCTGACCTGTCACATATTCATGAAGGTATTGGGGGTGGTAAAAGAGGCTTTTTTTTTTTGACATTTTTAACGGTAGAAAAAATATCAAAAGAAGAATAATGCTTTGTGACTAGTGAAAATAAATGGAGGTCACATGGCAGAGTCCATATTAAGCTATTATTAGAATATAATAAATCCAATTCATACATGTGACTTTTTTGAGCTGGAACAAAGACCCAGTGCCCCACAGAGACAGACATATTTGCTCTGGAATTTTCTTTTTTATTGGTGAGCAATGACTTACAATTTTGCTTAAAACCTGAAATTCGAGAGTCAATATTTTTAAACCAAAAGATTTTAGAATTTATAGTTGTCTGGCTATTGAGAGCAAAATCCAAGTTTTCGTTAGCAAGATTTTTGGTGGTACAACAGTAATGCCAAATTTCTCACATTGGTACCTGGAAGTATGTGATTTTTGAATTATGCTAAAAATAAGAGTAAGCAAAATAATACATGAAAGGGCACAGTGTGGGCATGAAACTCCTGCCAGACTTGAGGAGACATGTTGACCTACAGAATTCAGGCCTACTTGCATTTCTTCCTGGCAGGCACATAAAACTGAACTTTTTATAATGAGTTGGGAAATGGACAAGTGCATGTCAATAAAAGACCAACCTCAGAGAATATTGGGACCCATTC
This sequence comes from Dicrostonyx torquatus, assembly GCA_028555095.1. Lineage (NCBI taxonomy): Eukaryota > Metazoa > Chordata > Mammalia > Rodentia > Cricetidae > Dicrostonyx > Dicrostonyx torquatus. Next base: position 795,029 of record JAQHUG010000453.1, on the reverse strand, counting down.
TTGGTAGGGGTTGGGGCAGAAAAGGCTATCTTAAATGATCCAAAATCCAAGAAAAAGGAACACAAAACACATTTAAAATCATAGGATGGCATGGTAGTTCCTGAATTTGCAAAAGTTTGCTTTTAAGCCATTTTAGGGATCTTTAAGTCCCTCTTTGAATACAATGATCACAGCTCCTAAATGTTTACTGTTTCATTCCCAAAGACGTACCCATTTTCGAGTATATATAGACAGCACTGTTAAATCCAGTAGATTATGACATTAAAAAAGGCATGAAACTGTGTGTGGGGGTCTTGTGTTAGTTAATTTTATATTGCTATGATAAAAAATACAATTTACAAAAGGTTGTATTGTCTAGCCTTAATACAAGGAAGGTACTCAATCTTACTGCAACTTGATATGTCATGCTTTATGGATATCCGTGGGAGGTCTGCCCACTCCTGGAGGAAATGGAGGAGGAAGAGTGGATTTGGGGTGGCAGAGAGGAGGTGGGGAGACAAGGAGCAGAGGAAGGATAGGAAACTGCAACCAGGATGTAAAATTTCAAAAAGATAATAAAAGAATAAAAATGAAAGGAAGATGACAGAAAGAAAAAGAAAGAGGGAAAGAAAGAAGAAAGGAAAGAAAGGAAGAAAGAAAATAAGGTTTTATTGAGTTAATAGTTTCAGAGGGTTAGAGTCTATGAAGGCAGAGCAAAGGAGTGGCAGAAGGATCATCTAAAAGCTCACATGTCAAGCCACAAGTAGGAGGAAGAGATCACAATGGTAAAGACAAGAGTTGTTTGAAACTCCAAAGCCTGTCCCAAATGACACCTCCTCCAAACAGGTAACACTCCTAATCCTTCTCAAACAGTTCCACCAACAGGTGACCAAGTTTTAAAAGATATGAGTTTATGAGTCCATTCTCATTTAAAACATCACATGGTTGCAGAGAATCCATGGGGAGTCTGAGGGGAATAGCTAGAGGTGAATCTATTAAAAATATGTTGTGTACATGTGTGACATTCAGAAAGGATGAATTAAAAATTATATATTAAACAGATAATACCTTGAGTGTTCTTAGACACATGTGACTGATTTTTCTAGTTTCTTTTTTTGGGACATATCTCTGACAGACAGACAGTTTCATCAGATGACCAATTAGCAAAGCGAGGCTACTTTATGACCTGCCACAGTATAAACAGAAGAGGAGAAAGAAACAGCCCCCAAGGCATCTGCTTTCATTCGCTGTTCTCTTCTGATCCAAAAAGCAGAGCCAGTCTAAATGGCTCGAGGCTTCCATGGAAGCTTGCAGTCTTTATTGGCATCACAGTGCAAATCGAATGAGCAAATAAAGCCACTGCTTCTGTGGAAAGCACCGCGGAGAGCAGACGGAAACATTCATTTACTATCCTCCAGCATGGCAGCTTCACTACTTAGGCTTCTGAGCCCTGCAGGTGTGCCAGTTTTAGCAAATTTTAAAATGTCGCTTTAAGATTTATCATTTACCTTTTACTATCAGAGAACTAGTTCCATAGGGATGCCTGTCCCTCCAGATGTCTAGACGACTCTATAGCAATACCAGAACATGCCGCATAGAAAGGAGACTCCTTCCCTGGACCAGTCATGTGTCAATTAACTATGAGGGCTTTGAGGCTCCTCCTGGCTTAGGCTTGATTGTTCTAATGCATTCCTTCAGCTTACTGCATGTGAACAACTTCGCCAAGATGTACCAACTTCACCAAGATGCACTGAGACTTATTTTTGTATCTCTCATCCTTACCTATTTATTCTTATTTATTGAATTTGAAGAATAAAAACATCCTTTTGATAAATACATTAATTGTCCTTAGTTACCTGTGTTGGTTTATTCTGATAGTCCCGTGTGTGCTTCTGTCTTGAACTGAGTCAGGCCTCATTCTGGGGTCTCACTCTATCTAGTTTACACAGTAGTGTCTTGTAAATGAACAACCAGTATACCGTAATTTAGCAATTCATTTTGAGCTGTTGGTTAACTTTTCCTAAAGTGCAACCTTTCAAAAGCTTCATTTTCCACCCCTGTGCCCAGTTAGCGTTTTCACTTAGGGCTCCTATTTCACTGTATGAAACACTACCGTTCTTTTGAAATGTGAGAAAATTGACAATCACCATCTAAGCTGTAATGAAGCTGAGAAGGGAGGCAATAATTGGGGGACAAAATAAGGGCTAGAAGTCAGCAATCAATGAAAAGTGTTCAGATGATTGTTTGTGTCTAACAATAATGCTCAGTTGTAAGTCCAGTATGCAGAGAACAAACATTAACTTCCATTCTAGTACATTGTAACCTCTCAAATAACCATTCACCTAGAATCTGCTATTTTAGTGATCTGCTCGACACTGTGTTGGTGGATAAAAAATAAATAAATGAAGCCTGTGGAGAGGCAAAATGCACGCTACCAAAAGAAAGTTATTAGAAAATATCTTTAAGTAATCTACTAAAATGGAGCAGATGGTGTGAATGGTTGATTGGGAGCTATTAAGCAATATAAAGGGCAGAAAAGTAAGCAGCCATTTGAAAGCTGTGATAGTCAGCTTGAAAGCAAAAAGAGTTAGAATTAGGAATATGTCTTAGTTAGGGCCACTATTGCTGTGATGAAACACAGTGACCAAATCACTTTGGGAAGAAAAAGGTCAATTCAGCTTAGGGTTCTACTTCTATGTCAGGTCAGGAACTTAAACTGGGAAGGAACCTAGAGACAGGATCTGATGGAGAGGTCACAGAGAAGTGCTGCTTACTGGCTTGTTCAGCCCACTTTATTACAGAGCCCAGGACCACCAGCCCAGGGATGGCCTCACCCAAAATGGCCTGGGTCCTGCCCATCAATCACCAATTAAGAAAATGCCCTACATGTCAGATCTTATGGAGGCGTTTTTCTCAACAGAGGTTCCCTCTTCTCTGATGAGTCTAGCTACATCAAGTTGATATAAAACTAACCACTGCAGAATGACAGGGTCTGTATGAGATTGGATAATTCATAGTATTTTCCCTCTTTAATATTCAAAGCAGATATATAAAAACTGGTATGGAAGAATTTGATGAAATTATATGCAAGACTTCAGAATGAGATCAATATAAAAATGAGATGATCAAGGAATGTGGTTTTGGTTAGTGGCTGTGCTGCAGATGGTACTCACAGCCCTGGGCATCTGCTGTACACCACAGCCTCTGCTTAGGGCTCCTATGACATTCTCCCAAGTTTTTGTGATAATCCCTAAAGGCTCTCATTGTCTCTACTACTCTGCCTACAGGGCACTTTGCTAGGAACTTGCTTTCTGTTTAGTATAAATGCATCATTCCTTCATCTGTCTTGTAAGCATCAGTATGAACATTAAGGCCTACGTTAATTATCTTTCAGAAACTATCTTGGAATTTGCCATCTTGGCATGAACCTGTAGTCCCAATCATTTGGGAGTTGGGGTAGGAAAAACCTTGAGCCTACAAGTCTGAATAATATGGTAGTTTATAGGATATTGCAAAATATCATCATCAACAACAAAAAAGCTGAACAAACAAACTGAAAACCTGATTTGCTTACTATTTCTAACTCCATCATGGAGCCTTTCTAACATTGTGTACCTATCATCATCCTTCTTTGTTTGCCTAGTGGCAACCCTTGCTTGCTGTGTTATATATAACACAGATAAACAGAGTAATGTCTAGCCAGACTTGCACTGGGAGGGGTGGGGAGGAATTGTTTTGTACCTTATATGGGTTTTCTTTGTTTCTGTTTGTTTATTTTAAAGTGGGATTTGAAAGAAAGAGACTGGAAAATGGAACGTGAACTCTCAGAACTCAGCCGGCCCTCTCAGGGACCAGGACCAGATGCAGATACTGAAAAGTGTCTCCTCTGCTCTGGTCCAGCTACCAGGCTTCCTAATTGTTCCGGTAGCAGATGGCTGCTTTCCCCTAGGGAATGGACCAGAAACTGCTGGGTGCCTCTTAATATCTGCTCTTCTCGCTCTTGGTAACAGAGACTTGGCTTTATTTAGTCTCGGGCCATGAGCATGTAGAAGATGGCAATTGCCAAGCTAATTGGCCTTTGCACCTAGGTAAGACCACTGAGATGATGCCCAGCTTTCGGTGGGACTTGAGGTAATCCTTCTAAAGAGACTTAAACATCTAGACTGAAAGCATCACTTTTCCCTCTCCCTTCCCCTCTTTCCCTCTACTTTGGCCCTTGCTTACTTCTCGCTGGAGTTTGGACCTTTCCTTGACTATTCTGATTTGGAGGTTGGCAATGGTGTTGAGAAGAGGCTGTGTTTGTTTTTAGAACTGTGGATGGATGTCCTTCACTGGGGGTTTTGCAGAATGAATGCTACCATAACTCTTCAAGAACCCTGTTAGTGAAGGCCAGGGGTGAAATGCCTTTGGAAACAAGCCATGTGCTGCTGTGAGGCAAGCGCCAGGATGTTCAGTTGAGTACCCACCAGCTCTGCAGATGTCCCAATGAAGCTAAGTAGAGACATGCTGTGCCGTAGGCCGACATCCTGGTGGTTTACAGACTAGAAGCACAGTCTGAGAAGACATGTGATGAAATGTGTGGGGAAACATAAAATTTGCGAGTGAAAAAAAAAAATGAGTCCCCAGACAGGTGTTCTCGTTCTCACAAAGACTAATTACTGAGAAATTTCTCAGACACTGTTCTCTTCAGACTAAATATTGCCACAACTGTTGTCAATCTGCCACTTAAGAAAGAGGGACCAATGGGCCTGATGTTCATAGACTTTACCCACTTTTCCATTCATGACAAAAATATTAAAAAATGTGTCTTATGCCTGAGTCGGTAAAGAGACAAACATATTATAAAATTATGTATTGTAAAATTTTATTTTCTCTAAACATTTGTCCTCCTCTGATATTTTTACGTGTGTATGTTTACACGTATGTGCGAGAGCGTACAGGTGCACCAAAGCCTAGCAGCTAGGGTCTACGTGTGCGGCACACCACTTTGCATTTCTGTTGTATTTTATTTCTGAGACAGAGTCTCTCACTGAGCTTGAAATTCACCAGTTTCCCTAGACAAACGGGACAGTGAGGCCCCGGAATCTTTTCATCTCTGCCCCGTCCACACAGATGTTTGCTTCACACCCAGCTCAGCTGCTGGGATTAACTTCAGGTCCTCCACTTTGCACGGGAAGCACTTCGTTGATTAAGTCATACTCCCGACCACTTTTCTTTTGGTTATAAAATAAAAATATTTCAAGGGCTCCCGACTACCTGGTGTATGGTATGCGCTGTGCTTCCTAGGTCTACTGGGTGGGTAAAATCCTCAGATAGTCTACATTTTAAGCAAGGAATCTCTGTAAGTATGCTTACAAATTAAAAAAAAACTTTTAAAGTTACCCTTCACTAATAACATTTTAACATGAAGAATTTACTACCTTAATGAAAAAATAGCAAACTTTTTGTCTACTTCTGTATTGGAATTTATTAAATTCTACAGGACTCATTGGTACACATTTGATCAAACCCAATCCATAAAGATTTTGCTGGATCCTAATTGAAGAAAAAAACTCACAACCTTTATATCCCTTTATTGATTACTAGCCTAGTTCATGCTGACTCTTCTGTGAAATCAGATTTTCATAGAAACATTTTCTATGTTATTAATGTTTTTATTTATACTAGACAGAATTCACATATTCAGCATTCACATATAAACTTTTATAAGCATTTGATCTAGTTGGTTGTTTAAATTTTTAATTCCTAATATTCTAATGATTTTCTTCCTTTCTCCTTTTACAAAGTATGCCAGAGAGCTGGCTCTCTTGGAGAGATCTTTGTATTTCCTTCATTGGTTGTACCAATAATCTTCTCAACATTTTTGTTTCTATTTTTTTATTACAAGAAAAATTTACATTTACTCCCCTTGTTCCCGGCCCTCCCGCTCCC
>JAQHUG010000453.1:774772-786975 GCA_028555095.1 Dicrostonyx torquatus | reverse complement strand
ATTGCATTGAATCTATATATTGCCTTTGGAAGAATTGCCATTTTTACTATATTGATCCTACCGATCCAGGAACATGGGAGATTCTTCCATTTTCTGGTATCCTCTTCAATTTCTTTCTTTCATCTTGAGTCAGATGTTCTTAGGATGTGGCTTAATAGTCCCCTATTTATAGGAAAGCCTTCAGATAATGAGACAAGTTTACCAAGAGAGGATGGAACAAGAGATAGAGAAAAAGAGCCCTGGATTTCTCATTTTTTTCTATTATAGGTATTTATCATAGTGCCTGACTTACACATAATGGCTTATGTCATTATGTTCGTACACTACGTGTTTACAGCTTCTACATGGTAGTTACACACAAAGTTACAGCTCACAATTGTTTCATGTCATTCCCTTCCCCCAGATTCTCGAACCAGAATGTGTGTACCCACTCCCAAAAGTGAGACTGAAGACAGTAGCACTCCTAAAAATTTCACTACTATGTAAGTTTGTAGAGATTAAATTAGAAACAAAATATGTTTAAGGCCATTTCAATACTAGCCACCTACTACTGTCTGGTATCTAGTCTATTTTTTTATACATATCCATTCACTAAACATCTAACTTGAAAGGAAGTTAAAATATCCTGTTATAAACTGCAGGGTCTGTGAATGTCTCTGGTGCTGTAATGCCTGCCATGATCTTGGAAGCTCCTGGAAGATGCACAGGCAGGTGTCACACCCAGGCAAATACTTTACTTTCCTTGTAACTTGCAGAGCGACTCATACTGCTTATTTGATTCATGAGCCCAATTTCCCGTACTCTAAGAACTAATACATTCCTCAGATGATTTCCTTTATTTATACAACTTTTGGTATGGTGTGATTTCATGAATCTTAGCAAGATCTTTTATCAAAATGAATCTGGTTGTGTGATAATTACAATACTATTTTGTAATGCTCAGAGTTTTTACCATAATTATAAAAAATTATTGCATTTTCATAATCTATATAATGTATCTTGATGATACGTTCAAAGCCACAATTACTCTTTCAAAATTTTTGAAAAAAATGATTTCTTTTATACTTACCTATTTTTACATAGATTCAGTATATGAGGAAAATTCATAATGCTTCTCTGTTTGAGCCTCGGTTATTTCATTTAACAAAATGATCTTCAACTTAATCCATTACAATGTAATTTCCTTTCTCTTGTGACTAATTAGTACTCCATTATGTTTACATACTTTATTTCTTTATCCATTCATCTGCTGATGGCCACATTGGTTGGTTCAATGATGTGGCTATTGTGAAGCATTCCATAATGACCATGGGTACTAGATACCCTTACTGTATGCTGACTTTGATTCATTTGGGCATGTGAACAGGAGTAACTGATCAAATGGTAGTTCCATATTGCATATAATCTCTGTCAACAAGTACCCTGAGAAAGATTACAAGTCATATGCTTTAATTTCAAAACATTAACAAATATAAATACAAATATTTATATTTAATATAATTAATAAATGTAAGTCAAGTACTTCTCTTGTGATCTATTCTTCAATTTTGTGTTGAAATTCAAAATATTTTTGTGACTTTGAGTGTTTTTTACACTGTAGAAATGTAGCTTTGACTTGAAGAGGCGGTCCATTTCTCACAGGATTTGGATTTAAAATAAAGGATTTTGTCTGTAGAAAATGATCAATAAAAAATTGACAAGAATGCCTTCAGCATATCAGAGCCAAGATGGTGGTGAGACACAGATCAGTTATAATATCATGAATATTTTCATTGTGCTTTATATATTACAAATGTTTTTTTCTTTTGATAATAGTACAACTATGCTCTTAGAATGTCTTTAAACCCTAGAGATTGAAAAATGTTCCTCTTATTTTGACTATAATTACACAATTAAAATCAGATTGTAGATTTGTGTGGTAAGATAGACAAAGAAGAAAATATTTATACTTGTATAATATCCTACATATTTTTATTAATCTTATTATTTAAGATAATCTACTTATTTATATTATTGTGCAATGAAGAACTGAAGCTCATAAAAGTTAAAAAGCTAATAAATATTAGAGCAAGAGTTGAAATCTCTATACTCATATTACCCTTACCTCGTATTAAAACATTGCAGGCGAAAATGTTATAAAGGCCCCTCCTTGTATTTGGGAAAAGTGAATAGTTCATTACCAGTTTGAGAACTAATACTGTGTGCATGTAGAGAAACATCACATTAAACCTATTTGTGCAAACACACAGTTAATGTGAGTTTCTTTAAAGAAAATGGACATGGTAAGGATGAATGGAAAATGCAGAAGGTAAGTGAGGAGGCCATGTTCTGGGTGGTGCCTCTGTTGGATGTGATTTAACTGTGTTCTCTAGAATGCCCAATTGATTGGAGGGCTGGCATGAGGATGATGCTAATACAATCTGTTATTGAGTCTACATGAAGTCAAGAAAGGGTGAAGGGAGGTCTCTGGGGTTGGACTTTCAGAGGCAGTTTTTGTGATGTGCAAGCAAGTTGTCAGAGAAAGAACAAGCCTGGTCTTGTGTCCTTATTCAGGTTTGTTTAAGATGCTCCTCATAGCTTCTGTGGACATCCCATCATTATTGTCTGCACCATGGAATCTTAGAGTTAAAAGGCAGTTTTCTTACATCCTACACTACACCATGCTGACAATCAGCCTCCAAAACTATGCACCTCTTTTCTTCATGAGTGCCTGTATCAGATATTATGCTTTAGTGACAAAATCTGAGTAATATAGACGGGCATAGCTCATTTCCTTTCTACCTACAGTTTAGCAGCTGTTCTGTGTCAGCCATTGAAAGATGAGAATCCTTCTGTGAGCTCTAAATGAATGAACGTAAAATGACAGTTCAGGAACACTGCAGGAAAAATCTGTATTAATTTTGTCTCACCTTTGCTTCTTCCCTGTGCCTCATCTATCCTCCTCCCTACCTCATCTCCCATTTTTGTCTGTTCTAGTTCAGTTATTAGCAGCTTGAAAAGATAGCTCAATCCCTTGGTGAAATTCCAGAAGAGTCACAACATAAAGAGAAAAAGTATCTACATTTTCTAGGAAACTGACAGTCTGTGGAATATGTTCTTACAAATATAAAAGATAGCATAGAGTTCACACTTATTTTTATAAAATTATTAAATATGCTGTGAAAAAATTAATTGGAATTTATTCTAAATGATATACAAGAATATTGCATAAATATCCCTGTTTGTTTTCTTAATCAATAAATATGTACATGTCAATTATATCAAAGAAGGGATGGGAAAGGACACTTGATATTTAAAGTGTTTTAAGCTATAAGAATATAGGGATCATGCTTGTGTAACAAGGACCTGCCCATTTAACATCACATACAGATATGTAAGTATGTGAGGTAGAGGGGATTGTTATATTGGCATGTGGTTAAATAAGCAAATATATACATATATGGGCATAATTTATTAACACCTTATATATTCATATATGTAAATTGTTGTATATAAATATATACATCTCTCTAGATATACTTTATCTCTACCACAAGGTGGATAAGTAGATACTGACATTTTTCTCTAGAGGAGTGCCTTCCAGTTCTTTCAGAGATAGTGTTTTGAATTATTAAAGAGAACACTTCACATTCTTATTTGAATATCTTATCTGCAAACAGATAAATTGGACACCACCACTATTCCACAGGATTTTTCATATTGCAAATGAAACATAAGGTTCTTTCTCAGCTATATCTTTGTTATTATCACCAATAAACATTAAGTATATAACAGAAAGAGGATCAAAAGGCTTAGTTGATTAAATATGAATTCAAAAATTAGATGGAGCATAAGTTTAATAGTGATAAGCATCTCTTCCTGATTACTTTCAGTTCTCACACAATTGAAGTTGCTCTTCAAATTTTTAATAATTAAGTTTTATTACTCAAAATATGCAGTTCTTCCTATTCCAAAATATAATTATCAACTGCTCTGAATATATATGTGTACTTATTTTCTCTTCATTTAAACAAAATTTCTTTGAGTAAAAGAGACTTTTTAAAATGTATACACAACTTAATTTTATAACTGAATCCTTCAAGCCTAACTAAAAATCAAAAGATTCATTTCTCATATGGCTAAGGCTTAGCCTAAAGATTTCTCATTTACCCCTCTTAGAAAGCTGTTGTGAAAATATATCTAAATGGGATTCTGACAGGATTTTCTATTCAAAACAAAAATATACATGACAGTATTTTCATTACTGTTAATATTGAAAATATTGGTGTCTAAATATTTATACTCTGGAGAAACATTGAATTAAAGTCTGACTAAATTAAGAGGGGACAAAATATAAAGCATGTACTAATCACCAAAGTAGATTTTTAAAATCAATCAGCTTTTAATATACTTTGTAGAGTTTCATCTTTTTGCCCACTGACATTTAGAAAGAAACTTAAATTGAAAAACAAAGTGAAATAAATATACCAAGGAAAATGATCAATTTAATAAAGGTCTTAATTAGGTGATTCATGAGGTCTCTACTTGCTCCCACCCATGGGTGAGTCCATAAATAACATACTTTCGAGCCCTTGTGTAAATAGTGTGTTGGCACCAGAAGAAGGTAAGATTGAAACTAACTCCTGGAATAGGTCTTGGCAGCTTCACTCCTCTGAGGCTATTGGTGTGAGTTGATGCAAAAGTGATTCTATGCAGGACAGTTTGTACTTCGAGTCTGTTGTGTTCTTAAATGTGAAAATATTGGTGTTGCTGTGAACACACGAAAGAACATCAGCTGAAAACAGTAAACATTTTCAACTCTTAAAATTATTCCTTGCTTTTGCCCTTCAGTGGAAATTTTTACCATATGGAAACAAAATCTTGCCAGGCAAAGACAGGCTAATGAGAATTAGTGTTTGCCTCTTGACTGTTTTGAGAATAAGCACGGCCTCGGTTGACATTTAGAGTTGTTGGCAAGTCCTATCAGCTAATAAACAGTGGACATCTACAAGGTCAGACTCCCTGTAGGAGACTAGACTAAAATCTTAGTGATAATTACTCCAGAGGAGTTCTTCTACTTAGAAAGACATAATTTCCTTCAGAGAAAGCCATTTCCAAAGCATTAGTCATTATTTCTCATTTGAAAGGACAATTGGAATTCAGCTTTTCCTTCTAATGCCTTCGCATTGCCTCAACATTGCAAGCAGATGCCATTACCTGCCGACACATACAAAGATAAACCAAGTTCAGCACTCTATCTTCTGGATTAAGCAGAAACATATAACCCTGTGCAGTTCCAAGTCATGCTTCTCCTTGAAATATACATTGTCAATTTTCTCATGGATTTGACTATACATTCTGTATCCCAAGACTGATCATGTTAATCTTTCTGATAGTGTAAATAAGTAATCACCCTATTTCTAATTCTCTGAAGCATTAGAGGTACCAAGGTTTTAACTTTGATCTTTTCAAACACTCATGGCTATTCATGACATTCTAACTTAAAATTGAATTGTGCTGCATCTTTCTACATTCAGGGAATAATTCATTTTGTCCAGTTTAATGCACTTAGACAGAGATGTCTTCAGTTGAAAACTGTCTGTTGTATAACTCAGTAATTCTGTTGGAGTGATTAAAAGTTTGCTTCTTGAAAAAACATGGTCGCCAAATAATCTTTATACTTCTGGATGCCTTCAAATGAGAACGTGGAAGGCTCAACATCAGAAATCGCGTCTCCTGGAACTGTAGAGTTTCATATACAGATTTCCTCTAGAGACTTACGAAAGCATCTGCATAAGCATTCAGAGTTCATGATGATGAAGGACTGACTCAAACAACACTTCTCAAAAATAATAAATAAATGAAAACGAATACAGTGGTTTATCTGATTAAAAGAAAAAGAGATGGTTTCAAAAGTGAAGTGGTACAGAAGACACTAGGAATCTCTAAAACCTTTTCTCTGGGTTCATGCTTCATGTGGGTTCTTTGATGGAGGAAGGTTGTATATATCACTCATACCTTCTTTCAAAGTCAACATACCTATTCAAGAACTTCGCTATGTCTGGAAAGTTCTGATGCTACTGTTTGTTCAACCTTCACTCAATCACTGCAATTACATGAATATAAAGATGTATAAAAATGCATCATCCTCTTAGGCTTAGGTCCCAGTGATATATTCCTCCTCAAAAGCTCTGGATGCAAACTTACCCAGACCGAAGAAAAGACAAAAGTGAAACTGCAAGCAAAGACTGAAGGCATTTTCCAGTTTCTAGGAACAGAAACTATTTGCCTTCTCGGGAGTCTTACTATCAGCACAGCATACACAATCTTATTTTGTATAATCCCTTATATGTGAAAGCTGTTTAAAGGTCATACACGTAGGTGTAACTTTACAGATGCGATAAATCTGATTATCAAGCACAATAAACTATTAGTAAAGCTATTAACTACATTGAATTCAATTTTTGGCATTTCTTAAACACATACAGCCAAAAAAGTACTGTTTCTGTTTAGATTAGTTTATATATGTAACTATAAAAGTTGTAACTTAGGCCCAGAGGTGGTAGTGCATCCCTTTAATCCCAGCACTCGGAAAGCAGAGGCAGGCAGATCTCTGTGAGTTTGAGACCAGCCTGATCTACAACTATTTCCAGGACAGGCTCGAAAGCTACAGAGAAAACCTGTCTCAAAAAACCAAAACCACCAACAAAAAACTTGTAACTTGAATTCATTATTCAATCTTATTTTATTCAATTTATGTAACTGCTTGTATTAGGATAGCCTATAATTGCAGTGGAATTAATGACTGTAGACTTACAGTTGAGAATGAGAAACATATAAGGCTTCTGTGCCAACTTTTCTTCCCCACCTCCACCTCCACCCAAAATTCATAGGAAACAGTATTGAAAGGAAGCCATTGATGAGAACTATTAAAAATTGGGATAGTAATCTTGAGTATAGCTCTTCACAGTTGATGTTTTCTGGCAGGGGTGGGAATAGGGAAAAACTCACTATTTGTTAAGGGGCTGGCCACTGGGAGTTTGATCATGCTCTAGTGAAAATATGAGTAACACAAACTGCACTTAGTATTTTTTCTATTCTTCTTCTTTTCCTTGAGATAGGTCACCAGGGAGGGACTGAACCTGGGAAGACAAGGAAGTGAATGTGATCAGGATGCAGGTGAAACACCCAAATAATCAATAAAAATATTATGTTTAAAAAAGAGAAAGAAGATACAAACCCAACTAAGACATTGCAGAAGACTTTTGTCTGACTTTATAATTATTTTGTGGATCCCCTACTCTGAAATATTTACCATATTTGTTTCATATGTGTTTTTAGTCAACCATGTTTGGTTAATAATTATGATACTTTAAATAGACATTTTGTTTAATTCTAGGGCTGTGTGAAGCACATCTATTTCCTAAATATGTGGTCTATGCAACCAACAGCACCACTATATTTTATCAATGGAAAACAGTTTGTTATGATCAACTCACATTGAAATCCCTGACAGCTGCTGAATGACCTGAAGCAGCACTTACAGTCCATGGATTGGTGGTCCTCACTGTGGTCTTCAGGTCATCTAAGTGCTAAATTCAACCCACTTTGTCTGGTATAAAGAAGCCAGATATCCAATGATGCTTTATGTCTGTCAGATGTGTTTTTTTATAATTTACTTTATAATAAAAATACACAATCCAATCCAAAGATTATTTTTTCTGAAGCACCCTTTTTACATGTTTCTTTACTTTGTAGGCAAGTGCATGTATGTGCATGCATTCATGTCATGTCTCTATTCACCATGTGGGTCTTGAAGTTCAGACTCAGGCCTTCAGGCTTGGCTGCAATCACCTTTATCTGCTGAGCCATAATTTTCTTAAAATAAAACTAGTAATAGAGCCGGGCGGTGGTGGCACACGCCTTTAATCCCAGCACTCGGAAGACAGAGGCAGGAGGATCTTTGTGAGTTCAAGACCAGCCTGGTCTACAAGAGCTAGTTCCAGGACAGGCTCCAAAGCTACAGAGAAACCCTGTCTCGAAAAACAAGACAAAACAAACAAACAAACAAACAAAAATACTAGTAATAGAATAAACTCAAAACATACAAAAAATTATTCCAGGACATTAATCTTTTGTTCCTACTTCAAAAAAGTTTTATTATTGTGAATCAAATGCAAATATCTGTCCAATAGCCATGACATCTCAGATGAAAATCAAAATTTTTAATGAGATCAGTGAATACATATCTGTCAACTTGTGTTCTTTCATGAAAAATAACATTATAATCCATGTGTCAACATTACAGTGACCCATAAATGAAAGATTGCCTATTGTTTTTCTAAGTGAAAGATGATTTTTAAATATCAAAAGTATTCAGAAGCATGAAGAAGTTCGTCAGTGCTCTGCTCTAAACATATTAATTCTTTTTATAAAGCTGTGTTAAAGAAACTACACCAAAAATGGGCATATTTATCATGATATGTCTTCACAACTAAGGATGCCAATACCTTAAATCATGATTTTTAAAAAGTACACTTATGTAAATAAGCATTTTGCGCTTAAATTATTCATTTTTTTTTCAAAATGAGATTTAGCTGTGTTGAGATATTTGTCAAAATTAAGTTTCTATCTCTATCCTTCTGCTAAGTTTAGTGGCACAGCTGCCTTGGAGCCTAAATTTGAACACACAACTTTTATAAGTGGGACACAGAATGCCATTCCATAAGTAGAATATGGGGTCCTTTTGACATGTTTCAAGGCCATAAATTTCCTTCCTACATATAGTAATTCTACTAAAACTGAAAAATTGAGAATGCTGTGTAGAGTATATTATATATGTGTGTGTGTGTGTGTGTGTGTGTGTATACATATAGACATTTTTAAAAGTGATGAATTGGAGAATTACATGAGTTATAAAACTTATTTGTTGCACAGTTCCGTGCTGTTTGATGGACAGGGAGTTGTTTTTACATGAGAAGACCATTCTACATGAACGACACTAATATGCAGGATCAATAAAAAGTTCTCATAGGGAAAGCAGGGTTTTCAATAGTTCTGCCCACTGCTGGGGGTGGATGTCTAAATTAAGAGTGGCATGGAAGATCATAGCTGCAATGGGAATGTCAGGAGCTATGGTGGGGCCCAGAAGGAGAATGGCCTTATAGATGTCAGATTATAAATAGAGTAAGATGGGAATCCAAGAGGTGTGGTAGGACATGAATGGTTTGGGTATATGGGACAAGAAAAGGTAACAAATGAGTTATAGGTGGTTGGAATTATGTTTTCATTGTCAGACAAAGGGAGAATAGACAGGGAAGAACAGGGTCCCAGGATGTATTCTGTGATGACTCAGAGACTAGGAATATGAATCTGCACTTTAAGACTTAGGTGTGTGCTTATCAAGGTATACTCTGCAGAAAGAGAACCTGTAAGAGTATGACAAGGTAATCTCATTACTTGATTATGTAGAGATCTATGGTGTAGTTCTAGTTGGAAGGCCCGAAGTTTGTAACACAAGAAAAGCCTACAATGTGGTGACAGTTTGAAGTCCGGAAAATATAAAAACAGAAACAGCTTAAAGATCTTAAACCTAAAGACAAGCAGGAGTCCATCTCTCCCCCATGCTTATAGGGGAGCCAGCATTTCTGTTCTGCTGAAGTCTTGAGCTGATTATCTGAAGCCCTTAAATAGGATATTATCCTTTCTTCAGCTTCAATGTCAATGCTTACTTTTATAAAGAAAAACCCTTTTGGGCCTTCTTAGAATAATGTTCAAGCAAATATCAGAGAACTCCTGCCCTCATTAAATGGGTATGAAATTAACAATCACAATGTGAGTACCTGAGCATATATGTTTAACACATCTAAGACCCAGCTACTGATCACTAAATATTATTGGACCTTAAAACTAACTGTCCATGGAGAAATGGCTCCATTTAGGGTAGGTTGAGAGAGTATCAGAATCCTGAAACAATTTATTGTGGCATAAGGTGGTGGGGCAGGGGGACAGAAAGACTTTAAAGGACATGAAGCAAGATCAAAGAGGCTCCCATTAGTCAAATCTAGTACAAATTATAATGGTAATGTATTATAACACAAAATAAGAAGTCATAAACCTTTAGTCATGAAATCAACATAGCTCAAGACTTCAGCAGAAAAAAATGCTGGCTCCCCTATAAGCATGGGGGAGAGATGGCCTCCTGACTCTACAATAATACAGAAGGAAAGTTCTAGGTTCTAATGGAGAATTCTGGAAGACACTGCTGTAAACAAGTGGCAAGCATTCTCAGTAATAAGACAAATGGCTTCATGTACTGGCTGGTAGGATGCAGTAAGATGAATGCAGTGTATAATTTCAACAGGAAATCAAACAGAACATGAGGAAAGACAAGGTGTACTCATATTGTGGGGTATTCTAAAACATACATGATCTTCTTCTTCAAATATGTCATATTGATGATTTCAAGCAAAACTTGAAGACTTAATACTACACATCAAGGAAGAATAAACAGATGTGGCAACTTAAATCAACATTTGATTTGGAACTGGATCCTTCTGCTAAAGGACGTTATTTGAGTAACTGATACACAAATTATCTGTAATTACATGACAATAATAAAAATTGCATTAATTTTTCTGACATTGATGGCTTATGATATATATATAAGGTAATGCCTTTGCTTTAAGAAATACTTATTTGTGCACTTCTTATGATCGTTTTATTTTCATATGCAGAAGTAAAAGATCTTTTTCTGTTTTTAAAGCTTTTCTCTGTATTTGAAATTGCTTAAGCTATACTTAATTTTTTTTAATGCTCTGGAGTTTAGAATTCTCTGTCTCATGTCCACTCACACAAGTGTGAAATACAAGTGATCACTACAGCCCCAATAAAAACTGTGTATGAAGTTTTAAATCTTTATTATTAAACAACCAAGTAGAAGAAATTGAATATATGTAGACACGGGGAGAGCAGTCTCATATTTCATCTTTTGATGAATCTTTCTTTTTATAGGGACTGTCCCCTATATGGTAATCATGCTTGCTCCACAGCGTCCATAAAACTGCCTTAGTAATTGTTCTCACCTATCTGTTTTATAGCTATTAAGGTAAAGTACACTCAGTCCTTAGTTACTATCTCTGAAACTTCTATACTCCTGGGCTTTGTTGCCTGGAAACTCATATCTTACTTGACTTCAAACCAAGATTTCCTCACTCTCCTCCTACCCCTCCAGGACTTTATTCTTAATGCTGTACTTAGACTCTTTCCCTACTGCTAGCCCCTAAAATTCAGATGTCTCCCTGGGCTTCAAATTCTTGTCTAATTAAGTCCCCACTATGCAGTGCTCTTGAGTAATCTCTTTAAAGTCTCGATTATCACCCGTCTATGGATAGCTCTACATCTCTTTTGTAGACAGTTGCCTTTTTCATGCACAGTCTTAAAGAGCCCTCTGCCTAGTAAAGACACATGGTTTATAACTGTCATGGTTTCTGGTTCTTGTTGTTGTTGTTTTTTTTTCTTCTTCTTCTTCTTTTTCTTCTTTTTCTTCTTCTTCTTCTTCTTCTTCTTCTTCTTCTTATTATTATTATTATTATTCACTTGCTTTTGTCAACTTGACACAAGCTAGAGTTATCAGGGAAGAGGAACTCCAGCTGAGAAAAGGCCTATATTTAATTGCTTATATCAAGTTGGGGGGCATTTTCTTGATTAAAGGATTGGTGTATATAGGCCTGTTTGAGAGGCCAGTGTCAGACCTGAGAAGATGATCTAAAGATATAAAGAAAATAGTCTGAGTAATCCAGTAAGCAGAGGTCCTCCATGATTTCTCCTTACATTCTTACCTCACGTTTCTGCCCTGACTTTGTGAGATGAGAGTTGTAAGATTAAATAAAACCCCTCCTCACCAAGTTGCTTTGGGTCATGACATTTTCTCACAGCAATAGAAAAACCCAAGACAGAAATTGGTACCAAGTTCATAGAATATTGCTGTGATAGACTTGACCTTTGTCAGGGGAGAATAACAGAAAGGATTGAAACATCGATCCAGAACATCCCCTGAGTGTTCCAGAGGATAATGAATTGTTGTGGGAACTTGGAAGATGATGCTGAAAGCAATGATAATGATGGCTGCTCAGCTTCAGAAGGATGTTTGAGAATCTGTTAAAAATTCCATTGGGTCCATTCAATATGTTGTATTAAGAATGTATGATTGGGGTTAGCTGGGG
>JAQHUG010000453.1:753974-764028 GCA_028555095.1 Dicrostonyx torquatus | reverse complement strand
TTTTTTTCCCAATGCATTTCTGGCTTCTTTATGAAAAGTCAGTTGTACACAGATGTGTGGATTTATTTCTGGATCTCTAATTTGATTGATCAGCATGTCTGTTTGTGCCAATACCATGCTGTTTTTATTACTATCGCTTTGTAGAACAACTTGAGATCAGGAATGGTGAGGCCAGCCACAGTTCTTCTGTTATTCAGGATTGTTTTATCCTGTCCTAAAAAAATCAAGCAAACAAGAACATAGGCTAATATAGGCTATAGTCTTATTTTTGTTCTTCAATGAATATTGTCAATCTTTCTGTCAACCACTAAATTATTCTCTTTATTGTGGTTTCTCTAGTCCCCTGTACATTTCACCAACACAGTTATCTCCATGAAAGTAAAGTTCAAGTACAATTCTTCCTTAGTTAAGAGGTTCATTGTTGTCCCTGGGTAGCACTGTGGTGCCAGTTACAGTTGACTCCTGCTTTGGAGACCTACTCAGTTCCATCTTTTTATTTTTATTTTAGTTTGGTTTTAAGATTATAATATAACTATATAATTTTTCACTTCCTTTTCCTCTTCCCAAATTCACTCATAAGTCCCTCCTTGTACTCTTTCAAAATCATGGTTCTCTTTCAAATTTATTACTTGCTCTGTCTGCATAATCTTATTGTTGTGTATGTTTTCAGGGCTGACCATTTGGTCCTGGATAAGCAATTGTTATGTTCTTCCCCAGGGAAGATTGTTTCCTCTTGAGTGTCTTAATTATGACTCTTTATTCTATCTCTATTCCATAGACAGAGGTCTAAGGTCATGTAACCCGAGGCTATGGCACTTCTTCCCTTTTCCTTCCTCATGCCCTCATTATCATTCTAGCATTAGAGTGTCTGTCAATGTTGTACACTCCTTTATGAAATTATATGTTGCTTTATATATATGGTTTTTACATAGAAGTTTACTTGGTTAATATGCCCCAAATGCTACATCATTTGTTTTGTAAATGTTAACTGTTTTATAGACATTTAATACATGGATGAAGAAACTAATGAGAATGAACAACAGTAATGAGGTATCCAGCATTCCAGAAGGCATGAATTAATTACATCAACTGCTAATGTATCTAGTCTTATGTAAATACTGGAGGGTCAGGAAGAGGTCAACAGTGAATTCTGGGCAATCCTCAGATAATTCCTTACCAGTTATAAGTATCAATTCATTTATGTAATCCAGTTGGCAAAATATAAGTAATAAGTTCAAAGCCTAGGAAATAGATAAAAATAATGCAAATGATATCTCTTATAAAATGACAATAGCATGCTGCTATTTTTCATGGACATGTGTGCACATACAAGCAGTAAATAAAAGCACAGCTTGTTCCTCAAAGGGCAGTACTATTTGTCATCTTTTGTTGCTTCAGCATTATCTTTATAATTGTTCAAAAAACAATTAGCTAAGATGGTGTCTCATTTAGCTAAGGTAATTATGTTAGCTTATATAAGGGAGATTATGCCTCTATTTAATATTTTAAGTGTGATCAAAACAGCTTAAAATGTAATGGTTTTTATTTGTACTATCCCCCTGTGATGTTTCCAGAAGTTTTTATTTTTTCTTCAGTAGCTACACCATATTTCAGAAATATACTATAGGTGGAAACAGTCACAATTTATACATTAATGGAGTGAAAAAAAAGCACAAGAAATGGAATTATTTTATACTTAAAGAAATATTTGGCCAATGGTGCATTATAACTCCTGTTTAACCACAAAGTTAAGTTTAAATTTTATAAGCTCATCATTTAAAAAAGAAATGTTCATTAACAGACGAGAGATTTTAGTAATCTTGTAAGATCCATTAAAGTGATGAAGAAGTATTGCTGAAATATTTAAGAGGAAGTCTTCAGCCTACAATTCACAAAAAGTCATATGTCTAAGCTCTGCCATGAATCTTAGGAGCAAAAATGCTGTATTCAATTCAGGGCAGTTACACATGGGTCTAAGAGATGGGAGAAAATAGAACGCCTATATTTGGAAGAGTTGACTGACCGACCCTATGTATGTATATTTTCCTTCCTCCAAGAGAAATAATTTAAAAAAAAAAACAAATTCTGTTTTTGAAACATGAAGAAATGTCTTCAAGGAGCTTGAAAATTCCCAAAGTACATAAGTTATTCAAAGTTTCTCCAGAACAAGATTCTCAAAAGTAGAATACCTTCTCTCTCTCTCTCTCTTTCTTTCTCTCTCTCTCTCTCTCTGTTACTCAAAGTAAGTTCTTGCTATCAGCATTGTCTACATATGGAGAAATAGATGTCAGCTGCTACAAGATTATGGTAAAGATAAACACATTCAGAACTCAGAAGATCAAAAATCTCAAAATGAGAAGAAGTTACTGAGTATCCAGAACAATTAATAATGATATATTTTATCTGGATTCCTTAATTCTGAAAATTTGATGCTCTAAGTATGTAGAAAAGTGTATAAAACCAGAGAAGGACAATCATAACACATAAGTGTGAGTACTTTTCATCTGTAATTTATTTTTATTGGCAACAATGGCTATTGTAAGATGGAGTAATAATGTCATGACTTATGTGATGCTTATTTTTTCAATCATATAGATCTTTATATAAAATTTCTATACACGAGTCAATAAATCATTTTTAAAAGCTTGAAGTATAGGAGGAAGGGGAGATAATCTCAAGCCAAGAGGTGAAGAGAAGTTTCTAGACACTATATACATACTGGATTCAGAGAAGTACAGTGCACTAGGAACAGAAAGACAGATAGAGATAGATCTAACCCTATAAATTGGTTCAATAAATCATAGCTCACAAATAAAGATTGATAAATGTCATACATGGTAATTTTTGACAGTCATAGTTCCTTGAGTAAAATCTAAATCAAAACCCAATGAAGATTGCAATTTGACTTACTAATAAAAATGACTACTTTGTATATTTATTTATTTTCATGCATAAGATTTTGAAAGACTAAACTTAAAATTTAAATATCATTAATATTTTTTTCTCAGAATCAGTACTGTAGCTCAGGGGTATAACAGTTGCCTAGTGTGTGTGAAGCCCTGACTTTAATGACCAGTACTGAAAAAAAAATCAAAAATATTTTTCTCTGAGATGACAAATGTTTTCTCTTCTATTACTCATTTCCAGTGAGCATCTATCAATTTATGCTAAGGCTACAAATCAATACTCGGTGGCTGCATGGTTTGGTTCTCAGAAAGCTGCATGCATCCTTAGCCCTCTCCAGTGTTGTCTCAAGCTCTCCGTAAAATTTCCTCTTCAACAGATACCTCTCTTGTAGCAAAAGTCAGCAGATGCCTTGTTATTATCCATTCTTCTCAAGCCATTTAAAATTGTTAGTGATTCCCCTCGTCTTTAAATCCTCCCTCCTTTGACTTCTCTGATACTGCGGCTCTCCACGTTTCCTTCCTGCCATTCTGCAGCTGTCGTTGTTCCCTGCTTTTCTCCTTTGCCTGTAGTGTCAGTGTTTTCAACATTGCATTGAATTGAGAGTAGCTTGGTTTTAGCTTATGATGAAGGCTCTTTTCTTGGGATTTGCAATTTATTCTTATAAACTGAATGTGGTTTCCATATTTTTATTTAGATTTTTTTTGTCTCACAAACATTAAAAAAATCTTTCAAGACCATTTTATTCCAATGTAGCATTTTATTATTTGGAAATTTCACATCATACTCTCCCAACACACTCCTTTCTTAGTTCATCCAAATCTACCCCTCCTTATGACCCCCCTTCCCTTCAAAAAAATAAAAGAAGAAAAAATAATACTAATTTGTATTGCCCACACACACACACTAGAGCATGATCAGCCCCTTAAAGAGTATTGAGTCCTTCCCTACCCGCTCTTCTGCCAGAAGCCTCCAATTATGCAGAGCTATATTTGTGCATCTTTATCAAAATTTTTAAAGCTTTCTCTTCAATGACTTTCTGTCTAGGCTGTTACTGTTCTGGGGGCGATGTTGTGGGTTATCACAGAAGCCTTCTATGTCCCTCTTTCTCAACTGTATGTCTGCACTCATTGATAACATTGCAAAAGTAGATTCCTTGTCCTTTACAGTCAGCGAGAGCACTGACCATGGATATTCACATGGTCCCCAGCATCAGCACATGCCAAGGACCTCAGAATGTTCTCCAGTGGCAGTACAGACCATGGAAATAAACACGGCCCTCTGCCACCACAGCACAGGCCACAGATGCCATTCTAACTCTTGGAAGCAGCACAGGCCAAGGACATCAACATGGCCTCTGGGGCGATATAGGTCACAGATGCCAATGCCATTTCCAGTCGTAGCCTGGCCTATCTACATAAACATGGTCACATAAGGCAGCACAGCACAGACCATGGACACCGATATGACCTTCAGTGACAATATGATCCACGACATGACTGCAAGTGGCAGAACAGACATCTGTCTAACCCTTGGTGGTAAAACAGTCCACAATACATCAATACAACACATGGCCGCAGCAGAACCAACACCCCAACACCTTTGCAACAGCTTCAGGTGGCAGTGTAGGCCAATCACATCAACATGGTTCCTGGCAACAGCACGACCCAAGGAAATAAACATGGATTAATTGGGCAGCACAGACCAAGGACATCCACATGTACTTTGGTGATAGGTTATATAGGACACAGACATCTGCACAGCCATCCGCTGCTGCAGGACCATGGATATCCATATGAACCTTGGGCTATAACATGCCTGGGGCAGCAGAGCACAGATAGAAACATGACCTCCAGAGACAGCACAGACTATAGAGGTCTTTTGAGTTTTTCTAATCCAGAAAATAAACTGTTTCTTCAACTAAGATATCCTGTTGATGCCGAGAACCAGTGCAATCAAACGGATGGGCAGTGAGTTCTGGGGTTGAGTCTGTGCAAGCTCCAGGCCTCTGCACACCATCTTGTTGGCTCTACTCAATAAAGCCATTTTGCCCCAATCCAGTTCCACCTCTCTCCACTGCACACTCACCATTCTTTTCCCACATCTTTTCCATCTCTTCATCACATATTCAGATATCATAGTGATATTAGAAATTACAGTGTGTCACATCATATTTTTTAATTTTACACAAATAGCTTAAACTGCAAATATTCATTACAATGAGTTGTTGATCTGATTCAAGGCTTCTTGTATCTGAAGCATCATAAGTACTGGAGGATAGCTGAGACTCATCTCGAATATCCCATTGTTGCCCAGAGTCAAGATGATGTTGGGCCTAGGCAGGTTGTTCAGGGTAGGTTCCATGTGAGATCCTGGCTCAGCAGCACAGCTCCCAAACCTCAAGCAACTGCCGCCCTTGTCTCACAATCCTAATACCAAATACCAAACAAATAGGTTCATTTGTTGAAACTGGGTTGACTATTTTCATCCTTACCTCCACAGGTAAAAATCTTTAGAAATGTTTGTCTCAATTTTGTAGATGTTTCTCTCTGATTTATTCTACATGGGGTTGGTATAACACTCTCATTCTTACTTCTCTTGAGTTGGCTCCACCTCAACATTTCTCCCATCACTGCAGTTGAACAAGTCTTTCCGTCAATTTCCCATGCCTCTCATAGTGACAGAATGACTTCTAAATGATCTCCCAGTATCCACTCCTCATATGAGTGCTATCATTAGACTCATGAGTGCTGTAGTGATCTTCCTAAAATGTATACTTCCATTTTCATACATATTTAATGTGTATTGTATGGTTACTTTTCTGTTGTGTAAAATATCATGATCGAAAGCAACTTACAGAATAAAGAGCTGATTTTGAGATTTTGTTCCAGAGAGACAAGAATCGCGCTTCCATCATGGCTGGGAAGCATGACAGCAAAAGTAGCCATGGTGCCTGGAGCAGAAAGCTGAGAGGGAGCACACATCTTCAACTGCAGTTCAAAGTAGAGGAAATAACAGGGAAGGATGTCAAAGCCGTCCTCCAATGACATACTTCCTCCAGCAAAGCTGTACCTTCTAGAACTTGTGAAACAAGGGCACCAACTGTAAAGCAAATGTTGAAAAACAAGTGCTCCATAGGAGAACGTTTCTCAGTCAAGTCATCCCATCTCACAATAGCCCTTAGCAGAAAAAAATATCATTAAATATAGGGTTTGTGCTCTTATCCTTTATCGTTTCTTCCAGTGAGAACTCACCATTCTCCCTCTAACTGCTGTATCCAATGTGTGTTTATGCAATTTCCAATAAATACCAGAACAAACCAATTTCCAAAGCATCTCTTGTACCTTCCACTTCCACCTGACTCCTTGTACACATCTTTCTGTGTCATGTTAGCCACTTCAATGAAGGCTTCCATACTTTCTCAATGCCCTGACAACATAACAGACACCAGCAAATTAAAGGAGGAAGCATGTATTTGGGGTTCAGCTTTTCAGGGTATTCTAGTTATCATTATGGCGGGATTGGCATAGCATCAGGCAGGGGTGGACCAGTGTGTATTTACAGGATCATAAGGTAGCTGGTCAGGCAGCAGTCCACCAGGAAGCAGAGACAGGACCCTGCTGCTCAGTCGTCAGAAGCCTTCATAGCTTATATCTCACAACCAGGCACTGTGTGCCCAAAGTTTCACAAGGTCTGAAACTTACTCTACAGCCTGGGATGAAGTGTTCAAACAAACAAGCCTGGTGCACAGATCAGATATTCAAACCATAATAGTTTCTGCAATTAAATCTATAATTTTGATTATGGCAAGTTCCTTCTGCTACATTGTGACATCTTCATGGAAGGACCTACATTTCTCATTCCTACAAAACAGAACGTGCATGTTGATTTAAGGAGAAAAGAAATGCTAGGTCATATCATAACAATATGATACAACTTCTTATTAGCTTAGTATTTAACATAATACTTAACTGTAGGGTAAAAATACAGTTAAGAGAATGGATAGACTTTTACTAAAAATGAAGTAAAAGCTTACTCTTGAAATCAGAATTTCAGATGTATATACAAAATTTAGTAGCTAAAAACTCAAGGCTTCATCATAAGAGCTTTCAAAAGTTAGCATTCTAACACTAGAAAGTAAAGTGTTAAATTTTATTTGTTCAAATTACTAAATTAAATTATTAATTATTAATAATTCTGGGACAACTGATTATTAAAGGTTCAGTGACAATGCTGTAATCCAAGACAAGAATGACTTTCTGGAACATATGACATGTTAAGAATGAGATGCAAGTGCACTTCTGCTCAACATCTAAATTACAGGGTACTTTGTATTAACATATTCTACATGGAGAACTTTTCATGTGGGAGAGAGAAATGAATTTGCTTTTAAATCTTCTGACTTTGACTTCCCTGTGGCTAATTTTCACCTAACAGTATGTGGTAAAATCAAATGCAGTTTTCATTCATTCTTGGCTGACATAGTTGTTTAGAAGAAGGCTACCCGCTGGTTTGGGAATGAAAAAAGTATTGACTGAATGTAGCAAAATCGATCAGACCTTTTAATGTTTTACATCTGTTTATTTCCTACAAATTTCAAATGGGTTGAATGATTTTGATAAAATTTGCTGCACTTCACTTTTAAGCCTCAAGATTAGAGGAAGGCCAATTACAAACTCTTCATCGTTATGTGAGATGAGTATATTTTTTGAGCAAAATTATAAAATAGATCTAATATGTGTGTCCTCAATGACAGCATATATTTTTCTACTTGATTTCCTCTCTGAATTGTAGCTTTTCCCATAACAGATCAGGCATATTTCTAGTCAGAACTTGGAAGTCTATCTTTTTCCTGCCTCAAAAGTGTAAGCAACAACTCTAAGATAAAGATGCATCCACAGATGGAGGCAGGTTTCCTGTTACACTGTGAAGCACCCCAAGTCCCTTGTGTTTTTGTGGGCCATTGTGTTAAATTATTCATGAAACCATGGGAAGTAGATTTAACATGTCATTGACTTTTCATTCCAAAATGAACTAAAAAAAATCTACTTACCTTGTTAATTTGAAAATTACGTAAGAATTCACAATTTCAGAGTAGGACCCCTGATATATATTTATGCTTGATGATGATGATTGGTACTTACTGATGTCACAGGTTCCCAACCATGTCTTTCATATCCCCAAAGAAAACAAAAAGAAAGCCACGTTTCCTTTGAAATGTTGTTTAACCTATTGATTATTATTATTAGCAGCAGTAGTAGTACTTTTGTGAGGACATATTAGAGGAATGAACAGACATGGAGAAACATTTTGCCACCTATACTTCAGACAAGGGAAAATCAAATCTAGAAACCTACCTCCCACTCCATATATGGGCCAATGAACTGGAATGTTCCCAAAAGGACAAATATAAATGGTTAATAAATATTTTCTTGTTGTAAATGGGGAGGAGAGGTGTGGGTTATATTCCCAGCTCTTAGCTCCCAGCCCCCAGCCACTGGCCCGCTCAGCCACTGGTTGCTTGATTATGCCCAAAATAATCACATGAGACTGTATTCATTTAAACTCAGCCTGGTCCATCATCACCAACCTCTTCTTGGCTAGCCCTCACCTCATAAACTAACCCATTATAAAAGTCTGTAAATCACCACGTGGTGACTTACCGGAAAGTTCTAACCTGCATCCATCTGCGACAGTGGCTCTTGGCGTCTGGCTCCCTTCCATCTCTCTTCCCAGAACTTTCTTTCTGTCAACTCCACCCACCTAAGGGCTGACCTATCTTACAAGCCAGGCAGAGTCTTTATTTAACCAATCAAAGCACAGAAATACAGAAGACGGACCCTCCTACATTTTCTAAAGTTTCAAACATTTGTAGTCATTGGGGAAATGCAGAACTCCATCTGACCCAATACAGAATGGCTGCCACCAAGGAAATAAATGGCAGCAAATGGTGGTGCAGAAGTAAACAAATTAAAAAATTATAATTAAATAAACAGAAACAGTATTCACTGTTGATAGGAGTGTAAGCTGGTGCAGTTACCATTAAAATGAATAAGAAAGTTTCTCAGAAAACTAGAAATGAACTACCATATGACCTAGCTATACCACTCTTGGGCATATACCCAAAAGACTATATCATAACCTGGAGATACTTGCATACCTAAGTTTATTTCTTTACTTCACGAACATAAAGAATAGAATCAGCCTAAATGTCTTTCAACAGGTGAATTAATAATAAAATTGTTGCTCATATACATAGTGTCACGAACATAAAGAATAGAATCAGCCTAAATGTCTTTCAACAGGTGAATTAATAATAAAATCGTTGCTCATATACATAGTGTCATTTTATTCAGCCGTAAAGAAAAATGAAACCGTGAAACATGTAGGAAAATGAGTGAAACTAGAAAATTTTATACTAAATGAGGTAAACCAGGCTCAGACAGAAGAACACATTCACATCCTAGTTTGTGATTTTAGTATGAGTGCAGTTCTGCAAACTGAGTGTGATAAAGTATGGGAAGCCAAAAAGGGGTCCACAGGAGGTGAAAGAGGCATTCTGGGAAGGGTGTGGGGGAGAATAGCAGATTGCTGTGGAAGGGGAGGGGGGAAGGTGGAGGCAGAAAGGTGGCAGCAGGGAGAAGAGGCAATGAGGTGGAGAGGAGTGAGCAGGGAAGTTTAACAAGTCTAAGTGCTTGTGAAGTTTCCATAAGGAAACTTGTTGCTCTGAGGACTGAATGAACAGTAAAATCTAGTTCAATAGGATGGAAACCATAAAAACCATTAATCCTTAGCCAATACCAATATTACACAAATTATAATTAAATGTTATTTATTTTGTCTTTTCTTTTTAACATTGAAAATTGATAATTTTTCAAACAAATTATTGTCATAATGATCCTTCCCATCTCCCCACCTACAAATATCTGCAACCTGTCTTGCTATCTGAAAAAACAAACAGGCATCTAAATAATAAAATTGATAAAAACAAAACCAAACATGTAATTAAGGGAGAGGTGTGGGTTATGTTCCCCAGCCGCCAGCCGCGGGCCCGCTCAGCCGCTGGCCACCTGCACCCGAAATAACCACATGAGAACGGCATTCATTCAAACTCTGCCTGGCCCATTATCTCTAGCTTCTTCTTGGCTAG
>JAQHUG010000453.1:700700-711082 GCA_028555095.1 Dicrostonyx torquatus | reverse complement strand
CCCCCAGAGAACTCAGACCGGCACTAGATAGGATTCTAGAAAATGCTTGAACTCACCCAACTAAGATCTAAAGTAATTATAATACAAATAACTATATATATATATATATTTGGTCACAAAGCTGTTTCACAAAAAGTGTAAACTAATAAGCTGTGTATTGTCTTCCTTAATCTTGAAGGAACTGTGATTTAATAAAACCAAAACAAGTTTCAGTAAGGCTCAAAATCACCTTCTTACAAAACAATGTGTTTTTACCACTCCTGAGGACACCACATTAAGGTTGTCCTTTAACACATCCTAAAAAGGCCGTTCAGTACCAAATTAAATTCAAGATGGATATGCTAAATTCCTGTTGGCTTGAAACGTGGTATTCAATGTCTTTAAGCATGTCCCTTCTAGAGATGTTACTAATAATTGTTAAGGATGCTGTGTCTCTGGAATGGGATCTTTCTCTCACATGTCTGTGTTGCTTTCCAGACATCTCAGGTGACAAAATTTAACTGGAATTGTCAGGGGGTGATACTGGTGCAGGAGGGAAGATAACTGAAGCAGGTAAACAAGACACCTTAAACAAGGGAAAACTGACGTCAAGGGCATGCAGATGTTGTTTTTATTGTTAACCATTGTTTAGATGTATTTTGAAAACCTCGGTTACCTGGCAATTCCTCTGCTCAAAACTGCAAACAATTGCAGAAGACATAAACTTAGAAAGGATAGTTTCCATCGGGCTCGGGATTGCCCATGTGTATTGTTCATGAAGTTGACTTTCATTTTCCTCACACCTGTATGACACACGTTAGAACACAGTGACAACTGGAGGGCCATGTTTCTGTGTTCTACCCTGTCAATCTTTTGCTCAGGCTGATTTCTTGCCTTCACATGGCCTCCTCTGATGGGGAAAGGAACACAAATCTGGCTGAGTTTCAGCAACAATAAATGTTTAATGCCGTTGGTACAGGGTCAGGATGGAGAGCTAAGAAATCTGTGGTTTTTTCGGGTAATATAATCATCTACTCAATAGAGAAGCAAAACTGATCTAAGTTGATCTTCACATGAAAGTCAAAATCACAGACTTTAAATAGACTTTAAATATTTAAAAACAGAACCTACCTTGTGGTGGGTGATAAAGGACAGTTCCTTTGGGAACGGCACAGAGAAAGTGATGTTAGGGGTCGGGTTTTTAGTAGATGTACAAGTCAACTCTACATCCGTATATATATTTTTATTTCTCAGGTATGTTCAACCGTGTTTTAGGTTAAATATATGATATAATCACCCTTTAAAGCTTTTTGGTATCAGGTGTCATCAGAACATGGAGCCAGGTACGATTTTGTGATTAAGCAGAATAAAGATGAGATTTTTAACATCCCCAACTTTTAGTAAAAGTCTGATTGGGAAGTCCTTCTGTATATGTGTTGCTTTTATTGGTTAATGAATAAAGAAACTGCTTTGAGTCTATAGCACAACAGAACAAAGCTAGGTAGGGAAAACTAAACTGAATGCTGTAAGAAAGAGAGCAGAGTCAGGGAGAAGTCATGGAGCTGCCACTGGAGACAGACACCTGCAGGAACCTTGGTGGTAAGCCACAGCAACATGACAATACAGAGATTAATAGAAATGGGTTAAACAAAGATGTAAGAGCTAGCCGATAAGAAGCTAGATCTAATAGGGAAGCAGTGATTTAATGAATACAGTTTCAGTGTGGTTATTTTGGGAATCTGGGTAGCTGGGAAACAAAAGAGCAACTCCCTACAACAAAAGTTCATGTGTATTTTTTTTTCTGTAGCATCACATTGCAATGCTCACAAAAGGCAGAATTTCCTACTATGACATCTACTACCAAGCCAGATATTCTACAGTGGAACAATTACTATCAATTCAAATTTTTCTCTGAAAGACATGTATGTCTGGGCTGGAGAGATGGCTCAGTGGTTAAGAGCACTGCCTGCCCTTCCCGAAGGTTCTGAGTTCAGTTCCCAGCAACCACATGGTGGATCACAACCATCTGTAATGAGATCTGGTGCCCTCGGCATACATGCAGACAGAATACTGAGAATACTGTATACATAATAAATAGATTTAAGAAAAAAAACTACATATGGAAAACAGTCTGCTACATTTAAAAAAAGACATGTAAGTCATCAGAAAACTAAAATCTTTGTATGAAACAAATACAGACATACAAATATTTCACATATATTCTAGAAAATAGACAAAAATCTAAAATATTAAACCAGTGATCATTTTAATTTAATTAAATATGTGATACTTTGATAGGACCTAGCTTCAACTTGTGATACTGGTTTCTGTAGTCATCAAATTTGGTGCACTTTTCTATCTGATAATTTCAATATTGCTACTACAGTACATTGAAAGAAGAATAAGAACAGAAAATCTTATTAATATAATTCTCTCACTGTATTCTTTAACAGACACCTTTAACAGATGCATTGAATTGCCATGGTTGTAAACCTCACATGAAATATAAAATGCATAGGCATGTCATAGGCACAGAGTTTCAGAACCAAAAAGAATTTTTAAAAATATTCTAATTTTGTTTCCTTTAGATGAGATTTTAATAATCACAACATGAATTTAAAGCCATTGAGCAATTTAATAATTATTTCAACCGGAACACATGTGCTAATCAAAACACACACACACACACACACACACACACACACACACTGATACCTATATGAAGGCATCTTTATATGTAATCAAAATAAAAGAGTAAAATGCATGTTAGAGAAGTAGCCATCCCAGGGGTTCACACAGTCTGTAAGATATACCTAAGCAAGAATCTGTATGTAATTTAGAAATGCTATAGTTTATTTCTCTGCTTGTAAAGTCTTGCTTTCTCTTAACTACCAATGTCTCCTAATTACATTTAAATTCTTAATGCTGCTCCTTATAGATTGGGCAACATTACCACAAATGGCTTTTGCCAATTCCCCCATCACTCATTTGTAAACTTTCTATTTTCTGCCCTCCTCCTGTGACTAAATCAAACCTGTCAAGTCCTGCTGTGCAATTCTCCTTCATCTTGTATTGGAAAGTGCTCCTACTCCTGCAACCCAACATGCAATTAAAAATCCAAACTGCTAATAAACAGCGTGGATCTCTAGGCTGGAAAACAGCCCATCTGTGCAGCAAACACCTGGGTGTGAAGAGTGAAGCCTTGTCCTATTGATTCAAAAGCAGAGTATAAATGGGAAGGAAGCCTGGGGAATATCATCTCACTCAATACCCTCAGAGCTGCTAATAAACCCAAGCCCCACTCACCACCCTACAGATGTGGCTTCAATTTTTCTTCAGTTTTTTTTCTCTTTATTCCTTTAAAGTTAGGGCTTCTAGAGTTGGCAAGCAACAAGAATAGGATGCCCCATGTCACCAACATGCTAAGAATTCTTGTCTTTCCCCCTGAAATGTAGTCAATCATCTTGCATTTTCTTACGTCAGGCCTACTTGTACCCAAGTGCCTATAAGCCCTTTCTGAAGAGAGCCTGGTCTTTTCTGTTAGTTAACATGAAACGCTCACACAGTTGAAGAAGTGAGATAAGCCATGACGGACTGAACAAGAACTGACATGGACGTTTGCCAGATTTAATATGCTGAGTAGGCCACCAGTTAGCAAGCAGTTTAAATGTGCCTGCTAGCAAATGCTTCACACTTTATGACTCGTACACCTCCTATCGAGCTCTTCTACTCTTTCTTGTAGCATGAAATGAGTATGGCTGTGTTCCAATAGAACATTATTTACTAAAACAAGTGTTAGGCTAGATTTGGTCCACAAGTTACAGTCTTTGACCAATGCTACAATTGAGTTGGGTCTAAATCATGGTCCTATGACATTAAATTTGCTTTACTGGAAAGTCAATTCAACTCATAAGATACACAGAAATTCTCCTAATTTGGCAAAATAACATGATTGCTATAGGACAGTTCTCAACCTGTGGGCTGCGACCCCTTTGGAGTTGAAGGACTCTTTCACAGGGATCGCATACCAGATACCCTGCCTATCGGATAGTCACATGTAGCAAAATCACAGTTACAAAGTAGCAATGAAAATAATTTTTTAGTTTCGGGTCACCACAACTTGAAGAACTGTATTAAAGGGTCATAGCATTAGGGAGATTTAAACCCCCTGTTGTAGGAAATGGGAATTAAACTTTTTAACACTGATATAGAAGGGAGATGAGATTTAATATACAATAATTTTTATGTGAAACAATTTGAACTAATCAAATTTAGCACACACTCCTATGACATAGTTCATACTACAGAGACGCGCTGTCATGCAGGCAAATTATAACTTTGGATAAACAACAGAAATGTTTAAAAGTAAAAACGGCAATAGGGGTTGGCATTTCAAAGATGGAAAATTTAAACAAGACAATAACATTGACGGAGGCAAGGAGAAAGGCAGAGTCTGGTTACACAAGGGCAACTCAAAGGCAGACGAATAACAGGATATGGCTAGAAGGATAAATGGCTGAAAGGCAAGTCCTCTCCATGACTCACTGCTGATGCAGGGCATCAGAGGTGTTTCAGAACGGAGACAAGGAAAGTGAATATGGCTCACAAGAAGAGGGACAGAGAGAGCCAAGGACCAAGCAAAAAGTAAACGGAGTGGTGTCTAGATCTTTGGCAAGATGGGTGGAAAATAGAAGCAGAGAGATTAGCTTTGTTTAGGATCACGCGCCAGCAACCACTCGTTTACAGTAAGAGGGTTAAGTCCAAGATGAAGGGTGTACCTGATGATGACAGGCAAGGCATTTTTACTGTAAGTGTGGTTTACTGTCTAGGGCTTTAGTTCGGGAGGGAGGATGGAAGCATACATTTAAAATCAGTCATGCATGTGACAGCCAATGATGTTTCTTCGTCACTGCAACAAACACTAAACTCGAGACAAATAGAGGCAAAAGCAAATTGAGTGGAAAAATACTTTATTAAATAAGTTCCTTTTTCCCCCCTTTTCATCAGCATTAAGGCCAGAATAAACCTGTTACAATAGTAGCTGTGGAATTGACTGAAATGGAGCAAAGAGCTTACGGTCATTAGATATCCCCTTGGCAATAGGAATAGACCACATACACCAAAGACAGGAAGGAAGGAAGGAATAGTGAATTAAAGTAAAAATGCATTCTGTGAGCTCAGAATCAGCGAGGCTCTGTTGTAAGAGAAACATAAGATCAGGCTTTGGAAATGCCCAAAAGTCTCAGTGAGGTAGAAGTTGAGTTTTGGGGAGATAAAGTTTGCCCCAAATTAGAATACAAATTTGGAAGCTGCAATTGTTTGAGAATGGTCCCTTAGGCTCATATTTTTGAGCACTTGGTATACATTTGGGAAGGATTAATAAATGTATCCTTGTTGAGGGGGTCTGTCATTGAAAGTGAGCTTTAAAGTTTCTAAAGTCCATGCCAATTAACTCTCTCTCTCTCTCTCTCTCTCTCTCTCTCTCTCTGTGTGTGTGTGTGTGTGTGTGTGTGTGTGTGTGTGTGTGTCTGCTTTCAACTTACAGATCAAGATGTAAACTCTCAGCTGTTCCTGCAGGTCTGCCTTTGTTTTGACGTTATGGGCTCTGACCTCCTGCAACTGTAAGCCCCAAATTAAATGTTTTCTTTTGTAAGTTGCCATGGCCATGTTGTTGGATCACAGCAATAAAAAAGCAATTAAGACAGGTGCAAGTACTCCAAGACAGGTTTAGCTACTGTCTGGTTATCATCATGAAAATGGTAACTGAACTCTCTCCCAGAAGAATTAATACACTGTGATCAAAATAATGTAAAAACATCTCCAGCCCCTGTGTAATTTATTTTGACATTTGTCACGCTGAAATATATTAGAAAGTCTGTATTCTAATGAAGTTACTGCATATCCTCAAAGGAAAAATTTGTCTTTGGAGACATAATGACTAACCTTTGCTGAGTACTTCTTCAGCGTGAGGCACTGTGGCGAGTGCTTTGATATAAGTTTTACAGCCATCTTGGGAAAACACAACTATTAATAACTTTGATTTTATATGGAGGAACACAAAGCCTTGAAAGGTTAAGTAATCTGGTAATGAGCACAGTGACTATGTGGTGGTACAGACATTCTACTGCAAGCTGCCTCATGAGGAAGCCTGATTCTTCTTCACATCTATAAGGTAAAGGAGTAGCTCTGTGTTCTGACTAAATACAGGTCACTAACTACTCAAGACAATAAGGTAGCCATCTTTAATTCATGTTTGCACCTGGGTTCTGTAGATTAACGGTCTTATTTTGTGTGACAAGTACATCCTTCCTCCTTCCCCCATTCCTGCCTCCCTTCCTCCATCCCTTTCTCTCACTCTATCCCTGCGATGAGAAGACCTCTAGAAGCCCTTCTTTAGTGATGGTCCTCAAAATTATTAGGCTGTTATAACTGGAATCTTGAGGGAAAGGCGGGTCGTCACCTTGAAATTTAGATTTACTAATCTCCCTATCGTTGGAGGCCCCGCAATCTGCATCTTGACAAGATGCCAGGATGAGTTTTGGAGATTCGTAAAGTGGTGGTAGGAGGTCCTCCTCTAAGTTCCATGACCCCAGTAGACTCAGAGAGTAGGGTTCTATGAAGGTTCTTCCTCCTGTTGAGTGGATCTAACATCTAATTAGACAGTTGTTGGTTACTGCCAACATAGGAGTGCCTCTATTGTACCTTTAGGAATATCTTGTAATGCTGATCGTTCATCAGGAATACTGATTAATTCCATCCCTTGGTGTTTTATACAGTACTTTCTGGTACTGTAAAGCTGAAACACAGGAAACAAGCTTTCAGGTTAAATCTAGCTTGAATCTTCAGAGTCCTATGTCCTAAGAATGTGTTGTCTTCAGCAATATCAACTTAACTTCAACTTCTGAGAGACATCAAAGGGCAATGGTTATATCCTGTGCTGTTTTGAGAGTCTCGGGGACTAACCTAATCAATAACTCAGACTGAGTTCATGCCCAGCTCTGAGACTTTCATTAGAAAGGTTATAGCTCTTGCAGGGAGCATTGTTTGCACAAATGGCAGTGCACATAGCCACAACCATCTGATATTTGACAAAGAGACCAAAAACATACACTGGAGAAAAGACCACATCCTCAACAAATGGTGCTAGCAAGCTGGTTGACCATGTACAGAACAGTGAAAGTAGAATTTCTATATATCATCCTGTATAAAAATTAACTCCAAGTGAATCAGAAACCTCAAAATGACACCTGAAATTCTAAAACTGCTAGGAAAAAAATGGCCAGAACCTGTCAAGATACAGATGTGGGAAAGAATTTCCTGACTAGGACTTCATTTACCCAGGAGTTAAGGCTGACGATTGACAAGTGGAACCTCATAAAAATAAAATGTTTCTGTATAGCTAAGTAAACAATCGGGAGAGTGAAGAAGAAACCCTCAGATTGGGGGAGAATTTTTGTCAGCTATACATCTGAAAAAGGATGAAAATCCAGAATATACACTTGTATATTGAAAAAAATATATATCTCTGTAACTTGAAAAACAGCCTAGAAAACAAATGACCCAATTAAAAATGAGATAGAAATCTGAACAGAGAATTCTCAATAGAGGAAATCAAAACAGCTTAAGAAACATTTTGCAAAATGTTCATCATCTTTATCAATTGGGAAATGTAAATTACAACAGCTGAGATTTGATCTCACCCCAGTAAGAATCAATCAAATCAACCAAACTGACTACAAAAGGAAGTGAAGACAAGATAAAGGAAAAGCCTCATTCACTGCTGTTGATAGCACAAACTGCTGCAGTCACGTTGGAAGGCAATATGGAGATTCCTCAAAAAGCTGAAAATAAATCAACCATATGATCCAGCTACACCACCCATGGCGCATGCTCAAAACACTTGACGTCCTGCTCCATAGACACCTTCTCGGCCATATTAACTGCTTCTCTATTCACAGGAGTAGAGAAATGGAAACAACCCAAATGTCCTTCCATTAAGAAAAATGTCCTTCAAAAATAAAGAATAATGGAATGCTATTCAGCTGTAAAGACAAATGAAGTAAAATCTGAAGGTAAATAAATACACCTAGAAATATTATATTGATTGAGGTAACCCAGACCCAGAAAGACAAGAGCCACATGCCCTCTCATTTATGGTTCCTAGTCCCAAATACTCACATTTGAGTGTATAACATGAAATGACCACAAAAACTAGGAAAGTATAAAGGGCCTTGGATGGGAGCTTGAGAAGAGGATACCAGGATACAGGTGATATTAAGAAGGAAATTAGAAAGGTAATGTAGCTCTAATGGGAAGAGCTGAGGTAGTTCAAATACAGAGGGCAAAAGAGGGAAGAGGGACAAATTACATCAAGGTTTTCTGATAGAGCCTCTCAAAGAACTGTATTAGTTTATATTTGCCTAAATAATATACATTGCATATAAATATGAATATATGTAATGAAAGTTATAGACCACTTGAAACATTGTCAAAAGAGAATAAATTATACAAAGTATAAGAATGTAAATTAACAGGACATACGAAATCACTAATCATTATCATCCTAAGTTGTGTGGACGCTCTGCCCAAGTAGAAGCTTGTAATCAAGTCAAGAGCAAACCTTGGTAAATAATCCAAGATTTGTGTATGCCAGTCAAGCTTCAGTTCCAGTCCCTCAGAACCAGTGACTCTCAGAGGTCAGAAGCAAATGAAATGGTTAAACTTCATTTCTCAAAGTGGTAAGGATTTATTTTAAAATTAATCTTCTTCCTTCCCATTCACCTTGCACACACCTGTTTCTCTATCTCTCCTCCTCCTTGCCTAGCTCTGGCTCTGTCGCTCTCTCCTTGAAATTTTACATCTTTCACCTTCTAATCTTGCAACTTATTTCAGATAAGGCAGTGTTACTTTAGAAGGCTTCTGTCTAGAAAGCTCACGCCCAGAGTTCATGTTGATTTTATGTCCTGATACAGAACGAGTGAGAACTTTGTATAGACAAGCATAACAGGAAAACAGAGGCCAAACACTAGTGGCCTCGAGAATAATCAGTGTCAAGAGGAGACAAAATTCAGGTAAGTAAGGATGTAGTTAATAAATGAAAGCAGGAAACCAGTTGATCACAGAAAATAAGAATCCCATCCAAAAAGCTACAGGACTTTGAAAGATCTACAAAAATAGATCCCATTAATTATGATCTGAATATCTGAAATTTGGTACCTATTCTTTTTTTGGGGTGAGGGGTGTTTCGAGACAGGGTTTCTCTATAGCTTTTGGAGCCTGTCCTGGAACTAGCTCTTGTAGACCAGGCTGGCCTCGAACTCACAAAGATCCGCCTGTCTCTGCCTCACAAGTGCTGGGATTAAATGCATCCACCACTGCCCGGCAGCACCTATTCTTTAGGGTCAACTTATAAATAAATAGTATAGTTATTCTTCAAATATGGATGCGCATGTACACATTTTAGACAGAATGGTCAACAATATACTTGCAGAAATGTTAAAATAATTTGAGCTAAAATTATTTTAAGTATTCAGTTAGAATCAACAAAAATTTTACATAAGCTGTGTATTACTTTTCAACAATCAAAAATAAATAATTTGACAAGTGAAAAGTACAGAATAAATGGTCCTTAATATATTTTTCAAAGTTATTTTTGAATGTAATAGTTGATACTAATAGACGCTGATTGCCAATTGTGAAGCTGGCTGGTGTTTTAAGTAAAATTAGCCTCATAAATCTTCATTTTAATCATCAATGTTATGGATTATCATTACAAAATTTATTGTGCTTGCTTGTTCTTTTGTGTGTGTTCAGAAGCTCATTTGGTTTTAATGAGTGCACACACATGTGCACAAGCCATTATATGTGTGCAGAAGTCAGAAGAAGTTTCTTCCCCCCTTCAACTGTGTGAGTCTTGAAAATTATACTCAAGTCTACAGGATTGGCAGCATGTGTCTTAACCCACTCAGTCTCCTCACTGACCCTCTATCACTATCTGAGTCCTAGCTAAAGATGTCTAATATCTACAGTCCATTAAAAAAAATCAGTTTTCTAAGCAAGCACAATTTAGTAAAAGGTTAGGGATACTGACATATGTGATTAACATAATGTAATGATTTGATGAGTTCCCAATAGATCAGGCACCACGTCTCAGTTGATGGGCCAGTCCCTCGTGGTCCTGACTTCCTTGCTCATCTTCTCTCACCTTCTGCTCTTCTACTGCACATTGGAAGCCCAGTCCTTTGTTCTGATGTGAATGTGGGTCTCTGACTCTATCTCCATCTATCGGGTGAAATTTCTATGGTGATGATCAAGATATTCATCAATGTACCTATGTGACAAGGCCAGTTCAGGGACCCTCTCCTCTGCTGCCTAAGTATCTAGGTGGGGATATCCCTATGGAC
>JAQHUG010000453.1:627869-646494 GCA_028555095.1 Dicrostonyx torquatus | reverse complement strand
GGAATTTCACATCATGCATCCCACTCCTGCTGACCTCCCAGTCTCTCCACATCCTTCCCACACCCACCCCTGTAGAATGACCCCACACCTTAATTAAAAACAAAACAAACAAACGAAAACCCTACCCCACCCCTCTATCTCTCCAACACCTTTCCATTCATCCTAGTGGCCTCAGGAGCTGCATTGTGCCATGCAGGATGCCCTATTGTCCAGTCAGCCTCACTTCCAAATACTCATTTCCATGAGTTATTATTGGTCAGGTTCAAGGCTTCTGGCACACCATCTTCTCTGGGCTCTCATTGAAATCCCTCTCGGATATACCGCTGTGGCCCTAAGTTATGGAGATCCTGCAATTATCATTTCACAGGACCAGTCCCTTCTCACATTCCACGGGGTTATGGGTGGTGGCAACCCAAGGTTCAGGAAGTGAATCTGGATGGTGACTGAGGTGGTCTATCTGGGCCACTAAGACCACTGGGCCACAGGCACCATTCCCACAGGTGAGGGACAGAGCCTTCTTTCCTAGGCTCACACCTTAGGGGCCAGCTGTTCCATAACTGTGCTTAGGGGTGGGGCTATTTTTCCTGAGTGCAGGAGTCAGCTCTCCCATAGGGGAGAAAGCTCTCCCGCTGCAGTGTCCAGTAAGGGGCAGGACCAGCCAATCCAGCCATTGAGGGCAGGACTGGCTCAGAATGGCCCTCGGATTTCAACATGCATGATGAAATCCATGTGATTCTCTGTGGTGGCACCAGCTATGGATATCAGCTCAGACCCTAGCTGCTGTTGGACCATGGACCCAGACATGACACATGAGAGTAGCCCAGGCCTGGACAATAACATAGTTTCGTGTGGTTACACAGACCATGCAAATCAGCATGGCCCTGGAGGAGGCATGTCCCTCAGAAACCAATATGGCCACACGTTGCAGCCCAGATTCAAGGTACCCATGTGGCAGTTAGTGGTACCATGGGCCATGGACATCAGCACAGACCTTGGTAGGATCCCAGATCCAAATATGGTCCTCTGCTTAGATGTTACCATGGCCCTAGGTATCAGAACAGGCCACTATATTTGTTTTGTTTTTGTTTTTTGTTTTGTTGAGACAGGGTTTCTCTGTAAAACAGTCCTAGCTCTCCTGAAATTTGCTTTGTAGGCTAGACTGGCCTCAAACTCACAGAGACATGCCTGCCTTTGCTTTTCAAATGTTGGGATTAAAGGTATGTGCCACCACTGCTCAGTTTACCATGTTCCTAATAAATTAAATTGTAATAAATGGGTGACTTCATTGGTGTTTTGGAATGATAACCTGTTATAATAAAAGTAGGAACCGTAAAGTTTGTATAAAAGGGTTAAAGAATTTCTTCTTTCTGTAAATGAAATTTTTGTTTCAATCCCTACAGAAACAGTTTTATAACTGAGAAGAGAAAGATGCTAAAGCAAATGTTAATTGTGTTGAAATCTTTGATTCTCTGCTGGCAAGTGAGAGACTTCAGCTGGCATTGTGGAGTGAAGGACTCCTCTCTCTTCCCTTATTCCTGTAATTTTCTCTGCTTTTCTGGTAATAATTATTTTCTTACTAAATATTTAATTATGATCACTAATTTAAATGTAATTATATGGTATTATAGTCCTATTCTTTTACAATATAATATTGTTATTATTTGAGAATTTCATACACACAATGTATTTTCATCATACCACCGATTCCCTCCTAACTTCTAGATCTATCCCACTTTCCACCCACTTTCTAAATTTATGCCTTCTTTTTTTTTTTAGTAATTCATTGAGTCCAAATTGTCCTATTAATATATTCATGATGTGAGGCCGATTCCCTCCTAACTTCTAGATCTATCCCACTTTCCACCCACTTTCTAAATTTATGCCTTCTTTTTCTTTTTAGTAATTCATTGAGTCCAAATTGTCCTATTAATATATTCATGATGTGAGGCCATTCACTGGAGTGCAGTTGACCTATCAGAGATCAATCATATCCCTAAACAAAATTTACTTTTCCTCCCTAGTAGTCATCAATTGTCTATGGCTCCTCAACTATTGATATTCTACATTTTAATGTTGATGGGCTTGATCTTGCTTAGACCCTGTGTAGGCAAGCACAGTTTCTGAGAGTTCGTGAATAGAGTGGACCTGTCATGCCCAGGAGATACTGCTTTCTTCTAGTGTTCTCCAGACCTTTGGTTCTTCAAGTCTTCCTATGACCTCTGACATGCAGATGTCTCATTTATAGCTGACAATCCACAAACACTAATTTTCTATATTTTGGACACTTCTGAGTTTCGTTGTTAATCACTATCAACTATACAAACATATAGTTTCATATATGATGAGTTTCTCATATGATGAGAAAGAGAGATGTGCACTAATCTATGGATAGAGAGATAAATTTTAGAGAGCA
Organism: Dicrostonyx torquatus; assembly: GCA_028555095.1. Taxonomy (NCBI): domain Eukaryota; kingdom Metazoa; phylum Chordata; class Mammalia; order Rodentia; family Cricetidae; genus Dicrostonyx; species Dicrostonyx torquatus. The sequence continues at coordinate 644,081 of JAQHUG010000453.1, read as the reverse complement.
ATTTGATCCTATGCCCATTTAGAGAAATAGCAGGAGTAGTAGGTTCACTCCTGGGGCATGTAAGGCCTCCAACTATGTAGATAGATTTCTAATACCAGGAATGCATTTCCTCTTGTGTAATAGGACAAAGTCTAATCAGAAAGCGATTGGTTCCACTATAACGTCCATGCCACTATTGCACCCATGGACATATCTTGTCACACTTGTCATGATTATAGCATGCAGGGTTCACAAGTGAATAAGATGACTGATAGCTATTTTCCCCAAAAAACTTAAATAGAGCACCTCTGGCAATAGTAAATCTAGCTTTCAGAAAGAAATCTTCCCATCATGCTTTTTCCATGTCCTATGAACAAAGTGTACAGGGTCTTACCAACAGTTTCTAGTAGACAACCAAGAGCAATGTCAATTGTGCTGTAGGATAATTCTCTTGTACACTGTAAAGATTTGTCACTCACATTGGTTTAATAAAATGCTAATTGGCCAGGCAGGAAATATAGGTGGGGCAACAAGATTAGGAGATTTCTAGGCAGAGGAAAGAGAGTCACAGGCAAGACACAGAGGAAGCAAGAAGAGAATGCCTCACTGAAAAAAAGTACCAAGCTACATGGCTAAACATAGACAAGAATTATGGGTTAATTTCAGTTGTAAGAGATAGTCAAAAATAAGCCTGAGATTAGAGACCAAACGGTTTATAATTAATACCAGCCTCTCTGTGTTTATTCAGAACTGAATAGCTATGGGACTGGGCAGGACAGAAACTTCCATCTACACATTTGTCTATATTATTTTGTGGGTCTCAACTGTACCCATAACCAACAACTCAAGGACAAGTATCCCACAACTAGCACTGAACTTTTTATTTAAAACTTATGACTTCTGGTATAAGCATTAGTCCCTGAACTTTATGTGTAGGTTTATGTGTGTATGAAAAGTGTAAAAATAATGACTTCCACGTGGCTTTTTCAAACATTCTCCACCACTTTCACTGCCCTACCTATCCTGTTTTAACCCTTAGGAGACATATTACCTTTTAAATTGAATATTATTAATATTTACCACTTTTTCTACATTCTTTATCTTTTATGTGTAACTGGTTGTATGTTAGATGAAGTACATATTTTTAAATTATTTTAAGGGAGCACTTTATGGCTATAACTGCTTGTAGTTCAATTGTTTTTCTCATCAAAATATGGTTTTCTTTTTTATTCTTCAAAGTTATTCTCAGCTATGTATGTAATTCTAGATTGAAATGGGTTTCCTCTCATGACAAGGGAAAAAAAATCCCACCTTTTTTGTTGTTGTTATTTTGTTTTGTTCTGGCTATACTTGTTGTTGCTAAGAACTTTACAGTCATTCTAAATGCAGTTTCTTTCAGGCAGTTGTTCTATTTTGCATGGTTTCCTCACTTTTTAATTAGTTCTTTAAGAATGACATCCAATGCTTCCGATCATATTCACCCCCAACTCCTTCCAGATCCAGCCCCTTTCTACTCACCCTACTTGGTACAGTGTTTTTTTTTTTAATCCATAAAATACATTTTGTTTTGCTCATGTAGTTTTGAATGTGGGGTCTTCTCTTGAGCATAATCAATCTAGCAGACATGGCACCCCTAAGGAGAACTGAATATCCTCCTAGCAGCTATCAGTTGTCAATAGCTCCTAGCTTGGGGTGGGACTTCATATCTGTTTCTCTCTCCATGCTGGGATTTTATCCGACTCGCACATGGGCAGGGCCTGTGAATGCAGAAGTTACAGCCCTAGTGCACTGGAGTCCAGTCCCAATCTTTTTCCATCTTCTGCTCTCATCCTGAGACAAGAGCCCCAGTGACAGGATCCTGCAGCCATGAATTCTACTGTGACTTCCAAGCCAGGATGAACTCTTCCTTAAGAGTGTGAGTCACAGCAGTACAGAAGTAATTCTTGCAGGCCTCTAGCTTGTTCTTACTTCCAGAACTCTATTTCAATGAACCCTATTTCTGCTTATCTCTTCGTCTCTTCTCTTCTCTTTTCTGTAGTGGGCCATCTTCTTGGGGTACTTTACAGACCTGCCTTTTAGGTAACCATCATCCTAAACATCCTAAAATTGGATCATTTTGTCCTTCTTTTGTTTGTTTTTGAATTTGTGTGTGTGTGTGTGTGTGCATGTGCGTGTGTGTGTATAAATGTGTATGTGCATCCAATGCACATACATTTAGCTGTTACTGACAACTGAGTTTAGGGCATCTTACTTAGTTGTAGACCAAGTCTACCACTGAGATATGTAGCTCAAACTCTTGATTTTTTTTTCTTTTTTACATTTTGAGGCAGTCTCACTAAGTTGCTTGGACTGACCTTTAACTCACTCTGTAGCCTGGTCAATCTTTGTGGTTCTCTGCCCTCATCCTCCTGAGTGGCCTGTGCCTTAATTCTTGATATAATCAGAGTTTTAATTTCTGTGTTTTAACTCTTGACATTTCTATCTTATTGATTTTTCAAGTTTACCTATATGATTTTAGCATCTTCATTATATTATAATCCTTTCTTTCTTGAATCTAAAAACAAATAAAATACTAAGTGTACCCATTTTATATTCTAACAAATCTTATGTCTAACATTTTTTTCATTGGAAATCTTTGTTATCATACATTTGTTATATGAAGAGATGATGCATTTTAATTGGAGTAAATCATGTATTACTTTGATCAGTTCTGCCCTACGGCCTTGGGTGTTTGCGATTTTGATGAGCTTTCATTCATTAGAGCTTTCTCTGCTAGTGTTCCTTGAGGGCTGGCTGAATTTTGCAAAGACGGCTTACATGTACTTTTCTGAGTTCTTGAGAACACAGCCAGCGTGGGACAGCTCTGGAATAAAATACTACAAATAGTACTTTTTAAATTACCCAGTTGATATGAATTCAGTCTGCAAATTCTTGTTTTCAGATCTATTAAGAATTATTAATACACACACTCTTTCTCATAAATCTGCAAGGCAAGCAATTATTCTTCCAATCTTTTTCTTATTAGTCATTTAATTGGCATTTCAGCCACTTGAGGTTCTAGGCAGGGACAATCACTCATTAGCTCTCACTTTAACTAGTTTTGTTTTTTCCTATTGTCTGTCCTCAGACTCAACCCGATGTACAATTTGAAATTTTGTGTTTGTCTAAACATTAGTAAATATTTTCTGAGTGATAGGTCCACTTGCCTGTCATTGTAATGATTTCTTAGGGTTTTCCTTCTAAATCGGTCGGAGCAGAGCATATTGCTCGCTGAGTGCCTGAAACAGAACGCTGATGGTGCTTTAGTGTTTCCTTCTTAAGCTAGCTGGCATGTGTGTCTGGAGTCACACGTGCATTCTGCCAGCAAAAACATATATGATCTCTTCTTCATTAAAAATGAATCATTTTCTACTTGTAAAATAATAACTGTGCCTGAAGATGAATCCTATCTATTTAGCAGTACTTTGGGGTCTCTTCTATATTCTGTTTGCATTGCTGTTTCTGACTCCATGAAAGCCCTCCAAGAGAACAGTCTATCTGGAATCCGTGAACCCTGACAGCTTCAAATAATGCTTTCTACTTCCTGGAAAGAGATAAAATGAAACTTAGAATACAGAGATTATGTAAGGGCAACAATTCACAAGTACTTTTTTTGTTTTTATTTTGTCTGCTTATCTTTTAAGTTGCACCCATTTGTATTTTACTTTTTTATGAAATAAATAAGGCACAAAATCATCTCAATGTCTCAAGTGAGAAATAAATTTGTGTTTGGATGTCACCAATCTGTCCAGGGAAAAGCAGCAAAAACAATACCTGTGTGTGTACCACTTTAGTCCGTTTATGTGCCATCCTGGGAAACTAACTCCTGTACATGATTCTCATCTCCAGTAGATCATTATTAGTTCTGTATCCCAAAGCATTCATGTGTTTGAAATATTTCGCCATAGATTGACATCTGCAAACAATATTTGAATATTGGCAAAAGCTCCGTTTGTTAAAGGCTAAAGTGTATGTGGAATTTTGAGTAATTGCCTGATGCTCAAAATCAGAAATTTTATTCTCACTCTTAAAAATATAATGAAAAATATAATTTTGGCTCAGCCTAAAGAAGGCAGGCAGCCAAATGACTGAGAAACATCTGAGGTCTGTGCAGCAGCTCACGGATGCCACAGTGTTTGAATGGTGTGTGCAGCAGCAGCAATCCTAATCTGGCATTAACCAGGTATAACCCCATTAATTAAGTGTAATTCATTCATATGCCTGTTAATTTTTCCCTAGTCATTTGAATGTGATTTCATGAGACTACTGACAGTGGGTGTGATTCTGCCTTGAGATCTATGCAAGTTTGTGTGTACGTATGTGTATGTGTGTGTATGTGCATGCAGAGGCCAAAAGAGAGTAATGGATCCCCTATTATAGGTGATTCTGAGGGATCCAATATGAGTCCTGGGTATCAAGTTCGGGTCCTTTGGATTAGCAGCAGGTACTCTAAACTGCTGATTCTTCAGCTATTTCTTCATTGAAACCTTGGAGTTCACAATGTATGGAGCTTAAACTCTTACAATTTCCTTTTATTTATGGAGGATGTTGATGATGTGCCCTGACTTCTCAGTCTCTTTTGAGAGTTTATTTGAGGAATTTCCTGCTATAACACCATGGGGTTGCCTGGATAAAGGCATGGGAAAAAAAAAACCAGAAAATTTCTATTTAAGAATCAGGTTCAGAAATGAGAAATGTAAGGAAGAAGGCCAAACTCACTCTCCATTTGTCTGCTGAGGTCGTTGGCTTGGCTTTGTGAAGTAGCATCAGTTTTAAGGTCATTTGCTAGCTAAAGCCACCATGATGGTGAAAACAATTGCAATACTGCAAAGAGCAGTGCTAGAAAATACTGATCTTAATTGTAACATCAATATTGTCAGTTCTATTTTACACGGTTCAGTGTGGTGCTCCTAAATGGTCTTAGACTTGGCTGGCCAGTCATGCTGTCAGTAATTTGTTCAACCCAATGTTTTCTAAATAAAGACATGTTAATTAGTTGGAGCTGCCTCATCCTGTTCTAAGGACTTACACTGAAATAGAGTTTACCATCAAGAGCATTCCGAGTGACAATGGGGCCTCAATCAATTATGAACAGGAAATCTGATGACTTTTGATAAGTTATCTTCTTTAGAGCTTTGCATTCTTGACCTGGGTGAGGTCAATATGCCTATCTAAATCTGAACTCAAAGAAAATATGGAGTAGGTTCAGCAGGAACTCAGTAGGTAAACAGCCTGTCATACATGCATGAGGACCTGAGCTTGGGTCTCCAACATCTATCTAGCAAACTGGGCACAGCAACATGTAATTCCATCACTACAGAACCAGATGGATGGGTCCCTAAAGCAACCTGGTGAGCCAGCCAGCTTGCAGCAGGATCTGCAAGCTCGCTCCAGGTTCAGTAAGAGATGTCATCTCAAAAAGTAGGATAGAGAGCAAATGAGGAAGACTTGCCAGGTTTTTCTTTTCCTTGTTGGCATAGCCTTTGGTGTCATAGTTGTTCAATCAGGTTTTGTTGTAGGGAGCCATGTCGGTGAGACTGCATGCGCATAACTTTTTGGCATTTCTAGGAGACACCATCTCACAGGAAACTTCCTGTTCCTCACATTTACTGCTTTTGGAAGGGCGCTATGTAACTAGGGAGGAAAGGTCTGTGATGATGGCCTTGAAAGTTAAGTAAGCCATCATCTTTGGAGGCTGAACTAGACCCTGTCAAAAAAAATAACCAGCTATCAGTTAACATTTATATGGCTAGATAGATCAAAATTGCTGTATTCTTCTGAAGTAATTCTTCTGAAGAAATTTTCAGTCGATAAGACAAGTTGCCTGCTGGCAAAGATCACAGTAGGGATATTCATTATTGTCTACTGCCTCAAAATATTGACCAAAGTATAGCCAGGGGCTGGAGAGTTGATAGAAGAGTGGCATGTCTTTTGTCCTAAGGATGAATGCTATAAAGAGAACTTCTGCCTGTGGTGTCTAGCACACAGAATTCATTAGAAACTAATATACTACCTACCCACAGTAATTATGGCTGACAACAACCTATTGAGCTCCCAAGTTGGCATCAATAGAAATTGGGCTACTAGAATAAAAGCCACCTTGTAGCAGTCTCTCTTCTTATATCTCTCTCTCTTGTGTATGTGTGTGTACGTGTGTGTGTGTGTGTGTGTGTGTGTGTGTGTGTGTGTGATATTTCTGGATCTGAGTATGTCTGGTTGTGGATATGTGAATGTAAGTGTGGTTGTCCTCAGAGGCCAGAAACACTGGATCCCCATGCAGTTTGAGTTATAGGTGGTTGTGAGCAGCCTAATCTGGCTGCTGGGAGCTGAACTTGGATCCTGCACAGGAACAATGTGGGCTCTTCTTAACCACTAAGCCATCTCTAAAGCCCAGTGCACTCATTTTAAAGCTACTGGCCTGCTTAGGAACTACGTTTAGAGTCAATGAAGAAGAATGGCTCTCATCCAGAAATCCTCTACTGAGGTGTTAATTAAGGATATTGGTAGCTTTAGTAGGGGCTTATGCCTTCTCTATGTGTATGAAGAGTTGTACAGATGCTGGCTTATCATGTGGATGAACTATGGTAGACACTGCTTATTTTCTATTAAATTCCTTTTTCTTTTAATAAACAGATTTCAATTATTTTTAGTATGTCTTTAGCAAAATGGTTCAGTTTTCTTACCTTATATGCAGTTATTATGATTGACCACTCGACAGCTCAACCAGTGGTCTAATAGGTAGGAATCCCTAGATAAAACTTTTTTCTCTAAATAAAGGATAAAGGCTATTTCTTCCCATTATTCCCACTGTTATTAGAATTCTTAGGGTCAGAGCTTTGACCCTGGAAGTTCTAATAGACTAGGCTTGGCCTCTTGTCCTCAAAAGGCCCTTTAAACACACAAATAACAGGGAAAAGTAAAAGAGAATATGTATCCTATATAGCTACATTGGAATGAGGTACAAAGTTCTGTAAGCTCCCAAGTCCATTTCTGGACCTTGACATGAGGTTTGGACTTAAATAGAAGACATGAGATGCACCTAGCTAAGCCGTCTGGTCAATGTGTGACCCTGCTATCATTGTTTCAACTCTAGCGTCTTCTTTAAAGGAACTGACAAGTTGCTAGAACTGGATGAAATCGCTTTCCAAACATAAGCTCCTCCTCTGGTTAGGGTCAGACACTCTACCGACCGTTTCCTTCTCACAACATGAAACTGGGCATAGTGGGATTTCCTTGTCTTACTTCTTAGCATCTATGGTTCCAATGTTCTAATAGTCAGAGGGAAGGGATAATAAAGATACTTTTTATTATCCCTGCCAGGATGGTGATCTCACCAAAAAAGGACACATAGCCATGTTATGACCATGCTTATCAATGATATTTCAAATGCAGAACTGTAAGCAGAAAAAGGATCTCTGAAAACAAACAAACAAAAAACAAAAAGAAAAAAAGAAAAGGGTTTCATGGCCTCACAGGTCTTGCATGCCTGACTGACTGGACCGCTCCGCTTAGAACAAATAGAACTGACCCCACACAGTGTTTTCATGGGTCTTTGTTTGCAGATGCACAAAATCTTTTTAAAAATTAGATTTTAGGGGCTGGAGAGATGGCTCAGTGGTTAAGAGTATTGCCTGCTCTTCCAAAGGTCCTGAGTTCAATTCCCGGCAACCACATGGTGGCTCACAACCATCTGTAATGAGGTCTGGTGCCCTCTTCTGGCCTCCAGACATACAAACAGACATAATATTGTATACATAATAAATAAATATTTAAAAAATTAGATTTTAAATTTTATTTTATGCATATGAGAGTTTTTCCTGCACTTAGATTTGCGTACCTCATATGTACCCAGTTCCAGTTGAGGACAGAATAGGTTGTCAGGGCTCCTGGAACCAGACAGTGATGAGCTCCATGCAGGTGCTGAGAACCTAACCCTTGTTCTCTGCAAGATTTAGTGCTCTAAACTGCTATGGCGCTGGGTGGTGGTAGTGCACGCCTTTAATCCCACTACTCGGGAGGCAGAGGCAGACGGATCTTTGTGAGTTCGAGACCAGCCTGGTTTACAAGAGCTAGTTCCAGCACAGGCTCCAAAGCCACAGAGAAACCCTGTCTCAAAAATACAAAAATAAATAAATAAATAAACAAACAAAAAACTTCTATGGCTTCTCTCCAACCCTAAAGTATTCTTAACAGATCCACCCACATTCATAAACTGTAGGAAATGTATCTTGCTGGACCAGAGAGCCAGCTCGAAGCATTAAGAAGTCTTACTTTCCCTTGCTCATTTGATCGCTGGTCTCAGGTAGCTAGGCCTAGTGCTTTGCTGTAGATCTCTGTATCTGCCTCCATCAGTTGCTGGTTGAAGGTTCTATGATGACAAGTAAAGTATGATGGGGATACCCACTGAAACCTGAGCTAGTAAGAGCTCACTGACTCTGGACTGATAGCGGGCGAACGTACATAGGATCAAATTAGGCCCATTATGTGGGATACAGTTGTGGGGTCTGGACGTCTGTAGTGCCACTGGAAGTGGGTGCAGGAGTTATCTCTGGTGCTTGCACTGACCTCTAGGAGCACGTTGGTTTTTGAGGGTTACCTTGTTCAGCCTAGATATAGTGGGGAGGGCCTTGGTCTTGCCTGGAAGTGAAGTGTCTGGCTTTGTGGAAGACTTACCCTTTCTGAGAAGTGGATGGAGAGGTGGGGTGGAGGGGTAGGTGGAGGAAGCAGGAGGAGAGGAGGGATTGAGTACAGGGATAGCTACGTAAAATAAGAAAAGATTGTATTAAAATTTCTTAATAAAAAAAAGAAGTCTTAGTTTTCTGCCCTTCTTCTGTTATGTTATGAATACAACAAATGGACAAAACTGCAGATTTCATTGTGAAAATCTATAGCACTCTCATGTTGTAATTTGACTGTATATATTCTTATTCCTGTTTCATAGCCAGAGAGAGTGGTCCGTGTTTATGAAATTTTTCTATTACATTCTTTTCCTTGCCCTCCTCCAGGCATCTTTTAGTAAAATTCCTAAGCAGGTAATCTGCTCCTCCGAAGAGCATTTCTAGTCTGAGGGGACATTGTGCACTCATGCTTAAGAACACCACCTTTAGAGCCAGGTGTGGTGCAATTCCCCATTTTCCTGCCTGGATTTCATCAGCCTGAGTAATATCTTTATATTTTTGACTTTATTTTCCTGCCTTAAAAATGGGAGGCTAACAAATGTCAACCTCATGAATTCATTTTCAGAAAACTGAAGAAAGTGTATAGAAGAATTAAACTCATTTTTCCCTAAGAAGTGTTAAACTTTGAAATGCAGATGGTTTTTCTCCTTTAGTTGAAAGGGATCTAAACTCCATCCTGACTCTATCATTTGGCAACATTGTAAAGTGGGTGAAAGCTGTGTCATAGCACAGGGGAGGAATAAAGGAGGAGAACTCAGAGCAGAAACTTGCAAAAGTACAGCAAAAGATAAAGAGACAGGTTACTTGCAGACGTGCATATAAATATTTGTGCAAATTCATTTTAATACTTACTTTAGCTTTAGGGCTGCTAAGAACATGATAAGTGGTATGACTTCATAATACCGAATTTACCACTCAAGCATTATCATTTATAAGAAAAAATAGTATATATATGACTACATATACATGTATATTCATACATGTGCATATAATATCTATATCAACAAGTTATGGTTTCTAATTTTCTCCTAAAATACTCCCCCGAGCAAAACTGGAAAGGCATTTTTAAGTGTTTCTTAACATTTATGGAGTGCATTCCCGGTTCAAAACCCCTTGTATGTATTATATTATTTAGTTCACTTCCCAGTAGCTGTTCCTTGTCTTCAAGTTGAAAATGAAAATGAAACAATGTTTACAGCTCTGCTCATAGTTTAAGTAGAAGTGATGGAGTTTAAGCCTAGTCCTGTAAATGGCTCTGGGTTTTTCAATAGAATTCATAACAGAAAACAAACCAGCATAGGTTTTAATTTTTTTGTTGAAGCAAAGTATTGAAGCACTGCCTGTGGTATTAAGGGAATGGGAATGTTTCTGTAATAGGCTGAGCGTCCAGAACAAAGATTTACAGAGTGTAATAGATAATGTGTTTTAGAGACATTATGCGTACACATCTACTTATAAATTAAATATGAATGTACATTAAAATAATTGCATATGGAAAATATCCTTGATTAAGCAAAGATAAGTTAAAAACAAGCTGTGTAATAAGAGCAGGAACATTTATTTATTTAGTAAGCAAGTTACTAAGTCGGTTCTTTTCATTCCCTATTTCTCAATTCCATTGTATCTTCCAAGGCAAAAGAAGGCCATCAGTATAAAGAAAATTGCTATTTACTACAGTTGCTTGTTAACTGAACTGATTGTAAGTTTAGTAAAACTCTTCTAAAGTTACACATACTATAAGAATGTACATTTTTTAATTACAGTAGCTATGGAAGATAGTATATCCCAAAAGGGCATCTAAATGATAGACACTCAAATCAACATTAGTTCTTGAATCTCAAAAAATACCTCTGTTGAAGTAGTGAATGGACAGCGAGTAGATAGTACAAATATCTTCTAGCTCCCCAGGTCAGCACTGGTACAAGACACTGTGAATGAATGAATGGTTAGTATGTAGTTAGGAAACATACTAATTGGTTTTGGAATGGCACATTTTAAACAATCTTTTTTATCATTCCATGTTATATATGTAAATTTAATCTAAAATATGCTAAAGACTTTTAAAATTTATAGTAAACTAAAGCTTACATTAAATGTGAATGGTGTGTACTTTTGTATCCTCTGTTATAATTATTAATTGATCGATTTTGGTTTTTTGAGACACTGTTTCATTGTAACTATCAAGCCTGTCCTGAACCTCTTGTAGACCAGTGTGGCCTTGAACTCACGGGAATATGCCTGCCTCTGCCTCCTGAGTGCTGGGATTAAAGGTGTGTGCCGCAACCACCTGGGTTGTTTTTATTTTTCAAGACACGTTCTTAGTCTATAGGCTAGGCTAGGCTGGAAGTCGTTGTATAGCCCAGGATTGCTTAGAAATACCAGTCACATTATCTTGGCATTCAAATATATATACAGTAATAACTCAAAAATTGTTGACAGGGGCTGGAGAGATGGGTCAGAGGTTAAGATCACTGCCTGCTCCTGCAGAGGACCTGGGTTCAATTTCAAGCATCTACATGGCAGTTACATAGGTAACTCCAGTTCCAGGAACTCCAAAGCCCTCCTCTGTCTTCCATAGGTGTCACTAACACACATGGTGCACAGACATGCATGCAGGCAGCACCTAAAGAGGCCTTCTACTTATGTGAGGTCAGAGAGCACCAGAAAGAAGAGGCCTCTGATTTTGGCATGTGAGAGACAAGGTCAAATCACAAAGAAAACGACCACTCCAGGAGGAGTCTCTGCAAGGCAAAACTTGACTCTTGATCATGAAGCTATGAAGCTCACCTAAGTAGAGCAGAAAGCACACTTGAAATGCACTTGGTTTTTATTCTAAAAAAGGTAGTGTCTGTGTCTTCCCCCCCGTAGATTGGTGTCTAACCTTACAGATTTTTTGAGATTCTTTCTTTCTTTCTTTCTTTCTTTCTTTCTTTCTTTCTTTCTTTCTTTCTTTCTTTCTTTCTTTCTTTCATCTTTCTTTCCTTCTTTCTTTCTTTCCTTTCTTCCATCCTTCCTTCCTTTCTTTCTTTTTTGTTTTTGAAAAACAGTGTCTCACTATGTAGGACCTCACAGAGATCACCTTGCTTCTTCTCAGTCCTGAGATTAAAGGTGTGGACCACCAGCCTTAGTTATCAGAGCTACCTCAAGATAGTGCACAAACGGGAACCTCTAGAACAACCTAGAACTTCAGCTCATTTGACCACCAGTTTGGGGATGAGCATACTTCGAAAAGGTAGCTGCATTGTCATATTCATTAGAATACCACCGGCTTGAGGCAGTCAGTAAAAACAACCTATACCTGTGTGCCCTTTAGCTTGTAAGTGGATTTAAACAATAACAATAAAATTTATGATACACATATGCAATCCAGCCTAACAAATAATGAGATCATGTTATCTGTAACAACATAAAAGAACCTGGAGATCATTGTAATAAGTGAAATTAAATAGTATTATGTAATCATATAACATTAAATTATATGAGGCAAAAGAAATAAATCTACATGGAAGTCACGTCGTTACTGTTTTTGATGACGATGTGACCAGTCTTACACAAGTTCTCTCATATGTGGATTATAAATGTGATGCACAGCAGGTGAGGGAAGAATGGTTATTACCTGATCATGGGCAGAAAGGGAGATGCAAGAAGTGAAATGCTAGTCAATGGATACTGACTCAAAGCTAGACAGCAGGATGAAGTTACACTGCAGTAAAGATGACCATATATAGACACATGCATCTGTGAATATAGGTACAAATTATGCTTTATCTGTTTCAAAAAGCAATAGAAATAGGCATTGAATATTTTTATGGTAAAGAATCATTGTATAAGAGGATGATATGGGAAGAGTATAAGGGCCAGAGACAGTGGATATCTGCAATGAAACAGTATTTGCCAGTCATGGTAGGGCTGAACTCATCGCAGTTATACCACATACTCAAGACCTATACAAGATCAAATAAACCAAAATCCCAATCTAGAAGAGTGAAGGGGTTATGAAGGCCCATTTCTAGCTGAGACATTATTGTCAATTGGCCACTGCTGTACCCAGAATCAGTTTTCTTTATGAATGTGTTTCCAGAAACACTGTACTCAACTCCAGTGGATGGTCCTAAAACAATGACCGTATAGGCAGCACTATGTGGAAGCCATGAGTTAAAACACACACACACACACACACACACACACACACACACAAGAGGAGAGGAGCATAAGAGACTGTTGGAGAGATATAGTGGGTGGATTTGATCAAAACACAATTTATCCATATATGAAACCGTCGAACAATAGCAAGGATTAAACAACAGAGAAATGATAGATGGCCATAACAGGATAGATATGCTTAATCTGATTACTCAATGTATGTATGAATGCATCCCATGGTCCCTATTAATTTGTGCAACTTAGTGGTTTTACATATCAGTCAAAATAAATTTAATTTAAAAATGACAACAAGAGACAGGCAAAGTAGCAAGTTTGTAATCCCAGCTGTTTGAGAGGCTGGAACAGGAGACTGCCTTGAGTTTAGGAATTTGAGACCAGTATGAGCAACATAGAGAGATCTCATCTAAAAATAAATAGATTAATTTAAAAGAATATAGTCAAATATTTATAACTGAAGATCCATAAGCATGGGCTTAACAATATTCTTGTTGTGTGTGTGCTACTTGAGATTGAACCCAGAGTCTGTGTCCCTTAAACCCAGAGTCTGTGCACTCCACTGCTGTCCCTTAAACCCCGAGTCTGTGCACTCCACTGCTGTCCCTTAAACCCCGAGTCTGTGCACTCCACTGCTGTCCCTTAAACCCAGAATCTGTGCACTCCACTGCTGTCCCAGAGTCTGTGCACTCCACTGTTGCTCCTTAAACCCAGAGTCTGTGCACTCCACTGCTGTCCCTTAAACATAAATTAAAAATTTATTACTTGTTCCCAGGAATCTATGAACCACAGAAATTGTATGCAAATTTGTTAATATACCTAAAAATTGTACTTTCCTAAGGCTTTCAGGAAACTCTCTAGCCTGTGCTACCTAGAAAACCTTAGAAACATAAATTGAGGGAGTCCAGAGTAGTGAATTCAACACGTATCACTGACACATCTCTTTTAAGTAAAAGGATCATCATTTGAAGATTGCTATTAAAAGTGTATATACAATCGAGGTTTGTTCTGCTATATCCAATGGCCTTTTATAACTTATGCACCTATGAATGTACAACCTGACATATTAGCAGATGTCGCTGCTGTCATTTACTTTATCGCCATTCATCTGTAAATGAATTTCCTCAATTATCTGAAAAACTTAAAATTCCCCCATTAATTTGTCTTGAGTTTGACCATTAAAACCACGTTTATAGGTTTATATTTTTAAACTTAGGTTACTGCTCAATATCAGACAAATGTTAACAATTATATAGGGTTAATTTTTCTGAAAAAAAACCCAGCAACTCCCCAAATCATAGGCTATGACACAAATTGAACCCAGAGTCTGTGCACTCCACTGCTAACACTTAAACCCTAGATTCTCGTGAGTACTAAGAATTGCAGGTAACATTTATTGAGCATTTCCTCTATGTCAGAATTTTGCTACTTGTTTTATGAAAATGGGTTCATTTGATCCACACAAAACTCTGGGTATGGTATTGCCCCCCCCACCCTCCACACGTGGAAGAACTGAGATTCAGGAACCAGGATGCTATGGTCTGTAATTTTTCTCTCTGTGTGTTTTCTGATCCTGCTTATGTATTTTTGTGACTCATTCCCCTTCAGTTCTTATTGCCCCAAATAATATTGTGTATTGCATCTCCCAGCTTCTTTCTCATTTTTTGGCCTTTCTATACCACCTTCGATGTTGATTTTCTAGTAAATTGTCATTGTTGTTAGAGATCACTGAGAAGCCTTCCCCAGAAGTGCAGCTTTCCCGCTCTCCATTACCTCCATTAGGTCAAGTGTCCTTCAAGCAGATTTATGTCAAGTATCCTTCAGGACTCCTTTTCCGAGAATGCAGTGGTTCCCATTACACAATGACAGGAGGGGAGAGAACAGCAAAACAGTCCAAGAGTAAAATCATTGTGACCTTGAGAACAGCTAGAAGGTCAACCATCTCTAACTGAGGCTACTTTTGTTCAGTCCATGACACAAAAGTGCCTACTGTGGGGAAGAAAGGATGAAAGTTCAGTCATCAGAAGTCTTGTCTATGAAGAGGAAGCTCAATAGGTAACTCCAGCTGCCTGCCACAAGTTCCCTAGTCGATTTCTGGTGGGTGACATGATGGACTTGATTCTATCCCTGCCTATTGCTCTTTGTCCTTTTGTCTGAAAGTCTCACCAGAGGGAACAATCTGATCTTTCCTGGAATCTCTATTTCAGAAAGAAATGCTTACTAACTGCCTTTACAGGGCTTTCCAAGTTGATTTCGGATGAATGTTTTGAGTACCTGATTTGATGCTTTGTTATTATCTATCTATCTATCTATCTATCTATCTATCTATCTATCTATCTATCTATCTATGTATCTATGTATCTATCTATGTATCTATCTATCTATGTATCTATCTATCTATCTATCTATCTATCATCTATCTATCTATGTACCTTACTTATATACCTATTCACCCACCCATTCATCCCTCCCTCCATCATCTATCTCTCCTCTCTCTTTCTCTCTTTATATTTCTATCTACCCACCCTCCCATCTACCCACCTATCCACCCATCCAGCCACCTACCTATCCATCTATCTATCTATCTATCTATCTATCTATCTATCTATCTATCATCTATCCACCCATCCATCCACTCAACCTCCCATCCATCCATCCATCCATCCATTTATCTATCTATCTATCTATCTATCTATCTATCTATCTATCTATCTATCCATCCATCCATCCATTCTACCTATCTATCTACTTATTTATCTGATTAGTGTTTGTCACATATTATTTAGTTTTGGCTTGCTGTATGCCATAGTTAGTTTAAGCTGTTATTATAACACAAACCCAGAGTTACCTGGGAAACTCTAGGAAATTTAAGAATTGCCTGGATAAGATTAATCTACAGCCATGTCTCTGGCATTTTCATAACTACTAAAGGATATAAGAGGTCACAGCCCACTGTGGATGATGGTATTCTGTGATAGGTTGGTATGCTCTATGAAAAAGCTAGCTGAGCAAGCCCCAAGAAGCAAGCCAATAAGAAATGTTCCACCGTGGTTTCTGCTTCAATTCCTGCCTCCAGGTTCTTGTCTTGCATTCTGACCTTGGTTTTCCTGTTTGAAAGACTATAACAAGCTATAATAAGCCCTTTCCAAGTTCCTTTTGGTCATGCTGTTATCCTAACAATAGAAAACTAACTAAAGAATTATATAATTAATAGACTCAATTATTCCATGACCAAAGTATGACTTTTGTAGACCTTCTCTAGACCATGCAGAATACCAACAGAAAGTTTCTTCCATTGAGAATTCTCTGTTCAGATCATTACCCCATTTTTTAATTGGGGAATTTAGAATTTTTATGT
>JAQHUG010000453.1:603310-626304 GCA_028555095.1 Dicrostonyx torquatus | reverse complement strand
GCAACCTTCCCCTCCTTTGCCTTCCTCATTAGCACTCAGACTCATTCCCAAAAATAGTACACAGTATTTGTATTTTTCTGTTTGTTTGTGGGTTTTGTTTTGTTTGAGACAGGGTTTTTTGTATAACCTTGCTATCCTTGCCCTAGCTCTATTAAGCTGGCCTCGAACTCACAGAGACCCATCCATCTCTGCATTCTGAGTTCCGGGGTGAAAAGCATGCACCACCACATCACCACCCAGTTCAAAGAAAAATCTTTAAAACACATGCAGTGATATTCAGCCTATCTCACTGCCCTCATATTGTGACTCATCAAAACTTTCCACCAGGGTGGAAAACATAGCTTGTTTGTTAGCTCACTTCAGGACATTTGCTTCTTATTCCAATGGACTATTTTGAATAACAAGATTCCAATCAAGTTCAGCGCGGCTCCTCCTAGTATTTTTATCCTGACTCTTGCCACAACTTGGGACATCAAAGCCAATGTGCTAAACATCTCAGGGTGGACATAATCTCAGGGCTTTCACCCCTGCTATTCATTGAACTCTTCTTTTTGACACCATCGGAGTATTCTGGTCATTTTGTAGCTGATCCATGAGGGAAAGAGGAGAAAATGTTGCTCAAAACTCCAACAGATAGGATTACTTTTTACTTTCATGATGTTCAAACACAATTTTAACAGGCTTTCTGTTACTACCATTTTATACTTCAGCACATATGTAAAAGATAAAACAAACCTTTGACTGACACTCCCCGACCTTGAATGCTCTTTATTCAACCAATTTCAAACCTGTCTCACATTCTTCTCTTGCTCTCTACAGCACTGGCTTTGAATTAACAAGTATCAGCCTTTTACCTTTCTTCATATAGTTTTATTTTCTCCTGACTGGTCTGACCAGGGTCCTCAGCTTTCCAATACAAGTAGAGCCAAATAAAATATATAGTTTATTCATTATGTATTTTCCCTTGATAAAATTAAATAGATTATATACATTATTACATGAATTTTTTAAAGATGAGCAATCAAATATGGCACATTTTACTAAATAAAATTAATAAAAGATATCAAGGATGTCTTGGACATCACAGTTAATGGTAAAACATTGTCGGTCAAAAGC
Organism: Dicrostonyx torquatus; assembly: GCA_028555095.1. Classification (NCBI taxonomy): domain Eukaryota; kingdom Metazoa; phylum Chordata; class Mammalia; order Rodentia; family Cricetidae; genus Dicrostonyx; species Dicrostonyx torquatus. The sequence continues at coordinate 625,188 of JAQHUG010000453.1, read as the reverse complement.
ATATCTCAGTTATCAAATACCTACGTATTCTCAGCATGAGGATTGGACAACTTCAGTTGTAGATGACTGAACATGGTATTTTGTCTAGAACCATCCTCCAACATAAAGCTTCTGTTTGCAAGTTCTCCCTCACCTTCAGAAAATATTCTTTTCACCCCTACATCTTCAATCCTCTTCATATAATTCTACAAGAAAATGAAATGATGTCTCTGTTGCTAAACTGAAAATGCCTACCTTATTTGATCTCTTCCTAAAATTTTCCCTTGGGGGTTCTTTTTGTGACAGGCACAGCAAGGGTCCTTCGTGGTTGTTTCATCCTTTTTATCCCTTTGCTCATCTTAACTAATCATGCCTTTTAGGCCTTTTCCTTTTTGGTTTAATATATGTGTTTTTCTTTCGAAAATTAAAACTAGGTTCCTTTCTTGTATAATATATCCTTACTACAGTTTCTCTTCCCTCTGTACCATCTTTCCCATCTTCCCTCCCCTCTGGATCCAATCCCTTTATATCTCTGATTAGAAAATAGCAAGTTTCTAAAAGATAACAACCAAATATGACAAAATATATTAAGATAAAACAAAAATCATCACATCAAGGCTCAAGGAAACATTATTTTTTATCTTTCTTATTTTCTTTTTTGTTTGTTTGCTTTTTTGGATTTTTTCCTTTCTTTGAAAGTAGATTCTTTTCTTGTACAATATAGACCCACGGCTTTAGTCACACTCTCGGGAGTCCCATGCAAATACTAAGCTAAAAGCTATCACATCTGCAGAGGATCTGGCACAGCCTCACGTAGGTCCTGTGCTTGCTCCTTCAGTCTCTGTGAGTTCATATGAGCCTTGCTCAGCTGATTTAGAGCTCCTTGTTCTCCTAGAGTATTCTGCCTCCTCTGGCTCTTATACTCTTTTCACCACCTCCTTTTGCTCAAAGTTCCCTGAGCTCTGAGGGGAGAGATTTGATGGAGACATTAAATTTAAAGCTGTGTTCTCTCTCTCTCTCTCTCTCTCTCTCTCTCTCTCTCTCTCTCTCTGTGTGTCTCTGTGTGTGTGTGTGTGTGTGCTTAGTGTCTGGTTGTGGGTCTCTGTATCTGTTCCCATCTGCTGCAGGAGGAAGCTTCTCTGAGGATGTCTGAATAAGGCACTTATCTCTGAGTAGAGATGAATTTTTATGTGCTTTTCTAGATAATCATTTTTGTCATCTTTGATTCCTCTGACTTGAAACAATGGTCATCCCTCAAAGATTCTATAGGCTCTTGCTCTCTATCAAGTGCTGTTTTGGAAGTGAAAATAGGAATAGGTAATTTTTTTTTATCTTTTTTTAAAAGATGTTGTGTATTATGTATACAACACAGTGTGGTGCCTCCATGTATGACTGCAGGCCAGAAAAGGGCACCAGATCTCACTGTAGATGGTTGTGAGCCACCATGTGGTTGCTGGGAATTGAACTCAGGACCTCTGGAAGAACAGTCAGTGTCCTTAATCTCTGAACCATCTCTTCAGCCCAGGAATCGGTAATGTTTTCTACAGGATAAAATCAAAAAGTCCTGATCTTTGCCCCTGAGCCATAGAGTTCTTCTGGTGTTTCTCCTGCTTAGAGTTTTGTCTTCAGAAGTGGCCCAGCTGGAGTGTAATCCAACTACTTGTCATTCTGAACACGTGATCAGTTCTGTTTCCCTCAACGTTTTCTCTTTCAAGATTCTGCCCCTTTGTCTTCACCATAGTCTGTTTCTTCCTCAACCCCTTGCTCATTTATCTTGTTCTTCAGAAAATACTATGTAGCTTCCTATGACAGTCTGCAGAACCTTTTCTGAACTCATCACCAGGTTATAATTACTTGATTTATCCATCTTTCCCATCTGACTTGGACGGTAAGAACCAGGACTCTTTCTGCTTTTAGCCTTGTATTACTTCAGCTAGTAAGACTCCTATTGATTGACAATTGCATACAAGCAATAAATACATGGAAGGAGCTTCATAAAGGATGTCTCTTTAATTCCTCATTGAAGAATGATGGTAAAATGCCAGTACCACTAGGGGGCATAGAATTATAACACAACTTTCCAGTACACTAGCTCACGGGAGATTTTTCACTTCTTTATCAACTGGACTCTTTCTAACTGTATGAATCTTGAAACAATGTAATGATTCCATTCAAATTATTTCCTCAAAGAAGCCTGTAAACAGTATCTAAAAGACAGAAGCTAAGACTGGTATAGTAACATGCTAGAATAGGCTGATGAAATAAACAGGGTTTAATTAATGAAATTGAAGTGTTAGGAAATAGATCAAAATATAAATATGATGTCAGAATTTTAATACCATGAGACTGCAGTAAAATTCTCAATAAAAATCAAGATCTCAGTAAAAATATCTACATAAGAAAGACTTTATTTTCACAGGGAGACTGAAGCTATTTCTTGTTTTTAAATATAACCTGAATTTTGGTTTTAAAACACATACTGCGGGGTTACTGTTAAAACCAAATGAAATAATGATTTAAACCAGTGTTAGCAATACTGAACCACATAATAAACACTTAAAATTATTTTGCTATGGCAGTGTTGATCGGGACAATATTTGGGAAGTTCTTAGGGGGAAAAAAAGGGATAGTTATTGGAATGGCAACAGTGAGACCTTTGAAGCCTACACTTTAGCTACCTTACGAAGCCCCTCTTGACAGCTTCATATGTGCTGTTAAAACAAAACCACAATGCTGGCCTCAAAGGGAATGAGGCATAGCGTATTCTGGAGCCAAATAAGAGATGCCATGGCCTGAGGACATGGACTTAGATGACTCCAAATATCGTGAACCAGTGTAGTAACAGCTTCATGCTTTTCTTGTTTTGTAGGAATAGAACAGGGAAAAAAAAAGATATAAATTAAGGCATTTAAAGTCTACAGCAGTTGAAATACCAGTTATTTCAGGAATATCGGCAAAGCAAGAACACTTCTGCTCCAGGCCTCTGATGTCATCTGATAACATTCTTAACCTCTGGGATGGTGGAAGCTAAAAGGATTCTACCTGAAAGTCAAAAGGAAATTATGTCAAACAGAGTTGTTACTAAATTGGAGTTGAAGGTACTAAAGTCAGCCCAATAGACCGACAGCATTCCAGTTCTCCACCACCAGAGAAGTTCCAGTCATTCACCAGCCTGCAGAATGTTCAGTGCGGGTGTGGTGCCTTTCCCAGAACTACTTTCACACCTCCTACATTCTTCCTGTACCCTCGGGCCAGGCTGTTTTCAGGTAGTCATTTCTCTTTGACAATGTAATGCAAGCCTCAGAGGCCGATTATAAGAACCTCCAGCAGCCTGTCCAGCCTCATGTGGTCTCTGACATTGTGCTGGGTTTTCTGGTATCAGCTTGCTGGAGAAACATGGTAAGAAGTTTCTGTTGTATCTCTTAGAAACAGTTATTCTGCCTTACCAAAAGGTGATACTTTGGTACACCATACTGGCATTTTTAATACATGAAAATAAGTTTACAGAGTCAGTGGTTACAATGGTAAATACCAGGCTGAGAGATGGCTCAGAGGTTAAGAGCATTGCAGGCTCTTCCAAAGGTCCTGAGTTCAATTCCCAGCAACCAAATGGTGGCTCACAACCATCTGTAATGAGGGCTGGTGCTCTCTTCTGGCCTGCAGGCATATACACACAAACAGAATATTGTATACATAATGAACATATATATATATATATTAAAAAAAAGGCCGGGCGGTGGTGGCTCACGCCTTTAATCCCAGCACTCGGGAGGCAGAGGCAGGCAGATCTCTGTGAGTTCGAGACCAGCCTGGTCTACAAGAGCTAGTTCCAGGACAGAAGCCCTGTCTCGAAAAACCAAAAAAAAAAAAAAAAGTAAATACCTAAAAAAAAAATGCAGTAGAGCTGTTATGCTTATTGGCTTGATTATGTATTGCCACAAAGGAAATGAAGGCTAAAAAGAAGGGCGATATAGTTTAAAGGGCTCTCTGTTTGGTGCCGCCTTCGGGTCTATCATTATTGACTCTGCTTTGTGCAAGTCAACCATGGGGTTCTATTATATTCTCTTAGTAAATTTTATTATTGTTCTAAGTTGTTCAACTTCCTTTATCACTGCTACTCTCATTAGCCAGGACTCTCCCACCAGGACATCTGTATCCCTGGAGAGTGCCTTTGACACCACACAAGCTGATCAGCAAAATGTATGTGACTTTGATTGAGGGTCTATGCTGTGTTGAGAGGATTAAGATAAAGGGTAATAAGGGTAACCATGAGAAAAAGAAAAGGAGGAGTATAATGGAGTTTCTGGCCTTTGACTGAAGTACATAGCTATTTAATTTGCCTTTTTTTTTTCAAGTACTAAAACACTTAAGTGCATCTCTTGCTTACATGGGTCATTCCTAATGATATTCTAGAGTACTGCTCAGAAAGAAAATATAACAGAACAGAAAACATATTGATATGAACTATTTTCTAGTTACTATATTCAACTGAAAGCATCTCTATATAGAATTTAGAGAGTTTACTTTCCAAGGTCACACAGGAATAGTTGAAAGCAAAATCTGTTTTTCTTCTTTTCTTTTTTCTGTTTTTTGTTTTCTCTGCGTAGCCCTGACTTACCTGGAACTCACTCTGTAGTTTAGGCTGCCCTCGAACTCACAGAGATCCGCCTGACTCTGTCTCCTTAGTGTTGAGATTAAAGGCATGTGCCACCACCACCTGGTTAAAGCAAAACCATATTAAAGGATGAGGGACTGCCAGTTCTACACTAGCAATTAAAACTGGTTTTTAAACAAGTGATACCCTGGACAGGCCTGTTGGCTCTTATGTATAATCACAGTAATCAGGACTCAAGCAAGGTGATAATCACCAGTTAGAGGACAACCTCGGCTAAATATGTAGCCTTAGGATAGCCTGGGCTACAGAGCAAGATCCTATTGTACAAAACCAAAATAGATAGATAGATAAGTGAATCTGGCATGTACCCTTACCATTACCTCTTTGTAATATTTTAATGTAATTATTGTTCATGAAATATGTTACATTATTTTATATATGTCTCACTATGCCTACTCTCTATACTGCTACTTCAGCAAAAGAAAGAAAAGGTAGTTTCCTAGCAACACCTGTATTCATAGGAATAGCGACAACAATAAAAGCTTAATTACAAAGCTTATTTTCCTCCAAGATGACTTTTGGCTATCAAGGGAAGTTACTGGATAGCAAAGAGAGCATGGCAGAGACCAAGGCCCAGCAAGAGGTCTCAACAGACCACTTGATCTTTCTTTCCTGGAAATGGATGGGCAGAATGATTAGTTGGTGTTTGCAACTAGAACAGCCTTTTCCAGTGGCGGTAGGCAATGCTGTAGATAAGGCCCTGCCCTGTGATGTTTGGTCCATTTGCTTGGAGCTGGAGAATGGGTCCTGTAACTGGGAGCCAGGATGCTGGGTTCCAAATGCTTCATCCAGGAACTCCTGCTGGATACACCAACAGGCTCCCTTCTCTGGGTTTGTAACTAAATGGATCACACTCAGAAGAGATAGTTGAAAATATCTTCAACAGCTATAACCCTTACTAATCAAAGCTGTCCCTACCACCCTCCCATCCCAGTTTAATGCGGTTTTTGGAATAGACACCATAGCTTCCCTGGTTCATTCCTACATCCAAGAAAAGCATCATTTAGAAGTTAGGCAGCTGACTTCCTGGAGCTTTCTGGAGGGGAAATGCTCTTGTGTCCTGCCTTTCGGAGATTTCCTGCCTGTATGTGGGGCCCAGCCCCTGAGTGAAGCGAAGGTGATCTAACCACAGGAGTAGAAGCTTACAGCAAAGAAAACAGCTTCGTTAAGGGGAAGTGGCCTTTTCGTTTTCCTATTTTCAGAAAAACTAAGATTTTTTTTTTACGTTCAAATCGTGCACACGAGTCATTTTAAGTCTCTACATCTTTCACCCTGAAAGTCCCTGCACAGAACCTCCGTGGGGAGTCTAAATATAGCTGCACCGAACTCTCCCCGCCTTCAGCCAGGGTCTCCGTGCAGCTCTAGGATTGCAAAGCTTATTCCAGGACTCTCTCTGCATTTGCCTTGAATAGCAGGGCGCGGAGCAATCTCTCTAGCACCTCCAGGGTGTGTGGGTGTGAAGTGTATTAGGGGAAAGCAGGAGTGACTCTGGGTGTTGGTGCTTGGCTCACAGTCACGTGGTATGGCTGCCAGCTGCACAGAGCTAGGAGTTAGTAGTGCCTACTGCCTGCCCGGAGCCTTTAAGGAAAGCAAGGTCTTGCTGACTCTAAGAGATAGGGAGGGGTCTTCACAAAGCAACAATAACAAAAGTAAAAGTAAAACTTTTAGCTGACCTCTGGCTGCAATGAGCAGCTGTCCATAGGCGTGGGTGTATGCACGGTGTGTGTGGGGGGAGAGGGTGTTGGTAGAGTATTATCTGCTAAGGCTGAAACAACCGAGATAAGATTGTTTTTGCCTTAGTATTGCTTAATATTAAAGGAAGTGAAAAGGGCTCACGGACTAACCACCCTGCTACTCTCTACCATAGCTTTGCTGAAAGCATAGCTCAGTTGAGCTTGATGATTTTTTTTTTTCATATTTGGGAGGAAGGCTGCTCTTTTGGAAGTAGATCCCAAGCCTGGCGTGCTCTCAGTTTCCCCAAACCAGACTGAATCTGTTATTTAATCGCTAACAATGTTTTTGAAAGCCAGCATTTCCAGCCAGCGGCACCTTGGCTTCACTCTCGGCCAAGAGCGCGGGCTTTGGGGCGCCCATCTGCCAGAGATGGTATGAGACCCAGTCAGTGGTTCCCCTTAACAAGTCTCTAACCTTGTAAGCATCCTGGATGAGAGGCAGGTCCTGGGCTCCCCACCCTCCCGGATCCCTCTCCCACTCATTGGGGACGCCACCGCTGCTGCGGAGACTTATGCAGTTTTATGACTTTCTCCCACTTACATGGAAATTTCTTGATTTTCCCAGGCTTCTCTGTCAGGAGCCGCATGGCAGCTCCCTCACCGCAAAGGAACCGCTCGGGAGTTTTACGCCCTCCCCACACCCCATCCCTGGGGATGGGAAGGATGTTCCCTGACTCTTGGGCATGCTGTCTAAGGCTAGGATGGAAAGTCACAGCCTGCAGGCTGGATTGAGTCGAGGGAAGCTGCTGGGTCTCTGCCTGACGGTCTCCGGGTGTGTCCATTGAATTGCGGAGGACTGGTCCCCAGCGCGGGAACCCAAGCGCCACTACCCTAAGCGTCGCCCCGCTGGCCCGCTCAAAGGCTAGCTAGCACCTAGTCGCTTCTGCCCACACCCATTGCGGGAGGATGGCAGGACCAAGCGTGGCATAGCGGCGGGAGAACCCCAGAGAACTGCTGGTCCAGTTTGTTCACAAGGCACAGGGCAGACTTCACTCTCCGGACAGCTCCAAGCCTCGGGAAGAACCCACCCAAACTCCAGCCCCGGAGGTGGACTTAGGATCAGGCTGGTATCCTGCGGGGGAGCAGAGTACAGACTAAGCAGACACGGACTGGGTGTGCACGCGTGGGAGCGTGCTTTGGGGGCATCCCGCAACTCCCCGGTCTGGCCCGCGGACCCTTCAGGAGGAGGGAGTGGCAGCCGGGGGACTAAGGGAGAGCAAGGGACACCTCTCAAAGTGACGCCCCCAACAGGTCCGGATTAGGACTTGGTGGGAGCAGAAATCCGGACCTCCCGGGGCCTGCTCCGCACACCCCACCGCCCCCGCCGGGAGCCTGGGCACTGAGCTTGTCTGCCCCCAGGGGCGCCCCGTCGGTTGCGGGCTTCCTCCAGCAGACCTGCCCGCGCACATGAGGCCGCTGCCCCCGCCGCAGGCGCCGGCGCCCCCCTCGCGGTGCCGGTGGTGATGCCATGCCCCGCCACCACGCGGGAGGAGAGGAGGGCGGTGCCGCCGGGCTCTGGGTGAGGAGCGGCGCGGCGGCGGCGGCGGGTGGGGGGCGCCCGGGCAGCGGCATGAAGGATGTGGAGTCCGGCCGCGGCAGGGTGCTGCTGAACTCGGCGGCCGCCAGGGGCGACGGCCTGCTGCTGCTCGGCACCCGCGCGGCGGCGCTCGGAGGAGGTGGCGGCGGCTTGAGAGAGAGCCGCCGGGGCAAGCAGGGGGCCCGGATGAGCCTGCTGGGGAAACCGCTCTCTTATACCAGCAGCCAGAGCTGTCGGCGCAACGTCAAGTACCGGCGGGTGCAGAACTATCTGTACAACGTGCTGGAGAGACCCCGAGGCTGGGCGTTCGTCTACCACGCGTTCGTGTGAGTACCCCCCCCAGTACGCCCCCAATCATACCCACTGTCGGGGAGTCCCCTGCGCCTGAATCTCTGTGGTGCACTTGGAACCCGCGCCTTGGCCCAAGGCGCGGAAGCGCGGGCGCGGGCGTGCACACACATTCACACACAGAGACACACATACACACACGTGGTGGTTTTTATTTCTTTGCACGTGTTCGCAATAGGGCCCTCTGGAGCCCTCCATCTCTCTTGTCCCACCTCTAGCACTTGTTCAGATTGTACCATTTTGCCCTATAGCACTCAAGGAACTGCCGGTCAGTTCCAGGTACCTGTGTGATTGGAGGCAGAAGCAGGATTTAGGTGACTCAGATAATCGGGAGCGATTAGGTCTTGACATACGTAAACTTAACTGAGTGGGGCGCCCAGGAGCTGGGAAACGCTCTGGGAGGATGGGCACCAACCTCAGGCTGGAGAGTGTATAGGAGGGGGATGGCGGTGTGGGATGGAGTGGTGAGGAGAAGGTGAAGTCAGCCCTGGAGGTCCAGCACAGGAAGCTGCTACATGGTGGAGAGAGACTAGGTTTTAAGCGCGCCCGCCCGGAAACACGCCTGGCCACCATCACAGCTGTCACCAACGGAAAATCTGTCAGTGCATGTAGTCCTTGCAACAGAAAGGTGGCCTGAGTCTAGGAGTGCTAGCGGGCCACGCGAGCTCTGCTCCACTCAGCTGCAGCAGCAAGTGGAGAACTGTGGGTTCGGGAACATGGCCCACAGTGCCACGGCAGAGACTCAAGGGGTCAGTTTTGACCTGGATCAAGCAGTGGGTTTAGTTGGCATTCATGGCACTGAGACAAAGTATGTGTGTGTGGTGCGTGTGTATGTGTGTGTGTGTGTTGTGTGCGCGCACGCGTGCATGTGTTAAGTAAGCCTTGCCATCTAGCAGAGAATGCTTAATGAGAAAATGATTGGAAGCAAATGTTTATTTTTCCCTTAGGCGTTAAAAACCTTTCAGTGGCTTTAAAGTTTACTACTGTTTTTCCCACAACGTCCATTCATTCGATCTCCCGTTAGAGTTAGTTTTATCTGGACGATTTACAGTCGTCTTTATGCCGTTACACCCTGTCTAATTCACTGTTTTTAAAGAACACCCGTCTTTTTGCACCCTCCCCGTCCCTGCCTTCCTTATGTTAAAGCGAAATATATTAGCCTTAGAAGACCTTCAGAGAAAGTTGCAGGGACATGCTGACTGATTCCTTGTTTGTACTTAGTGAAATATGTTTAGAACACACAAAAATTCCTTCAGAAATGAAGCATGCCTTCCTATACTTATCCCTCTCCTGGAATGAAGAATTGGCACCAACCCAGGAAACTTAAAAAAATAATACTAACCAGAAAGAAGGGACTGGTTTTGTAAATAGGTGAACCTGAAATATGACCAGGTAGAACTCAGGAAATTGGTTGTGTCTGCACACTGGGGCCCTGGTGTCTGGAAATTTTTACGGTTCCAGATTGATGTGAACATGTAGGATTAGGTGGACTATTCCGGTCAGCTCTCTATGCTTGCAAGGCACAGACAGGGAATGTTATTTTTGTATCATCATTGCACCCAAAAGTATAAGTCCTATTCGTTGTTGATGGACGAGTTGCACGGATTTAGATGTAATTAATGATAGGCAAACACCACTGACACTTGTTAAGCTCATCTCCTTGGGTTGATATGCAATTAATCTAGTACTTAATGAGCCTAATAAATTATTTTGACCTGTCAGAATATACTGAAAATTTTTAGCAACGGTGGTGCTTAATTTGCAGTAAATGTTCACAGTATGGATGATGATATCTTTAGAACATGCTCAAAATATTCATGACGTTGAGTTTTAAATATGATGTAATACATTGCATTTCATCAGGGTAAACCACACGTTATGGATTCAGAGACACAACCACCATTGCTGAACATATTGATGTCTCCTAAGCATTGTTTATAAACATAAATGAAAAAATTTCAAGATACGACATTTTCTTTTTGATATCTGGTTGTTATTATGGGCTTCTGGGACTTTTTACACTTCAACAAATGGCTGTTTTAAAGGGTTCTAGTTTTAAGGTTTTGCCTGTTAACCAGCATTATCAGTAAATTAGGTGGTAAATAGTATGTACATTACGTGCTTGCCAACACGTATTTGTTGCTAATACAAAGTTCTCCATAATACTTCTAAGAGCCTTGCGGCTGTAGGGTTGGAACATTTCAGCTAGGTAGTGATGTGGACAGAGTCAGCTCCTGGGAAGATGGCACACAACCACTGCAGAGCCTGAGAAAAGAGGGGTAATCACTAATTTTGACTTTAAGTGAGGTTTTGAATAACAGGAATTTACACGTTAAATTAATAAAGCAAGGTTACTTTGAGCTGTAAGCCTAATAAGACCATTACAGGAAACTATAAGAAAATAATTTCTCGTGAGGTGTAACTAACTAATGCCCTGCCAGGTTGGGAATCCTCAAATCTTACTTTAATAACGGTTTTTGTAGCGTATTAAGGTCTGTGCCAAGAACAAGTACACTGTGATTAATGAGGCGCTTCAGGGATGAATATACTTGGTTAGCCCAGTGTTTCCACTGCCAAGAAATGAGAGAAGTATGTTTAATATTATGCTTCAGGTAAAGAGAAATTTCTGTTAAAGTATGTGAAAATAATTATTATAATGATATTTTAATGGTCTGAATGTGATCTTAAGAGTATATATCCCAGACTACTGGTAAGGATGCTGGCAAGAACAGAGGTGACCTGTGGGCCTTAAGGGATCCAGGCACTTCCTGCTCTTTCAGAGTCCCCGGACAGCAGTGTGCTCTGTCTTCATCTGTGATACAATGAACTAGATGAGCTCTTAAAATAGGAGATGATTTCTTTGAGTTGTTTGTTTCTTTTAAATTGCCCTTCTTTGGGGAACATTTAGAAGAATTATGGTAGTTGCTTTGGAGGAAATTTACAAGAATTAGTTGCAGGAGTTTGTGATAGGGTTCCTAAGGTAAATTTGTGTCACTATAGCAAACGTGGTCGGTCCTGAGGACTCTCACAGGAAGCTCTGTGAGATGCATCCATGCCAACACATCCATCTAGCATCACATTGCCCAAAGTATCTTTGCCTGATTTAGTATTGTGGATGAGAATTCATAAAAACTTAAACTAGAATATTCCACCAAAGCTAGAGACCCTGGAGTCATCTTTCCCCTCCCCTGCCCCCAAATGACCATTAAATTTTGCTCATTTGATTTGAAATATTTTTCCAGATATATCTCTTTCTGTTCTTTGCTGTTTTCTTTGCCCTTCCTGATTCTCCCAACCTATCCGCTGCTGGCTGGCCATCTTCCTTCTATTTCCAAACTTGTAGCTGTCACCCTGACACAAATATTATTAATAAAAGCTATATGATTATATCATTCATAGCCTTCCCCATTAATGCATATTTGAACATCTGAGGAATGTGATGATTTCCAAGTTAATGAGTCAAAGATCTCTGATTTCAAGGAGAAAAAGCATTTGGGTGAGTGTAAGCTTTTCAACAAGTGTGAAATGATGCTATCAGTGATGACAGAAGAGATAAGTTATAAAGCTTCATGCAAAAGAGCAGACAGTACAGCTGAGATCAGAAAAGCCAGCAGTCTTCAAAAGGGAAGTCAGACATAGGCTGAGTTTGGACAATTAAGTAATCTATTTCAGGTGGACAGAACAGAGCAAATGAGCAATCTTGACAGAGACAATAGCTTTAGTGAAAATGTGGGGTCGTGGATGTTTTGTTACTGTAAGATTTTAAGGGAAGGGGCACTGTGGTTGGTATGTAAAATGAATAAAAAGTCTTGCAGAATAAAGCCATTTTTCAAAAAAAGGATGGGGGGCATGCACCTAATTTTTAGTAGTCTATGATGATGGACGAGGAATCTTGCCTATGTCCTATAGACGGAAGTGGTTAATGAATGATGGAAGTCAAGAGGATACATCTTAGTTTGGAAAATGAGTTGGGAGAGTGAATTTAAAATTGAGTTAGGATGATCTGTAATTTTCAGGAGGTAATAATTTTACAAAATTTACATTCTTTTCTACTATATTTTTTATTGAATTCACCCTGAAAATGTCTGTTGGTTCTCTGTGTGCTGGGCTGTTGAGAAAGGGAGAAATGATTGCATAAGGAACTAAAGGGAGTAACTCTGGGGGTAAAAAGAGATTCAATCAGCAATGTTTCTTTTTCTTCTAAAATTCATTTTTTGAGACTTTTGTGCAATATATTTTCATTATTACCTGCTCCCTATTTCCCCCTCCAGCTCCTCTCAAATCTCCTCCCACTTTCCCATCTTTAATTCATATCTTGTTCTTTAATAAGCCACGAAGTCCAGTTCATGTTGCCTGTTTGCCACCTGTGTACGGCTATCCACTGGAGATGCACAAGCTGAGGAGGGGCAAGACCCCTAAACAAAATGTTTCCTCACCTACCGGCCATCAGCTGACAATAACTCTTCAGCTGGGGTGGGGCCTTGAGAACCCATCGTGATCCACACTGGAACATTATCTGGTTTGATGTTGTACAGGCAACCACCACTGATTTGAGTTTGTCATGTCTGGAAGGTGCTATGTCATGGTGCAATAGGTTCTCCCTATCCCTGACCCTTAGAATTTCTGTGTGCCCTCTTACTTGATGGTCCATACCTTTGATGGGTAAGGGGAGAGGGGTGATAGACACGTCCCATTAGGGCTGAGTACTCCAGTCATTTATTTAAAAATTAAAAAAAAAATGTTAGAGGTACAGAATTGAATGCATGCTTTCACTCATCTGAGGGGTCAATGAAGATGATTCCAACCTGTGATTTGGGAAATAGAAGTATCATTCAGTAATTTATGTGGCAAACTGTGAAGACTCAAGTTCACAGGAATATAAAGAGTTCTCATTTGTTCAAGTATAATTTCAGATGGTCTTAGTTATTTGGGTGACAATCGGAAGCCTGGGAACAGGAATCCAGCTTAAGTGTTGTCTCAGGGGCTTTAGGTCAGCAACCCCTAGTATTTCAAGCACATAGAAGTCACACAGGAAAATACTTTGAAGGAATCAATTCATTTAAAAAAAATCTTGAGGTTAATAGAAATGTCTTGACATTATATCTAGATTATGAAATCTTTATGAACTTGTGACAATTAGAACAGTGAATCAAAAAGCAGCAAAAAGCGAAAAGGGTGGATGAGTAAGAATCCGGGGGAGACCCAGAACACTAATGGAATAACCCAGAGGCCCAGAACTGATGAAACTTTACTAGATTTCTTCTGAATGATGCTCCTTAAGAACAAGGTCTTTGTTGCCAAAGCATATGTGGAATGACTCAGGTCATAAGTATATTTTCGTATATCCAAATATGATTAGGAATTCTATAAATTAGGCTCCAGGTTCCTTGGGACAGTTCATGAGAACCTCATGTCATCTTTTTGACTCAATTATAGCCCTCCCCAAGTCCTTCCCCCTGATTACTAGCCTTGCTTGCCTGCTTTGTCCTGGGTCTCATGACTATTCTATTGTTCATGCTATGCTGTCTATTTTTCCCACTTAGTGTACCCTGACTTTTCAACACATACTTTCAATTTTCATTGCCTCTTCAAATTGCAAAATAGAAGTATCTTTGTAGGCACATTTCCAGGCAGTTGATATGGATGAGGTAGGTATCACTTTTCTTAGATTTCATTGCATTCTGGGAAGGCAATGAATAATAGATCATGGTGTTTCATTTATCTTTGTGGTGATGGTGGTGTTTGTTTGTTTGTTTGTTTTGCCTCAGAACTTCCCTTGCAGAAAGTCTACTTAATTCAGAATCTCATTTATTTAACAAGGTCTTAGGTATCTCATCGAGCCGTGTTAATTGCTAACTGGATGAGTGAAGGAGTGGTTTTCTTTGGAAGTCCTCCATGCAGAAATTTCAAGTAGGCCAAAGCTGAAAGAAATACCAGGTCTTTGCAATTTTCTTGGAGATGCTAATGCCTCAGAAGATGACGGTTTGACCTTTACCTTTTCTAAGTAACTGATGTGGAACAATCATTTGACCCTTTGGGTTTCTGTCTCTTCATCTATACATGGCCATAATAGTGTCTGTGACCCAAGTAAAATGGCAGAATAGGATGATTCTAAAATACTATCACAGAAGGAACAAAGTATTTGGTATAGAAAGTTATCTTGTATTTTAATCATTTCCCTTCTCATCTCTGAGCTAGAATGTAGCAGTATTTCACTTATATTTTAATAAAGAAAGCTTGCCTGAAGGTCAGAGAGTAAAACAGCCCCACTGGTCAACCTTACAGACCAGGCAGTGGTGACACACACCATTAATCCCAGTAGCCACACTATATGCCATAGAAACCAGGCAGTAGCGGTGCACGCCTTTAAACCCAGCATTAGAAAGGAATATATAATGAGAGGAGACAACTCTCACATATAGTCTCATTCTGAGATTCCTGGAGGCAGGATCGCCATTTTGCACTGAGGTAGAGGTAAGAGCCAGTGGCTGTCTGTTTTGTTTTTCTGACCTTCGGGTTGAACCCCAATTTCTGTCTCTGGGTTTTTATTAATCATACTACATGGATAATTACCTCCTAATCCATGGCTATACCTTCATGCCCTACTGCTCAAGTTCTATGTGCCCTACCATAGCTAAAGGCACCTTTCCAATATTTAACACAGCATTCCTCTGATTGGAGAAGGACCCTGGTCCTTGTCTCTCCCCACTCCATGTGCTTAGAACTCCAATCCTGCTGCTGAGTCACTAATACTCAGAACTCTTTTTTGCACAGCTGTGGGCCATGTGCACATCTTAGTTAATTTACTGATGTTCCAACTCTCCAGACCATACTAGTTCCCCTTTGGCTGATAGAATTTTACTCTACTGTTTGCTTTCTGTATCGGATGCCATTAGACCTAATTAATTGCTTATTATTTGCATAAGAATTCTGTTCCAAATTACATCTGTATCTATAGAAACTGATGCTTACATTTTGCTTAAAAGGCATTTATTAAAAAATACTTATTCCCCTTAGGTGCAGAGGGGTTCAATTAATTCTACTTAATATTCAGCTAATATAGTAATATAATATATACCATTTCAAATCAGTCTAATTTTTAAAAATATAAATAAATACTTTTGTACTTGAGGCCTATGAGCCAATTAAAAAATGTTGAAATTGTTCATATATCAACATTGGGAATAGAATGGCATAAAAGAAACAAAAATATGAGAACAGTATTTCAAAGTGGAATAAAGTCATGGTGCAAGAAGCACTGGAGACAAGGAAGATAGCCAGAAGCCTTTTGATAATTGCTTGCAAAGGAGTAATGCCAATATTAATTTTTAATTGCAAATGGCTATTTTGGCAGATGAAAATGCCGGCAGAGCATGTTTTGCCCTAATCCAGTGGTGTGAAACTACTGGAAGCCAAAACATTGACTAGCTACAGTTTAGTTATACAGGAGGATGTGTCCATGTTTGCAGTTTATTTTTCATTTTTCTCCAAGCATTTATAATTGTACTTTTCAACATTCTATTTGGTTGCAAAATGGGAGGCAGATTGGCATGTAATTTTGCTTTATTTTTTACATTCTTAGTGAAATTCTTTGATGAGTCTCAGAGATTCCTAGTGATTCTTTTAACATCCTTTGCATGATTTTGTCAGAAGAGTGAGTTTCCTAAGTGTTTGTTTATTCATCAGTTCTCAAATTTGAAAATAATTTTTACTTTTCTATCAGGTATATGTGTACACTAGTCTATACATATCCCTAAGCTCACAACATCAACACACACGCTGCATTCATCATCAGAGAGTTTCCCTTTCTTCTGTTATTCCAGTGAAAGCCAAATGAGTAAAGTGAACAAAAAAGAAAAAAATGAAAAATGAAAAATTCATTTAGTTATTTAAGATTAGCTGGCAATTTTAAAGCTAATTGATTTTAACTGTACGCGAAGAGACATGGCTTTTATGAATATAGTCACATTGGACATTATCCCCTTAGTAATATTTATAAGGCTATTCTAGACTGTTTCTTCTTGACTCCATGGCAAGATAATCTTGTATTACTGTAATATTAGAGTTCCTATGTCCTTTTCTGGTTTTTCTTTTGGTTTTTCGAGACAGGGTTTCTCTGTAGCTTTGGAGCTTGTCCTGGAACTAGCTCTTGTAGACCAGGCTGATCTCGAACTCACAGAGCTCCACCTACCTCTTCCTCCCGAGTGCTGGGATAAAATGCATGCGCCACCACCGCCCGACATATGTCCTTTTCTGTAACCATACATCCAGTTTCTCATCTAACTTAAAGCCACAGAAGTTAATGTGTTCAATGCTAGTCATTCCACAAACTGGATGATATCACAGAAGTACATGATTAGGTTCAAATTCAACCTCGGTTTTGCTCCTACTGATTTGATAGCCATGAGGAAGTTGCTTCCAATACCACCTTTCTTAATTTGTGAAATAGAAATGGGATATATTAAATTATATTAGAGTTACATGTGAGAGATGCGCATATTTACATAAAATATTGAAAATGTGCATACTTCCAGTAGTGTGTTGACTGCTTTTGAAACTGTTAATAAAATTGGGAATAATATGGTAGAAGGCTCTATTTCCATTCCAAAATCTTTGAAACAGTTAGAACTAAGGCAGGCAATAATGACCTCTACTTTTTCTTTTCTTTTCTTCTTTCCATCCCCCTTTTTTCCTCCTTCCTTCCTTCCTTCCTTCCTTCCTTCCTTCCTTCCTTCCTTCTTTCCTTCCTTCCCTCCTTTCTTGCTTTTCTAATGGAGTCTCCTGATGTGGTCCAGGTTGGCCTCCACATCTCTATCAAGTCCAGACTGGTTCCTGAGTCCTGGGATGACAAGCATGCTTCAGAACATGCAATTATCATTAGCTCTCTTTTCAGTGTACTTCATGGCCAAAGCTACAAATGATGGCTTGAGGGAGATCAAAAGCAGAGATGGTCGTCTTTGAAACTGTTAGTCAGTTAGGATGCGGACTAGGGAAATGATGCAAGAAAGAAAGTAAAATATGGTTCTAGAGTGAAATGTTGTTTTTAAATTATCAAATGTAGAAGATAAAGAGAGACAGATTTGTTATTTCTGGTAATTGGGTTGGGTCGTTAACTGGGACCAGGACTTCAAGTGGCACAAGATAAGATATATAAGCCGTGATAAAAATGAGATTAACGATGGAGATACTGAGCTATTGGTGGAATTTCTGATAGTGTGTTTATAGTAGTAGCTCATGGATACTGCTTTAAAATGCTGGAGATAAAATCACAAGGAAGGCAGTAAAGAAAAAGTTAGTAGGTCATGATGGATACCTGGATAATGCCTGCAATTCAGGGTAGACGAGGAAATAGGGAACGGAATAGAGTAATAGCAAGATGTAGAGGAAGCAGACTAAACACTGGTAAGTAGCATTTAACTTAAAAATATCTACTGCATACTCTATCCTAACTCCGTTAGGAGTTTCTATACGCAAGGAAACATCTATAATCTAGCACCAGAAATCTTCATTTTCCTTATAACTGGGAGGTTAATATATGGCCTTAAAAATGCATGTTTGTCATAGGAGAACCTCTGACTTGCAATAATAAAATTATGCATGTCTATTCCAATTCACCAAATGAATTACATTTGGTGAATTGGAATTACATTTGGTCACAGAAGTAGAATAGTTACGATGATGATTCTTGCGGACCCCATTTAAAACTTTCAACATATGCTCCTGAACTCAGAAGTGACGGCTCCTGCTCATGCAGATGTTGGCAAGTGTAGGAAATGGAGCTTAGTTACAGGCTCCAGTTTGACAGTAATGAATACCAAGTGGATATTCAAATACTTAGAAGAAAGCTAAGCCTCTTCTTGAGGTTCAGACCCAGCAAGGAGTCAGAACAAGGAGGATTATAACCTTCCCATTGAATTCAGCCACTGTATGTAAGATGGTCCTACTTTAATCTCACACTAAGATGCTGCTGCAGTCATTCTAAAGGTAGAACAGTACCTACATTAGGGAGGAAATCACCCGGCCATTGTTTCTGCTGATCATGTTGACTTCTAGGCTGATGTAGGCTACCAATTGGGTGTGAGCATGCTCAGGAGCCTCTCATAACCCCCTCTCTCTTTGAAGAATGTTTTCTTCACCCCCCACTGAAATTGGAAGTGCTATTTTTACAGCATCTCTGCCAAGAAAAATTCCCTTACATGGTTCCCAAGCTATTGCATCCAGGGTTGAACCTGATGAGTTGCTTCACAAATTCCTGTCTTTAAACTGGTTAGGTCATGCTGCTCAGAGCTGTTTTTCAGAGCTCAAGGATATGGAGTTTTGTTTTTTTTTCTATGCTTCTGGGCTGGAAGGAGATAATTAAAA
Organism: Dicrostonyx torquatus; assembly: GCA_028555095.1. Classification (NCBI taxonomy): domain Eukaryota; kingdom Metazoa; phylum Chordata; class Mammalia; order Rodentia; family Cricetidae; genus Dicrostonyx; species Dicrostonyx torquatus. Next base: position 606,554 of record JAQHUG010000453.1, on the reverse strand, counting down.
TAAGTTTACAGATGGCATTAGGTGAAGTAACGTAAACCATTATAAATAAGAGTAGTCAAGATGCTATCACACTATGCTGAAGAAAAGATACTATTCTTTTAATCAAATAATAGCTAACACAATTCACAATGTCATCAGAGAAGTCATAGAATTTTTCCCTCCATAAAAGAATAAACAAATACTTTGACTATTTTTTCTTCTTTTCATTTGTTGTTTCCAATTCTCTTTCAGTTCTGTAGTTTTAATATAGATTTCCAAAACATGTCATAGGACATTGAAGAGACTTCTTCACAGTCATCTATCGTGTCTTGTTACATTTGCTTCAAGGACCACATAGCAAGCCAGCAAATTAGTTATCATGACTAAGGGTCAACCAGAGCACTCCATCTGCGAACATGATAAAAGGAAGAATAGGGAGAGTTTGGAGAAAGACCTGGAGCCCCTTTTCCTTAATTAGCTGCTCACAGCAAAAGGAATGAGAGAATCAAAGTGCTCAAGATTCCGGCCACGTATGACCATTCCCAAGCAGTAATTATATGTTCATCCTTTTGTAGAGATGGGGTGTATAGGAGGCTTATTTGAGCTTTGGAGAGAATTATCATTTGACAGTGAAGATGTGTTAAATGAAGAGATAGTGAAGGGGCTGGGTGAAGAGTGGCAGAGGGGAAAACTGGCCTTTCAGGAGATTATAGGACAGAAAAAACAAAAACTACAGCCATGCTGCAGCACCCATAAGAGGGAAAGGCCTAAAGACTGTTAAAGTATGGCAAAGAAGAAAAATAACATTGTATATGTAAAATTATACAAAGTGGCAGTAAAGTACAAAACTGAGATAAGTGAGGGTAGCCAGAAACCAGTGGACAAATCAGGCATCTCGGAGCCAGTACAATAGCTTCTGCAACACCATGTGTTAGGGGGACATCCAATTTCACAGTAAATACACCCAGTGCCTTAGATGAAAACAATACCTTGAGGAGGTTCTGAATGGGCACCTCAATTAGCATCTCCAAGAACAGCTGAAAGTAAGGCGTCTCCTGAAGTATAATGTGTAGTAACTAGAAAGCAAACCTCGCGGAAGGGAGGTAACATAGATTCCCGTCGGCAAGAGAGAAGTTAATAAGTGCCAAGTAAGAGCTTGAGATAAGTCACCGAACACTGAACAGGGGTGACAGAGAGGAGCCAGATTAGGCCATGAAACCAACAACTAAATAGATGCAGAAAGAAAGGAGAATGGTACATTAGGAAGCAACAGGGCAAAGTGAAACCTTGAGTTTCTTCAAGAAGTGCTAGTTCTGTCCAAAATCGCACGGCAAGTTTGTCCTAAAAAGGAAAATTGGAGTAATTGAAATGAACAAGATACCAGGAAGAGAGAGAATTGAAATCGTGATTAGTACATGTTTGATGTGATTAAAAGAATTAAAACTAATTAAATAAAAAATGAAAAGCGGGTGTAGCAATGTTGGGAGGTGTAACAAGGCATCACCGTGTAATGAATGACTCTCTCTCTTGCTCTTTCTCACTCTGTGTGTGTGTGTGTGTGTGTGCATGTATCTTTGTGCATTTGTGTTTAAATAACATTAAGTTCATAATCAATGCCATTGAAGCTTAAAGTACCTCATGTATTTCTCCATAAGGCACATCCCAACCCTCTATGGTTTAGGAACATTTGGTAGTCCTTTAGCCTTGTTCAGCATTAACTAAACATGTGCAGCAGGAGACCTGAATTGTGGGCTGTTCCTCACATACCTACAGAATGACATTTTTAAAAATACCTTACTGAGTCCATGGACTGTAAATGAATATTCAAATATCAAATCTGTGAATACTGAAGATTAACGTTGCATACATATACAGTGTATATTTCTGTTCATCAGTATGTTTAAAAAATGTGTGAACCATAAATACATTCTTATTCCCAATCTCCTATCTTTCTGTCTCCTATCATCTCCTATACCCATTCTTAGAGGAAACTCTGTGCATTTTCTGGGGGGTGCTAGAGACAAAGTTTCATTTGTACCAAGCTGACTACAGGGATTGCCCACTGAAATTCTTGAAAACTCTTTGTATAATTTTGCAGATGAAGATTGTTCTAGAATGGCTAGTACCATGTCTCTGAGAACTTGAGTTCTCAGAGTAAGTAATTTCTACCAAATCATGTTTTCATGTCTTCTTAAAACTCAAGGATCCAGGGATTGAGGTCACTTCAGGTCTTTAATACTCTTGTTTAAACTCTTCTAGCAGGTTGTCAGAATTAAAACAATAAGTGGGAAACAAGCAACACCACTGATTCTGTAACTGTGAAGTGAAGCATTAACCATTGTCTAGGGTTCTCTTTGGGTACACCTCCCGTATCTGGACTCAGTGTTTTTGCTCTATAGTAGCAGATGAATGGTTAGTTTCTTAGATTGGTCCCCACTGATTTCATGAAAAGTGCCACCAAGAGCTATTGGCCACCATCTTACCCAGGATATTGATAATCAAAAGCATCCACTTCTGGCTCAGCATGATTGGTTTCTTGAAATATTTTTGAAATCTTGATGTTTTGAACATGTTATTTCAGCAAATCAAGGAGTTTAAACTTTTGTATCGTATTTCCTTCCTGCAAGTATAGCAGTGCTGTTTTCTTTTATTGAAAGACAACCTGAGGAGAAAGTACTTCTGGCTTCCCTAAAATTCTCACACATATCCAACCCCAGTTAATGTGGCGATTTCCACCTCCCTCTGAGTAACTTCTATGATGTGTTTCAGCCTTGGTTAAAATAAAGCTAAGGCTAAGATGACAGTGTAGGAAGACAACATATAAGACAAGTCAATATTTAATTACAGACTAGACACATCAGTGTTAATGTCTTCCACAGACAGCTAGATAGTTCAGTGTGCTGTGTAGTTGTATTTAGGACAGCAATGCATCCTTCTAGGTCTTCTTAAATATCAAGAATACTGTCTTTTACATATGTCTGTATGCATGTACACATATAAAATCAAAATGTGTGAAAACATCCCTTCATTTGAAAACATAAACAAGGTTTGCGTGAATAACTTCAGCAACAAATGGTGTGTTTATTTTAAGAGTAAATTTCACAAATATATGTACCTCTAAAAATAAAAGTAGTAAAAGTTCTAAAACGTTTATTTCCTTTACTAAATATGACAGTTTTGTTCAAGTGGAACAGCTTGTAGCTATTAGTGATCTCATGCCTGAAGAACCATAAAGATTTTGAAAAAGGTATGTGTGCATATATAT
>JAQHUG010000453.1:573496-592230 GCA_028555095.1 Dicrostonyx torquatus | reverse complement strand
GTTCCCAAATAGTCAATACATGCAGAAGAGATAGGTCCCAGTGCCATTATCATTGGCTTCTCAATCAGTCCCCATTGGCAGTCACATTCAGAGAGTCCAGAAAGCAGTATTAGTGTGTTTATGCTCCCAAATCTATCCCCTTCCAGGTACTCTCGCAATTTCACTTTCTCTCTTGGGAATGTTCTTAGAATTTCATACGAGTCAGTCACATTAAAGTATATGTGGTCACCAAACTTTCCCTGGTGTTTACATGTTAATTTATTACTTAAATTCAAATGAATTCCAGCTATGATTTCTAGACTCTGGGCATTGGCAGACTTCTTGGAAGTCTCCAAATCCTTTCCTTTCGTGCTCAGAAGTGATGGAGTTACAAGCAGCATTTCCAAAAGCCTGTTTGAAAGAACTAACGCCCATAGGAGACCCTTTGGAAATAAAGTTTGTATTAAAGTTCAGGTGCATTTATTTTTGACAATTTAAATGGTAAATTCTGCAGTTGAAAGCAGTTCTAGTTTAAAAATAAAAGTATGCGTACAGGATTGAGGGCTGAAGATGGAGAGAAAAGTCTGTAAATGAGTGGATGGCATGGTATTTACCTCCCTCACCTAGCATGCTGTGTGTAGTCCATATTCTCTGTCATGTGAGTTTTTAGATTCCTTCAATTGGAATATGACCTCCTTTTATCTAAAATCCATCCCTGCAATCCTCAGACCCAGTGATTGGTGGATTTCTCACTTCTGCAGTGCCTTGGGAGGTGTATGGTAAAACATACTGGTTTGTCTCTTAGCTTTTTTTCTCCAGGCTCAGATTTGTCTTTTTAATCATTATTTTTTCCTTTGTTTTTTCTTTTTTATGTGAATGTGTGTTTTGTTTGCAGGAGTCTTTATAGTACAAGCATTAATACCTGACTAGGTCAGGAGAGGTAATTCGATACCCTGGACCTTGAGTGACAGGCAGTTGTGAGCTACCCTGCCAGTGCTGGAAATTGAAACTTGAATCTTTTAAAAGAGCACTAGCTCTCTTGACCTCTCCGCCATCTCTCCAGGCCCTGTCTCTTCCTTCTTATTCCCAGTGTCAAGAAACTGGTTGACTGAATAAACAAAGACTGCTAGTAGAGCTAGCTACATGTTGATTTGAAAAGTTAAAGGAGTGTGTGTTTGTGTGTGTGTGTGTGTGCGTGACTCATACAACTAAGCAATGAATAGTGTGTCCTGCATCAGCAGTTGATGTCTGTGAGCTAAACTGCTCTCCTTCCTGAGTGGTGGCCACTTCCTCTATCACAGATGTATATCACATTTAATAAACAGTTCTTAAAACATGAGTATTTATAGTAGCCTGTGGCTTCAATGGCTGAAATATATACACTTCGGAGTGTGCTCTACACTCAGCACTTACTCAGATAGTTTAAGGGTTTAAGAAACACCATTTGGAGGATAGTTAGTTAACTTTAAGGTTAACTATGCATTTTGAGTAACTTCCTTTAAAATTGCTGTCTCATACTGGAGACTGCATCTATACAATATAATTTAATCAATAGCAATTCTCAGTCAGAACTTTCCTCCTGTTTAACCAACGACTGTTTTGAAATCTCCAAGAGTTTTCTTGTTTGGAGACAGGGTCTCACTGTGTAGTCCGACCATCCCGGAGCTCACTGTTACAAACCTGCCTTTGCCTCCCACTGCTGGTATCGAAAGTGTGCTCCACCACACCCAGCCTCCAAGGATTTTTGATTACTCTCTTTTTGTATGTCTACAAGCCTAAATTCCTGCTTTCCTCATTTCAGATCTAACTACATAATGGTACCTGTCTTAAATATCTTGCCAATCCAAACTTCATCCTCCCTTGCACTCACAAATGTAAAACTCTTGAGGGAATAAAAACAGGCAAACAATGCTCCTGTCTTAGTTTATCGCTGCTAATATAAGAAAATACCGCAGGCTGGATAACTTATGAATACAAAAATATTTCCCTCACATTCTGAAAGTTAAGGAATCTAAAATCAAGGTTCCAACAGCTCTGCTTTCCTGTGATGGCTTCTGTCTGCTTCTAAGGTGGTGTTCTGGTGAGGACAGAGCCTGCTCACAGTGTGGGGGAAACAGGGAGTCACAAAAGGACTAGGGTGCTCTTCTTTGAGGATATTAGTAGCATCTTTTTTCTTTTTGCTGCTGAGAATTGCATCCAGGACCTTGAACATACTGATCAAATATTCTATTGGTGGCCTCAATTTCCAGCACTAACCCCATTTTTAGGGAATCTTCACTAATGAATAATTAGCTCCTAAAAGCCCATGTCTCTTTGTATTATCATATGTTAGTTGTCAGCATAAGAATTGTAGAGAAAAAAATTAAGACATCCTCTGTAAGCAAGTCTGATTTTGAATTATTGTGCCTCTTTCTTACAGCACACATTCCTCGTCATGTCTTTGTGACCTCCCTCTTTGTCCTGCTCCTTGCACTCCCGCCTTTGTTTCTTCAATGATACCTACATAGTTTTCTCTTTGTGCTCTTTCTTTCTGTATGTTCTGATCTGAACACTGGAATTCACAGAAAGCCCGGATCTTGGGTCAGATCAAGTGTTTCCTGTGCTGCACACCTTCTTGAAGCATCACCGAAGCATTGTGAGCCTTACAATAATAGCTTAGGCTAATGGACATAGATCATTTACTTTGTATCCGAGATTTTGCTAAGATTATGTAAGTCTGCTCACAGTTATTCTCACCACAATCTCTCATTACTCTCATGCTATACGTGAGAAAAAAACCAAGGAACAGCAAGATAAGGAACTTTATCAAGTTCTCTCAGATGTGAGGTAGCACAGCTATTCTCTCTTTCCTCTTTGTAATCACTGAGCTACTTCATATGGCACATTGCCATCAACTAAGTCTATTTGTTTCCTCATTTCATTAGTGAAAACCAAAATATGTATTGATATGGTACTTCAATTTTTAATTATATATATATATATATATATATAAAATCACATGTAGTGTGATTATCTATTCATTTTTACAAGTGTGGGATATTCAAATTAGGGTGATTGGCATTTCTTTCTCTTTAAAAATGTATTATTTCTTTGTCTTTGGTGCTTTGCAACTCCTCTGTTCCAGGTCTTGATAAAACACATGGTAATTTGTTATAATCTGTAGTGACACACCAGAGCACATTCTTCCTATCCAGCTATATTTGGGTACAGTTGCCTAATTTCCTTCTACCTCTGTGCACACAACGTCCTGGCAGCTAGTGATGAATATCCTATCTTCCCTCCCTCTTCTTTCCTCCTACTCCCTCCCCTCCTCCCCTGTGTGTGTGTGAGTGTGTATTTACATGTGTGAAGAGAGTGGCAGTGTTGGGGATTGAACACAGTACCTCAGGCATCCTAGATGAGTTATCGGCTCTAACCTACATTCAACACTTTATTTGCTACCTCTGTGAAAATCAACATTTAGTTTCCACTAATGAGTAGCAGTGGAGTGTTTGTCTTCCTTTCATTAGCATATTACACAACAGAATAACCTATTGGTCCTCCGTTTTCATCAATGACATTGTAAACGACAATTTTTGTTTTTGAGACAGGGTTTCTCTGTAGCCTTTGGAACCTGTCCTGGAACTAACTCTTGCAGGCCAGGCTGGCCTCAAACTCACAGAGATCTGCCTGTCTCTGCCTCCTGAGTGCTGTGATTAAAGTCACATGTCACTACCACCCAGCTTTTTATTTTATTTGACTATATAATATTGCATTACAAGTATGAACCTTGGTTTCCTTACACATTCATCCATTGATGAGCATTTGATTATTGTAAATAATGTTTAATTTGATTTGAAAGTTTAGGTATCTTTTTGTGGCAAAATTTAATTTGTAATGTCATTTTGAAATGTCATTACCTATAGCTATGCACCTGGCAATGTGATAGCTGGATCATTTGTTAGTTCTATTTTTTAGTTATTCTGAAGATCCTACGTACTTACATTGCTTTCCCAATGACTAACCTGATTTTCTCTCCCACCAATAGTAGGAAAGAGCTCTCCTTTCTCTACATCCTTATCGACATTTGTTATTTACTGAGCTCTTGATTATATTTATTATAATTAGTGTGATTTGAATGTTCCTTGTAGTTGTAACTTGCATTTTCTTTATGACTAATACATTTTTATAAGTTCATTGGTCATTCATTATATTTTCTTTTGAGAAAGGTCTTTGCAGACTATTTCCTTGTTTTAAAATCTGCCTCATGCTTACGGATCAAGACAGGACCTCTTCCAGTCACCATGCCTTTTTCTACCCTCAAGAACTCTAACCCCATGAAACTATTGGGCCAATGAAACTCTCTTTTATAAATTGTCTTGGCCATGGTGTTTATTCACAACTATAGAAAAGTAACTAAGGCAGATTATTTAGGTTTTTGTTGGGTTTTGGTTTTGCCCGTGTAAGTCAGTGTTTCTTATCTATTCCACATGTCCAATGAGTAGTTTGCAAGAATTTTTCCTGTTCTAGGGATCATTCTTTCCTGTTGAATATTTCACCTGCTGTGCAGAGCTTGTTATGTGCTTCCTATTTGTGTAGTCCTGGTTTTTTGTCCTTGTGATTGGAGGGGGAAATTCAAAGTTTATTGTCCACACCAATTTCATGTAGAGTTTTCTTCTAGTTGGGTCATTTTATTAAGGTTTTACATTTAGTCCTTTGATCCATTTTGACTTGATTTTTTTTAATATAATGAAGGATCTACTTTTTTCTGTATATGTACATACAATTTTTGTATGTTTTTGATTTTTATTTTTGCAGAAGCCCCCTCAACTGTAGACACATTGCTTTATTGGTATGTGTTGATTTTTATGGTATGTATTTAATTTTGAGTTACTTTGATATGAAATTTCTTTGCATCCTGTTATGTAAGAAGTAATTAGCAGCTCATTAAAAGTCAGGCAATTCTTTTGACACCGATGGCACTAGCAGTGTCTTAGTCCTCAAGAACTGCCAGTGCTTAGGATTTAGTGATCATCCCATGCATATTTTTATAAAATTCTACTATCAATTCTTTATCTTGACTTACAAATCATAATTTTGCATGTGAAATCATAGTTCATTCAGTTGAGAAATACATATTAGTGATATTGATTCCAGAAAATTGCATTCATAAATTCTACACTTCATGAAAATTATCAAGAGTTGAAATGAATGTAATTGTTAGTAAAGAATTTGCTCATATGTGAACTATTATTACAAATTATCTCATTAATGTCAATAACCAAAGTTATAATAACTCAGATATTGGCATAGAATAAAAAGTGCTAATGAAAATACATAGAAGAGCTTTTGTGAGTGATAGGATTTATCAACAATCATGTTAATTTTTCATCAGTTTAATTAAATGTAAATTTCATCCACTAACCAGTTCTAATGCAGTTCTTCTTTTCCAATTATTCTTGATAGTTGTGTCTGAACAGCTGTTGAGAAGACTGTCATTATGTATAGTGAGATTTAATGTGCTTCTAAAAATTAAGACACCATTTGTAATTGCCTATAATTTGTATTATTCTTATTTAAGTTATAGTCATAGTAATGTGAGTTCACTAAATGCAGAACATGAACATGACATGACTTTATTATAGTCTCCTTAAAACTTGCTTATTTTTTGTCTTACTGTGCAGTTTTATTTAATTAGTTACAGAATACCTGTTGCAGACCTATATCATCAAAATAATGAAGAGTATGTCATGCTGGGAATATTATCCCTAATCTGGGAGTTACTCTCACAAATAAACTAATTAAAACGCTCTATCCTTAGTATTATGAAATTACTCCAACATAGTTAAAACATATATTTTTTTCTTTCCTGAGAAATTGGTTTCTCAGCACATGCTTTTAATTGACTCAGCTTCCCTCTTTCGTACTGACATAGATCAGGACTTGTTAAAATGTTGGTCAGTGTTTAAAATAATTCACCCATCATTGAGGGTCACTCACAGTGTAGTAATTAGATGGGCTTTGGAGACATAGCATGTGGATTAATAAACTGATCTTTGACTTAAAAGCTTTATTGGCCTTCTCTTTGGAAATTTTTTCCTCTCTTCTTGTGTGTACTTTGTGGTTTTGTTCATGCAAAGTATTTAGTGAACTGCTTTGCACATAATGCATTACCGTCTGGGATTTATACAATTCTCTCATGGGCCAGAATCTCTTTGAACGCCTTCAGGTTGTTTACTTTTAGCTGTGGCAGAATTAATGCAGAAGGGAATGGCTTATTAAATGAGCATCTGCCTTAGAGATACACCAGGCTCCCACTGGGAGCCTAAAAAGGATGATGGACAACCTGGAACTGGAGTTACAGATGGTGATGAACTTCCATTTGGGTGCTGGGAATCACACTCAGGTTCCCCTAAGAATAGTCAGTGCTATTCAAGGCAGATCCATTTCTCCAGCCCTTTGAGTTTCTTTTCTCTTGTTTGCAGTTAGTTTCTCAATAGTGTACTGTGATATGACATCTCGGAAATGTTTTATTGGACAGACATTATTCTATGCTCATGAAGAGACGAGAGAAATTTACTGTTAAATAACGTTCTCAAATAATTAAACAGGAGCACCCACGTGATCAAAACCTGAAGGACAAGACATGTCAAAAATGATGTCCTGCTGTCTGTCTTTCAGCAAATGCAGTACATGGACGACTGAAGTTCTGACTCACTCTTCCTCTTTCTAAAAAGTTGCTTTGTTCTTGATGCTGCCATTGTTCGTGCTTGGGTAAAGCACTCTAATTATTGGTGAAAGAAAAATGAGAAAAGTTATTTTTGATATAAAAAAAACTAAAAATATATGATCTATTTTAAGAATCAAACTTTTTCTGAACATATAAAACATAAAGAGTAACACCAGTGACACTCTTTTAAAAACCTGAGACGAAATATTTTAAATTTCTTCAGGAAGCTTCAAGTACAGATAACAGTTGCCTGTTCACTAAAATGTTCATGTTTCTAAGGGGGATTAAGATTTCATTCATTAAGCTTTGTCAAGATGTGAGACATGATATATTGCAATTACAATCACACTTGGTATTTAGCATAATTTCCTTCTTAAAACATGTTCTTTTTTGTCAATAGCTGTAAAATATTTTATATTCTGAATATAAATGGCAGTACCCATACCCTGTGCTGTAGGCATCTTTTTTTCTCTAAATCTCTATTCCTATATAAGATCCCTACTCTGCCCACCTGTGATTATAACCCCCAGTTCTGACTGCTCTGAACCTGGAGGTGCCATTGATCCTCATACAGACGCACAGGATAGAAGAGTGGGAACATTCTCAAGGTATCAAGTCCTTGCTACCTTCAGACAGCATTGCTGACTGATTTAGTCCACACTGTTCATTAGGAATTTTCTGGACTCTTAAAAGTATTTATAACCAGTGTAATAAAGGACTCATTAATGATTTTAATTTAATGTCATAGTTATATGAGGAATCTTGTCTATAATCCACTCTTGGGACACAGAATTTAGCAACCTTATGAGTTCTGCTTTACATAATTTTACTATAGCATAATGGTAGAATAAACAGAATGTCTCTGAAATTAATGACAATTCCTAAAGGTGAAAGGGGACCTGAGGTATTAATTTAGGGCCCTATGGTGCATATTGCTGTGTATTGCTGTGAGCATTGACATTGATATTGAGGTGGCAGTTGTGATGGAATGCATAGTGTGATCTGCAAGAGGAAGCCTTATTACCCAAGACAATTAATTTTAGATTTAGCTTCATGCTGCACAGCAGGTATTTGGCAGAAGTCAACCAAATATGTTGGTCTTGTTTACAACATTCTGGGATTTAGAGAAGACAGTTTCTGTGGGAGGGAAATAACAGACTGAGCAATTTTTTCAAGAGTATATATAAAAGCAAAATTGTCACAAAGTGAATGAACGTTAAGTTTCACGGCTTTTACTTGTACACCCCCCCCCTTTATTTGAATGAAAACTCTTTGTCAATAATCTTACAGATTTTCCCTGCCAAATAACTGAAAACACGGAGTTGTTAGCCACAAAGTTGTCTCATCATTTAAGTGCCAAATTATTTACTATAAGCAAGTGTATTTTATAGTAAACTCATTATATTTTTAGGATACAGTAAAACCTTTGTTAGTATACAACCAAATCACACTCATAAATAAAAATGATCTATCTTTTCACAAGAGAGTGCTAGTATGTATTGATCATTGTAATGTTTAGAAATTACAGTTTAAGGCTATGATTTGAAACTAAAATCCATTTGTATAGGAGTATGTGTTAAAACTACTGGGCTCCAAATGTCTCATTGTCAACATATGGATCTACCCAAGACTTGCCAAGGACTTGTGAAAAGATAACCAACACTATCTTTTAAAACTTCTAACTTGCTTTTTGTGAATTATCCGGTTGCAGATTGGCTGGTACATAAGAAACCATTTTCCCCAAAGGGATGCATATGATGTCATCGGAAGCAAGTGATTTTTGCCTCCAAACTATCAAGCTGCTTCCTTCCTTTCTGTGTAATTATATATATATTTTTTTTCATGGAGAGTTCATGCTTTCAAATTTCTGTTTGTTTGTATTCATTGGCATAAATCATCAAGAGCTTCCTGTTTATGAGGTGGCTACAGCATGTCAGAAGTGATGTATCTTATACCCTGTTGCCCTGCAGGTACTGTCCTCAGGAAGCTAGACTATTGTTATATATCTGGAGAGACTTTCTCAACAAAGTTGGGTTTTTACTCAGAAACACTTCAGGAGCATATTAGAATTTTAATCATTAGCCATCCAGATATGATTGAAATGACTTCAAATCTGTGATCAGCTATATGAATTACTTTTGGTATTTAATGCTTTCCCCTTTGATTCCATAATCAAAATATGAAGAAACAATTCTAAGCCAAAGTTTCTATAAATGGGATCAGCTATGGAAATGTAACTTCAGAAGGAGTGACTTCACAGAATATGTTTGCACCTTTTATGAAATAATTCAGTTTCTTTTAGCCTGGAAACTAGAGATTCCACATCAGTGTGCTAGCCTAACTGGCCTCTTAAATATATTTATAGATAACTTTTTTCTTACTGGGTTCTTGTATAGTCAAAAATATATATATAGTCTTTCTGTTGTCTCTTCTGAGGGCACTAATCTATTGGACCAGGACTCCACCATCATATAATTTAAGTTTAATTTATACTCTAGTCAACCAATTTAGTTCCTGGCTTTCTTCCTGGCTTATAGACAGCCAACTTCCCATTATGTATTCACATGGAAGGGAAACATTATATGGAATCTCATTTCTCCTTTTTATAAAGAAATGATTTCTGTGACTTTAGTTCCCCACATTTATCTCCAAATCCGGTGACACTGGGGATTAGAGATTCAATCTATGAGTTTGAGAAGGACACAAACATTAAGGGAAAGTGGAATGAGTCGTTGCTGAGGGAGTAAGGAAGGGGGACATTCATATTTCTGCCCATAGTCCGCAGTTTTGATGTGCACTTGATCAGAACCCCCTGAGGTTATGTTACTGTCATTTAAATCGTGTTTCAGTAATTAGGAATACTCAGTTTTCATCAATGACATCAGCTCCATCAAAACTACATCCTTCTGTGTATTTGCCCTCAAGTCTTGCTTTCTAGTGAGAAGAGATGACAACGAGTGTACTTTTTATATGCCACTTTAAAATAATGATCCCCCTTGGGCTTAAGTTTTATAATATTATTCAAGACATAGCACTGATATTGTAAAGCACGTAGTAATCTCACCTTTAAACATAAAGTATATAAGATCTATAAAAAATAAGTAACCATGACAACAAATACTATTCTAACCTAGTTCATGAAGGCAGAGTACATGAACATGCAGATCTTTGGCAGGAAGTACATGTCTGTGATGAGCCATACTTACTCTGCCAGAAATTTTATATGCATGTACATACATTAACAAGTCTTTTTAAAGCGGAAGGCAGAAAGCCAAAGAAGGCTACTAAGATTGTATCACAGGCACAAATAGGCAGCCTAATACGTTTACAAATAAAGTATCAAAATTTTGAGACTGCATAGATGGATCAGTGGTTCTTGTAAAGGACCAGGTTCACTTCCAAACATGGTAGGTCACAACTGGCCATAGCTCCAGTTTCAGGATGCGCATGATGCAAGACATATATGCTAGTAAAACACTCATAAATAAATAAATAAATAAATAAATCTAAAAATGAGATTTTTATGACAGGAGTTGAAGTTTAGTCTTTAGCACTTTCTAGCTGTAGTTCTTTAAAAGTAATCTCAAGTCTTCATTTTTCTCCTCTGAGAACTGGAAGGCTTGTCCTCCTTCAACTCACCTTATACGTTAATCAGTATCAGCATTAATGCCCTCGCAATGATTTTTTAAATATCACCCTTATTTTACTAATAATGTCATCACCACCGTATGATTATTTTCTAAAATTTATTGCTTTCAAGTTTCATGATTAAAGCCTAATAAGTATGGAGTTATCAGTGTCACATAAAAGTTTATAGGCATGATTAAAAAGCCCGCGTGAAAGGTTAAAGAATCTGTAGTGATTCTGTATGAGGAGGAGGTGGCCTACAGCTAATATGGTAATTGTCTTCCAGCACTTGGGAGAGCTACTAATAATGATCAGAAAGGGAAAGGGCAGCATGTAGGACCTAAGCTAATTAAACAGAATAACTTTCTGGTAGTGAAACTCACTTCAAAGTAGAATTGACTACAAGTGAGGCTATAGAATAGCCATAGGGGGCAGATGTCTTGGGGTCTGGGAACAGTTAAGACAGTCTTGCTGAACTCAAGGCCTCTCAGGGAAAAGAGGTGGTGCTATCTCTTAGCTTTCTACTCTGTGGATATAGGAAACTGTACGGATCTAGGGTACTGTAACAGGAGGAAGGTAACTTAGTTTCCTGGTTGTTATTGTTGACCTATGGAAAAGAAACAAGCAATGGAAGAGCCACACTTGAATACGGGTAATGCATGTTTGCTTTCTTTCTGGAAAATGAAGTGTCCAGTATTTAAAATATTAAAATCACATTCCTATGTATTTACTTGGAGGACATGACTGTGTATGCATGGGCCACAGAGTGCATACAGCAGACAACTCGTGAGAGGCAACTGCCTTCTTCTACTATGTGAGTCCTGGGGTTGAACTCGCATCCTCAGGCACGGGGGCAAGCAAGTCCCTTTACCCAATGAGCCGTCTTGCTAGCCTCCAATTATTACTTTAAAACATTGAAAGAATCGTTATTTAGTGAGAATAGGAGATAGTAGAATAGTCTTTTCAAGGTCATTTAAAGTGATTCAGATAGACAAAGGTCAAGGATGAGGGTTGGGCTGCTTAGAGGGAAGATAGCAATTGAGCCTGTGGGAAGGGACTCTGAAAAGGATGGGGGGCTGTCTGTGCAGGAGAAGACATAGAGAGGTCAGAGGATAGAGGAGACACGTGTAAATAACTTCTGTTTTAGTGAAAGGCATACATGAATGATTCTTTAAATTTTGGAAACTGACTAGTCTTATCCTTTATCTTATTTTTAAAATGTATTTGAAGAGCCGGGCAGTGGTGGTGCACACCTTTAATCCCAGCACTCGGGAGGCAGAGGCAGGCGGATCTCTGTGAGTTCGAGACCAGCCTGGTCTACAAAAGCTAGTTCCAGCGCAGGCTCCAAAGCCACAGAGAAGCCCTGTCTCGAAAAACCAAAAAAAAAAATGTATTTGAAAATTTTATACATGCATAGAATATATTTTGATCAAATCCACTTTCCAGTCCCTCCCCTCCAGGACTTTGCTGTTTCCCTTACCAGTTTTCCTACCCAGCGCCTTATGCTGTCTAAAAGAAAGTTACCCTTGCTGAATTTATTAGTGCTGCTTCTGTACGCATGGGTATAGGACCATGTGCTGGAGCATGGTTAGTCTCAGAGGCCACATCCCTGAAGAAAACTAGCCCAGTGGCCATCAATTGCCAATAGCTTTTCAGCTGTGTCTGAGATCTCACCTTGGGGAAATGCAAACTAAAACTATTTTGAGATTTCATCTTACCCCAGATAAATCGGCTAAGATAAAGTATCTGTTAATTTTGAAATTTAGTTAGTTGATAATTCTCTATGCTCAGATCTTCAACCTTCTAACGCCTTCACTTTGGCTTAATAAGTTGAAGGGTTCCCACAGCAGACCCTGGAAATATTTTCTAGACTACGGTAGCACTAACCAATCAGCTTTATCCATGTTATCAAACAAAACATTCTCCAACAAGATCTTTGCCTCGGCTCCAGGAGGCTATTTCAAAATTTCAGGCACTCACAGAAAATTTACTACAGTAAATCATGGGTCCACATCTGTTTTATTACACAGCACTATGGCTTTATCAGCTATATTTCTAACTTAAAGATTAAAGCTGTTTTCTAAGTGAAACACACAACGATTTTTAAGCAATGGGAGGGAAATCTTTCATCTGCCTGTCCACCTGTCTGTCTATCTTGCCATCCATTTTTTTTAATGCAGCTTCTTCTATTTGTCTTATCTTCCAATATTCTGGTTTTCCAGAAAAAATATTTTTGAATTTTCTCAAATCTTGGTAATAATTAAACTATTTAGGCAATTGGATTAGAGAATGGATGGGAAGGCTGCTTCGTGGAGGTACTGAGGAAGCTTGGGGTTATTAGGTGCAGAAATTTGTTCTTTAATATTCACAGCAAGGCTCCGCTGTCAGCTCATTCTGATCTAGCGTCATAGACATTCTTCATGCTTCATCATTTAGTTAGCAAATGTGTGTGACCATGCCGCAATAGCAGGGCAGAGCTTTTACTTCGCTTAGACTTCTATGTAACAAAATCTTTAAAGTTCTGTATATATTTTCAAGAGGTACCATGTGTTGGTAGTCAGGGGCTAATTGATTTTTCAAAATTGAGTGTCTAGAACAGTCGTAGGGACATATGAGGGTTACTCATGAACTAACATTAAATTATCAAGTTAATTATACTTCTTATCCAATAGGTATTTCTTATAAAAGAAATTATAAAATCGCTATCTGTTGAAAGGAGAAGCTTAATTCCTAGGGGGAACGAACACAAAACCAGTCTGTATTAATTTATTCTAGAACTGCAATGGTATTTAAATTAAATCACTATGCTTTTGAATTCTATTGTGGGACCTGGTATTCGTCAATGGGTTATAGAGTTTCAATTTTCTGTTCTGGCCCTGAGGTCTGCAGTCTTGCTTATTACTCTGACAGAGGGCAGCCTTTTGAGATTAGCCATCTAGCCATCTGAGGCTGAGGCCCAGTGGCTGGAGGGAAGCGAGAAGTGCCTGCCAGTGAGATGATAACTCCGCTTTGCTGACATGCTTCTCATACCAGCTTTCTGAAGGATGTGTCATCATTTTCGCAGAATGACCCCCAGTGAACCAATGGCTTTATGGCATTTGCCTTTCTTGTTCACTCCAAGTTTCTTTATAACCAAGCCTTTGGGATTTATGCTCCTGTAACTTTGCACTATTAATCTTTTGAAGAGAGTTTAGGGGTTTTTGTCCGATGGAAGCAGTGACTTAGAAAAATTGGTCCTTCACAGAGTTAAGGGAGTAAATCACTTGATATTACCCAGTATCCTAGCACGGTCTTTTCTTTGTTTCTACGTTGTGTTGTCTTAGTCTCTTATTGATCGAAATTGTAGTACTCCACCTATTTATCCAGAGAAATGTGTCTAGGCGCGACTGTCAGGTGACAGCTTGCATTAACTCTCACAAAGGCCTTCTGACTTTTGAAGTGTCCGGCGATGAATCTGACACGGTCTGCTGCATAAGTCATCTTCGGTCCATGGAAACACCTGGCTCTTCTCTCATCTTATCTCGAAAGCAGAGACAAGCCTCGGAATGTGAGTCAGAGCAGAAGCGTGTGAAGATCAGCATGAAGGAGCACAGTGCGTTTTCTCTCAAGTGTTGTCTTTCACTGTCGTAAAATGGTACGGCAATGGCTCCGTCATTAAGTGTCCCCCACTGGAACATAACTCAGCTTGACTTGAGTCAGAATACACCTTTCGCTAACAGAGGCAGGGGGATGCATTCCTGTTTTAGGGTCTCTATTAAGAAACTGGCTTGTGTCCCTGTCCCTAGGCTCTTGTGGTGGTTATGGTGGCAGTTTAAGACAGGTATCCCACCCAGGCAGGCCTTGAACCCCAGCTCCTCCTGTGTCAGCTTCCATCGTGCTAGGGTTGCAGATGTTTATCAATGTCCCCGGCCTCCGTATCTCTAAAATTGTCTTTTAAGCAAATATTGGAGTAAATCACTTAAAACTCTTTATAATTTAAGGACTATCAGACATTTCTGTATGGAATTAATGGAAAACTATGCCCTTGTAGTTATCGAATTTATTGATTTTTTTTTTAGTGTAGCCCTTTTTCTTCAAGAAAAAAATACTTTTTATATTAAGCGATCTGTATAGATTTATTTATTTATTTATTATAAAATCTTATTTATTTTTGACTTACTTTCAGCAGTACTGGAGATTGAACTGAGGGCTTCACAAATGCTATGTAAAGCATCTATATCCTCAGGCCAGCTATTACTACTTTTAAAAGTAATATTGTTATGTATTTTTATTTGTATCTTAATTTTGCTTCTTTCTAGCATTTGGACATTTTCTTTAGAATCTGGGCACATCCTTGTACTAATTTCTTCTGATTAATTATAAAATATTGATTTTCTCTATGGAAATTAGATTAGTACATCTAGGTCTTTCATTTTATTTTCTTTCTAAGGCCCTCTATAGAATGTAGAACAATAAAGGCCTAAGTGTTACGAGGTGTAACTGGCCCATATTCAAAGAAGCACTTTTACATGACAGAGAATATATTTTTCTTTGGGGTCCAATTGCTTTTGTGCATAGTACTTGTATTTTGAACTTGTTCTCCAGTAGAGGTAAAGTGTGTGTGTGTGTGTGTGTGTGTGTGTTTATGTTTTTATAGCAAATTTGGAATTACCTTGGTCCACCCAACCAGACTAGTTCATTGAATGGGATTTCAGGTAATGTTGCCTTTCTAAACATAGCCCCACCACGACTGGTTGGCATGATTAAATGTACAACCTGCTACATCAGTTTGCAAGGACCCCATTAGCCTGCTTTCTGTGTAAATCACGGCGAAGCAAGCCAGGGCCCAGTCACTCAACCCAGATACACAAAACGGAGGCAGCACAGTCTATGCCTCTCAGAGCTGGGTTCTGGAAGGGCCTGTCCCCATAGATTGTCTTTAGGGAGGTGATGGACAAGGTAGTGGACAGACAACTTTTGATCCTCAAGAATGGAAAACTTCCATTAAGATGATAGGGAGAATGCCATGGCTATGACTTGCATCTCTGCTATCTATGCTGTGGACGTTTATAGATAGACTACTCAAACACCCGGATCAGACCTGGACCCTTGTCTCAGAGAAGAAGTGACTCTGACATTAACATCATACTTACATTAAGACTTATGTCCCTTATTTTTATTTCTACACGCAGTATATCTCAGTGTAAGATCTAGATAAGATAAACTCTTGCGTTAGGTGGTATCTGTGACACCTGGCATAGGACAAGGATGTTAAGTTGAATGATAAATGTTTTCTATGAGACGAATGCCTTTGTAAGTAGGAGCTGCTTCTAGAACAAGGGAATGCTGCTGAGCTGTAAGCTAGAGAGTAACATGCAAGCTGAAAGGAAACATCACACCGATAGATGCCAACATGTCTTTTCATAGGTGATGCTTTCTGGGTGGCTAGAAATTACGGTTATTGTTGTTTGTGACACAGCATAGCTCAGATAGCAGCTATTTTACTTATAATCAGATGAATGAGATATTATGTTTGGCTTTGTTTATGGAAAAAATACGTATTAAGAATTTGTGGTTATAGGCTGGTTAGTAAAAAAGGAAGAATGGTTTCTTGGAATTTGAATTTTCATAGCAAAAGAGTAAAAAATAGTCTCCCACTGCAGCACTGAAATGCTTTGTAACGCTGCATTTGTGGGAAACTCGTGGACTCTGTCGAAGAAGTCCCTGGGATAAGAAATGATTAAATGAGAGGGGATTAAACAAGTCGATGCTAAAGATTATGCTGGTGAACAAGATGATATCAATAGTTCAGCTCAGCAAAGTGGCCACTTTTGACATTTTGCATGCCATATCTTGTTATCTTCATTTTAAAGATACAGGATTTGAAGGCTACAGAGATCAAGAATACATTTCAAGGGCATGAATATGCAAATAAAGACTTAAGGCAGATTTTTTAACAAGGGTTTGGGCTCTCTATCGCCACAATCCTTTCATTAATCTACAATTAATACATGATGGTAGAAAATACAGAGCGAAGGAGAGTGGTCATATTTGTGCATGTGAATTTATTAATCACGTGATTCTTTTTCTTTCTGAGAAATTTCATTATACTAACAATCAATAAAGAAAGCCACCGAAGAGAACTTTTAAAAATTGTGATAAGGTGAAATTACAGTTCTCCACAATGATAGCTTCCGAGTGGGTCCAGAAAACTTAGGAAGGACTGAGTTTTCTTTAAGGAGCTGGCCCTTGCATGTTTGATAGTACTCCTGTGAGCATATGGGCAACACAAATTCGACTTGCTTTTTTTCTTCTTTTTTTTTTTCTTTTTAGAGGGGAGGTGGGGAGTTTGCAAGGATGAGGGTCATACCTGAGAAGGCTGTAAAGCGAGTTTACTTGTAGTTTATATGTAAAATTTCCAAATAATCAATAAAACATAATGAAAACATAAAGCAATAAAAAGAATATGTTTGGCAAAAATGTTACAAGAAGACAGAAAGATAAAACTTGGCATTTTCTTGCCCAAATGTGTAAGATTTTCTAATCAATATTTAAGATGTTTTCAGGACAACATTTCATTTGCAAGTTTTTTTTTAAATTAATAATGCTCAATTAAGTACTTTATTACCCACTTTGGATGTGCTCCATATTTGATCTGCTGCTGTTTCCAGAAGTCATACAATATCATTCTTATTGAATCCCATTTGTTCTCAAAACAAAGAGAAAGACAAAAACCATGAAGTACTTCTTTGATCCCTTTGGAAAAGCTAATGCAGTGAGACTCATCCAAAGCATTTGTTGTTTTCTTTTCTTTTGAGAGTTGAAAATTGGCAGGGAATTTTGTTTATAAGACTTTGAAAACCAAACAGATTTGCATATAAGTGTTTCCAACTTTGTCTTGCTAATGTGGTGTCACTTAGGAAGTCATTGAACCTCACACTGTAAGCTCCAGGGAATATTTGTTTGGGAAAATGATAATAACAGGCAAGACTTTTCCTGTTTAGAAACTTGAGCTATATTTTACACGCATGTGCACGCACACACACACACACACACACACACACACATACACACAAATTCAATCTACACCTATAAAACTAGAAAAGGAAAGATCACTCCACATTACTGTGTACCAAATTAAATCTGTAAATAATCAATATAATTTTATAAAACCACTAGTATATGTTACCCCAAGGTTTTTCATTGTCTTTGGTGGAATCTCTTCTACTCTGAGAACAAGAAGCATGCATTTCAATCAATAGTGATTTTTGTGGTCTATGAAGTTATTTAACACGTAGCTGCAAAAAAGAAAGTACAAGAGAATACAGCCAGGTAGTGCAAACCAGAAACACCTAGAATATATAACCCTTACTACTTCTGTACTGATTCCAGATCTTAAGCACAAAAAGGGTGAACTGGTGTGAAAACTTCCTCCATCCTGTTCACACACTTCTTTGAACCACACTGCACGCTGAATGACCTGAGACCCAGGTATGAGGATGACATTGGTCCTTCATGCTCAGAGAATTTTGCTAAGGGCTTGCTCTGTGAAAATGCTTTTCTGTAACTTCTACAGAGATAACAGCAAAGATGATGGGATAACTGCAGCCGCTGCTCATTGAGTAATTATTATTGGCTAAACCCTTGGCATCTACATTCAACTTTATAATTCTCCAACGTAAGTTTATTGTCATCACATTACAGACAGAAGATTTCACCAAAATGAAATGTTTGTCTCTGGGTGAGAAAGTTAATTGGAATTTAAACACTGGTATAATGTTTCCCTCTTTGAACCAGGATGTGAGGGTAGCCCCACTCTTGATGATTGGTACCAAGCCTCTACCCACAACACGAACTTGTTCCAACTGCTTTTGTTATGCATCTTGCCCCTTCAAGCTTATCCTCGGCACTTATTTTCAACATGCCACGATCATAGGATATTCTTAACACATAACATCAGTTTCTTTTAAATGTGTATGGGTGGTTGGCCTGTATGTGAATCTATGCACCATATGTGGGCTATGTCTGCCGGGAACAGAAGAGGGCATCGGATCCCTGGGACTGGAGTTACAGATGGTTCTGAGCTAGCATTATATATGAGTTTTGGAAATCCAATCCAGGTCCTTTGAAAGAATAGCCAGCATCACTGACCCATTTCTCCAGCCCCCAATGATAGCATTTTGATGGACACATTCACTTTCCATACCCTAAGTGTTCATGTTAGAGAATCTGGAACCAGTCTACATTTTATTTTGCCTTTTAGGAGTCTTAAGATAGTCCCTGATCTTGCTTCTTTGTTGCTTTGGAGGTTAGAGTATTCACTCTTAAAGGAGGATGGAGAAAGTTCTGGAGTTCCTTAAGATTTGAGAATATAAGCTAATTTTCTCTTTATATATCTTTTATATTCACTTTGCTTTCAAGTATATGAGGAAATGAACTC
>JAQHUG010000453.1:550421-569266 GCA_028555095.1 Dicrostonyx torquatus | reverse complement strand
GGTTTATTAAAGACCAAAATACACACAGATTACAATACCCAATAGAGCTCCTCCGTGGAAGTACTCAGGTCGGCAATCTGCACAGAGAGAGGGCGTTTCCCACCTGGGTCTGCCATTTTATACCTCTCCTGGGACCTGGTGGTCCTGCCCCATTAATTAATTGAGGGGTGGCAGCGGGGTGTGGTCACAAGCCAAAATGGTAAAGACCATACCCCTTCACTGGTTACCTATATCCAAAGATACACCATATCACTGTATTGAACATCTGCAGCATCAAACATATCAGACAAATTTCTCTTGTAGTCATTTGAGCCAGCATAATAGTTATTCTTAACGGTATTGCTCATAGGACTGATCTTCCTATGCATATTCTTAGGATAAGATCTATTTGATAATATCCAGCCCACTTAATGCCTACTTCTGAAGTCACTTGCTTCGAGGGTCTTCATGATAATTTTCTAAATTTCTTCCTTCCATTCTTTCAGACATCAGGACATGTCAACTTTTTTCTTTAACTTTGAGCTAACGCTCCTTCTCCTTTTGCTGAAGCGTGCAGGCATTCCCTCATTCGGATGCTCTTGGCTTGGCTACATTGTCATAGTACCTCACACAGTACTGTCTCTCATCACCCTAGCTCTTAGAGTGTTCTTTCTGTTCTCTCACTCTGCATCTCTGAGTCACACTTTGTGTATTTGACATCTCATGGCTCATTTATCACATTAACAAGGAAGATGGGATGGAAGAGGAGGCGCTCACAGAGACCAATGGATCTTTAGTTAGTGGAAGGCCAAGGGCGATAATGGTGAAGGCATATGAAGGCGAACTGCTCTGCTAATATTTTTTAACCTAGGTCCAGGGCCCAGGTGGTTTTTCTCCTTTCTTCAAGGAAGGCAGAAGATGATCACTGCCCAACCTCCCTTGTGCTCTGTAGTTCATACCTCCCTCTAGGGACGACTCTGCAGTACCTGTCTCTTCTCATAGGCTAAAAGTAAAGTGTCTGTCTTGTCTAAGAGGCAAAAGATGTGAGACACAGTACTTGGCTTGCCTCTTTTTATTTTTCTTGCCTGTGTTTACTTTTAGTTCTATAGTCTGTTCTGCAAAGTGTTTCCACCCAGATTTGTAAGTGGAGAAATTAAGGGTAATTAATTCACATTCATTAAATAGATGAAAGTGTTAAAACTAGTCTTTAAAGTGTGACTGAACTCAAAGCCAAACTGATGTTGCTCCTAGACTTTCTGAGGTACCCGGAATCTCTCATTTTTGCACACTTGTGGTCAGAGAAAGGAGAAATCCATGTACAGTCCCAGCCGCTGTTGGACTCTGTAGCAAAGCAGGTAGCACACTCTTGATGCCCATGGTAACTGTGCATGCTTAGCGTTCTCTGTGATGCCCTTTGTTGAGCTGCTCAGCATCTGACATGTGTGATTGACATGTTTGGAACTTTGTCGTGTCACTGTTTACAAGTGTTTCCTTTACACTGACCTATCAATCATCCTTTTGCATACTTACGGAGAGTTCTACATATAAGACAGCTTTTGATGTCTTTATTATTCTGGCATTGAAACTGAGATTTCGACTTCATTGACCTGCCTAGCCAATGTCAGAGGACAAGTCTCTCAGTAATCTGCTCATGTGTGCACTTCTTTGCCTACTAACACATTGTTGGGGGAAGAAGGCCGCTTGTTGTTCCCAGCTGCTCAACCCCGAAATAATCACACAGAAACCCACAATACATGGTAGGACCACTTACATAAGCACACAGTGGCTTTACTTTTTATGAGTAAGTCCTTTTCCACTTAGACCATAGGCAGCATGGTCCTTATTCACTGGTGATCCTTCCCCTGCTAGGCACTGGAGATTTTTGTTTGCTCTACCAGTAACCTCATCCACACTGCCCCCCCATCAGTGGTTAGAGATGAACGAAATTCTAAGTGCTCATGGCTCTCACATTTCAAGGAGTGTCTAGCTTGAGAGTTGCGACTTCACTACAAAGTAATTCTGCTTCTTTCCAGCAAGCTACTTAACTTTTGCCTGGAAAAAAAATCTACTGTGACAGACAGTAGGATATGCCAAAAAAAAAAAAAGAAAAAAGAAAAAAATAGTGGGTTTTTTTTTGTCTTGTTTTCTGACTTTACCTCCCTCATGTAAAATTTAACAGAAGGCTTCCAAGGATTGTTCCGTTTGTTCTCTAGGTGGAGTTGCCTCTCCTGACCCCACAACACAAATCTTCTTCTCATATTATTTGTTAATACATTGGGCACCAAATAAGCAAGCACGATAAATACACACAGGGCAATAATAAGTAGCAGGCAATAGATATGAGATGAGCGGAGGGGGTGTGGAAATGCTTATTGTAAATCTTTTGCTTTATGCTCAGTTCAGGCACATTCAGGTGAGGTTTGTAGCCTTATTTTAATACCTGCATATAGAGCACAGATCTTAAGAACTGAGGTTTCTATAATGTGATTTCAGCCTGTGACGCAATGTTTGTGGCTCATTCTTAGAGTAAAAAGTTTCGTGAGTGGAAGCATATTTTTTTTTGAGTTGAAGATCAGTATTTAGTTAGCAAAATTATATGTATGCCAGCTCTACTAGCATATTAGTTACTTTTCTTACTGCTGCACAAAAATGCCTGAGGAAAAGCAATAGTAATAGACAAATGCATTTGGCTTATTGTCTAAGCGTAAGCATGGTGAAGGGATGACAGCGGAGCTGGACTGTTGGTCAAATTTAGAAGAAAGCAAGGCATACTTGTGTTCCATTCACTTACTGCTTTTTTTTTTTAAAAATCAGCCCAAGAACCTATCACATAAAATCACTGCTCATATTTAGTTCAAGGCTTCTCATCTCAACCCAACCCAAAAGCTCCATAAAGACACACCCATAGGATCCATAGGATTATATACTAAGTGGTTCTACATCTCTACATCCCATCAAGTTGTTACTGATGGACAAGGTCTGAGTCAGATGTCTCTGTAGTATATGGTTTCTTTTTTCTTTTTCTTTTTCTTTTTCCTTTTTCTTTTCTTTTCTTTTTCCAGACAGGGTTTCTTTGTAGCTTTAGAACCTGTCCTGGAAGTAGCTATTGTAGACCAGGTTGGCCTTGAACTCACAGAGAACAGCCTGCTTCTGCCTCCCACGTACTGGGATTAAAGGCCTGGGCCACCCCCACTCTGCTAGTATGTGGTTTCTTATCAAAAGAATCGAAACTATGGTCTTGTGCACGTAAAAGAAGCAAATTTCCTGTGTTAGTTTGTTTTCCATTGCTGTGATAAACCCCAAGACCAAAATGAACTTGGGAAGGAAAGGGGGGTGTCAAGACAGGAACCTGAAGGTGGGAACTGAAGCAGAAATACAGAGGAATGCTGCTTGCTGGCTGTCTCTTGATGACTTCCTCCATGTGCTTTCTTGTGCAACCCAAGACCATCTGTTCAGGGATGGTACCACCCCCAATGGGCTGGGCCCTCCCACATCAATAAGTAATCAAGGAAATGCCCTACAGACTTGCCTACAGGCAACCTAGAGGCATTTTCTTAATTGAGGTTCTCTTCCTCTGTGACTCTAGCTGTATCAAATTAACAATAAGCTAACTGGGACAATATCTTAATTTAGATTAAAATAATAGTGCAGATTATAAAAGAATATGGTGTTAAGATTGGCAGCAGATCAAAAGGGTCAGAGTGCTCAGGGACCCAGGTATTGTCCCAGCCTTTATTTTATGGAATTCAAGAGAAGGATGTGTTTGATTTCTAAGAGGTTTTGTTTGTGTGGTTTTCTGTTTTTGAATGAGAGATTTAATCATACATTCTCATCTTCTACTGAACATGTCCCTTCCCATAATGCATCTGACCGTAATCAAGTGCATACCTGATTTTTGCACAGTCACAAAACGTTAAATAGGAGATTCTCCCTTAAAGTTTACCAGATGGCACAGTTTTGCCTTGCTGCACATGCACCTAAGACCGTTTCAGACCAGACTGGCTTTTCTGTTCTTCATATCCTGATACACTGAGAAGACACTTGAATCAAAGCTGTCTGAATTTGATTGTTACCAGGAGTAGGGGAGCTAATACTATTGTTCGAGATAGAACTGTGTGTAGTCTGAATTGGTTGGGCACTATGGCAGTTCAGAGAGGGACTAGGTAGGTTGTTTGGAGAAGTGTATAGTATAGTCCATTACTATAAGAGGCAGGATCTCAGCATGCCTGTTTCAATGACAAGCAGTATTAACCATTACAATAATTTAATTATTTTTTAAAACTGGGATTAGTATATAACCCAACATGAAAAGGATTAAAATGGTTAATAGAATCTCCTGCTCATTTCTGTTTGGTTTTCTTTTCCCAAGAATGAATTTCCTTTTCCTTCAGTAGCAGTGTCCTGGTATTTTTCATTGTTTATAAAAGGTGTGTTATCATTTCAGGTGTGTTACTTCCTTTTGTAAGTGTTAGCATGCCATAATACTGTATACTCTGCAATATGATTCTGTATGATGATATGCTGATGTGTATTGTAAGTGCCATGTGAGTAACTAAGATCAGGTAGCACATACATGTGTATATATGTATGTGTATGTACATTTTAATTTCTAGAATTAGCTATATTCTAGTCCCTTTAATCATTTAGCTCTTCTGTTTAATTTGTTGGGTATACAGATTCACTTAAATAGTCAAAACAAATTATCTCAAGCAGCCAAGAAAGCAGGAGTATTAAAATTCTATTGCGATCCTGAGGGTATGAGAAGCTTCGCCAATAAGGCTCTCTGCTTTGATCCTGTACTGGAAGCCTTGAGCAGAAAATCTATTTCCTCTCATGTTATCTCCATTGTGCAAAACTTATCTCCTCCTTTCCCAGGAAAGCTCCGAAGTCCTTAGCAGAGAGGCCATTTGATGTACGCAGAAAACAGTTACTGAGTGTCTACCACATCCAAGCACAATCCTGCAATTAAGAGAAGCAAAAATATGTAGAAATAGGTCTTGTCTTCAAGAAGCATGGGGTGTAATGGAGACCCAGACAGAAACATTAACAATGATATTGCACATGACAGCTCTATTCCTAGAATCTCTAGAAGTTCAGATGAAGATCTTTCAATTTGACTGGCAAGGATGGTTGACTTGAGGAGATAAATCGTAAGGACATCATCCATTTAGATTGAGTGCTAGGCAAGTTATGGATGGAAAGTGGCTAGGAAAATCCTTACCAGTATCTTATGTCTGTTTACACTGTAAGAACTGTGTCTCAAAGTTGTTGGAATAATACTTTACTGTGTTTTCCTGGAAGAAGAAAAAATATATTTTCTCCCTGAAAGCCCATATAAACTTGAATTTTTTTTAAAAACAAAACCTGAACTTTTTAGTTGATTATTTTTTAAAAGGTACAGTGGCATGTACTTTGATCTCTTTGTCTATTCTCAAAGTATCTTGCACCTTATTTAACATTTTTGGAATACTCTTCAAGGTACTTTCTTTGGTACATCACAGTCTGTCAGGACATCCTTGATGAGTTGATTTTTTAAAATGGATCTCTTGAGGCCAGGCATTGTGGTACATGCCTTTAATCCTAGCACTTGAGAGGTAGAATCAAGTGGATCTCTGTGAGTTCCAGGCCAGCCTGGAACTATATAGCAAATTCTAGGATGGCCAGGACTAATAGATAGACTCTGTCTCAAAATCAGCTCTTGGGAGTTGTTTTTCTCCTCTTCTCCCCAGGTTACACTTGATGTAAATCTTGACTTCTAGTTTATCTTTTCTCACTTGCTGCTTTTTGTAATGTGTTCTTTGGGAAAACATGCAGAAACTGGTCTGCATTAGATGAGATGAGTACATACAACGGCTGAGCTGTCATGGAATTCCATCCTACAAATGAACACTGAGAGTTTCAGCGGCTGAACAGGCATAACTAACCATGATTGTAATCAAGTCTCCTAAGATTAATTTTTTCTCCGCAATGTTGATCTCATTTGAGGTTGAGGTTTCTCTATCACACTAACCTCAATCTTGCAATCCTTTCACCCCAGCTTCCCAAAGAGCCTGGTCACAGGTATATGCCACCACACACAATTGAAGTTTCTAGATAACTTATCCTGGACATAGACAGAGCAAGGCAATATTTTAAAAGTATAATAGGACTTCAAGGAGCATCTAGTGTTATTCTCTTCATAAAGATTGCATTGTGATTTTCTGTAGATATTTACCATATTTACCTAATGAACTTGTAGTTATGACATAATACTATAAAATATTGATAATCATAAAACATTAGTTTGAGAAAATATTGGGTTGTAGTAGCCTATTTTCTCTTTGTATTCAAATTGCTCTATATTACAAAATCAACAAATAAATATATCATGCTGAAATAAAATACATACAAAGATAAAAATGTTTACAGGGGAAAACATACTTATGAAAGTAAAGGGTTTTTACAGGAAAAATACTGCATCCCAGCCTTTTCTCATTGAAAATTCTTCCTTTCGGTTGACAACTTAATTTCCTTACTGTCTATCTAAATGCATATTTAATTTTGAGAGCATTCAGTTATGGCCCTCCAAACCATTGGTTTGAATACAAGCTGTGAGCTCCTACTGCATCTCCAAATGTGCTGGCAGCCAGAACGGTGAGTGAGAACAGCGACTTGGTCCAGTGACGAGCAGACCTTCAGTCACGAGTCCAATTCCCCTGTGGCTAGAGCTTGCCTTTGCACAGGAAAAACAACTCAGTTTTCAACAAAAAGACAACCATAGTCTCAGGCAATCTCCAAAAGCCACCCAAACTTCCCACAGACATGTCCAAAGGGAACTGGGTGAGGGAGCATGCACTCGGAAGGTCAAACAGATTCAGACATATGAGGGAATGGGTCCATAGCAGCATCCCAGCCAAAGATGAATCACACTCATGATAAACCCGTGCCAGCTTTTAATACCCATTGGGAAATAAGTTTCTCATGTGAGAGACTTTATGGTATCTAAGAATTTGGGTTTAAAAAAACAATTGAAGACAATAAACACCCATTTACATGAAATATTAACTCACTAAATATCAAGCAAATGATAGCCTGTTTTTCTTATATTTTTGTTGTCGTAATGGAATTTATATTCATGAAGCATACAACTCAATCATGCTACATGCAGCTTTAAACTAGCCATTATGTTTCATTTTTCTAGTCAAAACCAAGTTTGATATAACCCCAATAAGACAGAAAAATGAAAAACAAATCAAAGCCACAGCGTAAATTGACTCTAATCTGATTCAGTAACTGATCTTCTGTTTTGAAAGATTATTTAAGACTGACTTAAGGGATAGAAAATTAAATTCATAACATAAATTTCAAAACTGAATTTGAGTAGCTTATAAAACCATGAAAACATTCTATCGCAACAGAACCAAACAGTTATACATGTCTTTGTCTTACAACTGTTCATGGTTTCTCTCCCATACATATTAGTAAAATTTTATCACTATCATCATCAAGATACTTACATGCCTGTTTACCTGAATTTTTTTTAAAAAAATTTAACAGTTTTTATTTATTCTTTGAATGTTTTATATATATTTAGAATGTGTTTTTGTTATATCTACCACTAGATATTTCTCTCCAACTCCTCCCGGGACCCTCAAACTCATATCTCTCCTGCCTTCAAGTCCTCGTTCATTATTGTTGTCATTATCCCTGAGTCCAATTAGTCTTGACCACACATGTATTGGAATGGGACCCTCCACTTGGACATGGGAAAGCTATCAGAAGCCACCTTCCCAAAAAAGTGACTTACCTTGTTTAGGATCCAGCAACTTCTAGTAATTGCTCAGCCAGGTAGGATGATCCCTTGCGTGCCCTGATCTTATGAAGCTTTTGTGCAAGCAGCTACAGGTGAGTTGATGTGTGCATCAGAATGTGATATCCAGAAGAAAGCAAGTCACAGCTCTGCTTCCATTCTGCAGCTTTTCCATTCTTTTTTAACTTTTATTCCATGATTCTCATTGAGCCTTGGAGTCAAGGTCCGCTCCAGAGGTGTCTAGTACTGTATTTTAGTCAAAAGACCATGAGTGGGAAGGCCATAGATCCAAGTCAAAAACCTACTTGTGTTGTGTTAATTGGGCATGTTGTCAAACTGCTTTCTGTTATGTTAGTACTTGTAGATTTGGGCTGATCTTATATTGTCAGAGAAGCTTCTTTTAGTAGGGATCAGCAGTCAATATAGAGACTTATATCCAGTCAAAGTGCTAAGAAGAGGTGACTATAAATGCCCAGCCACTCATGAGTCAAATATATCAACTTCTCCTGAATTTTTGAGCTGTTTCTGATTCTGTGTGTTTGGCTTCTCATTCTTTCATTTATCTTTTATTCCTTCTTAAATTTTGTGGTTTTGAAAGAATAAAGCCCTGTTTGGGTTATAGATAAGGTGCTGATAAAATTTCTTGCCATGTATCATTCAGTTGACTTTTTAAAACATGAAAAGAGATGGTTTTATCTATCAGTAAGCATCCATACTGGTTACTATATTCACAGTACCTGACAGAAGTAACCTAAGGAAAGGAAGGAGTCATTGGCTCAAGTTTACAGGAGGGATTATTCGGCCATGTAAGGGAAGGCACAGTAACAGGAATGTGTTGCAGAGAATTCTCACATCACTATGGACCAGGAAGTGGAGAATGATAAACTTAGAGATAGATAATGCCTTCAAAGACCTGTCTCCTCTGTGACCTGCTTAAGCACTTCATCCTAAAGATTCAACAGTCTCCAAAAATAGGACCACCAGGTGGAGGTCGGGTGTTCAAAACATGAACCAGATTCTAGATTCCAACATTAACAGCAGGTTCCTAGAAAAGATTTTTTTAGTTGGAAAAGCAAAACTGTGGAGTGTCAATGTAAATGATGCTGTTGACCTTAATATCCATTTCTCAAGCACCCACAGAGATTCTGAGCTCCTGAGATTGCTTGCTGAGGTATCTTGATAGCATCATGTCTTGGAAATCTCAAGGCACAATATTCAGAAGACTTTAGTGATCGTTGCCAGGGCTTTCTGTTCTTCTCAGAATACATACTAATGTATATGGTATACACTGTACATTACTCAGAACACCATAGAGTGTAGGTGTAAGTTGCCTTTAAAGACATTGTAATGAAATTATATTTGTCTTTATTTGCACTAATGATTTTCATTAATAATTGTTATTCATCAAATTTTTTTGTAAATAGGTAGAGTCATTAGATCCTGAGTCATTTGATTGAGTTACTTATACCAATGTAAGATTGAACCCTTCTCTTGCTTTATAGCATCTATTCTTAGAAGTTTGAACTCAAATTAAAAATCAGCAAATTTCTTATTCTTAGCACTTTATTATATACCCTTTACTGCTGCCCACTGCAAAAGGAAGCTTCTCATACTAATGTTGAGAACGCCCCAGACCTGTGAATAACCCTAAATATTTCAAAGAATTTGACAACATCCATTTAGCAAAATATCAACCATGGCTCTACACTAGGGCTAGTGACACTCCTGGCCATGAGCTTTGACTGGGATTTCAGTGCCATGCACTAAATTCTCTCTTGTAAAACTGGCTTGAGTCCAATCAGAAAGCCGATAGTTTCTTCATAACAGTTCTGTCACTATTGTATGAGTAGCCACCTCTTGCCTGGCATGTCAGTATTGTGGCACATAGGATCAGGCACTGGGGAGATTGTTGGGGTTTTTTCTCCCCCAGAAGTCCACATGTGCTTTCTGGCACTATGGAAACTAGCTATTTGGGAAGATGTTTTGATGTCTCAGCCCCAATCAAGACATCTTTAATATTCTCCATATTCTGTCAAGACTCAGAAAATCATGGAAGAGGAAGCAGAAATAATTTAAAAAATCATGGGAAGGTCCAGAACGCAGTGAAATACTATCATCTGGACATGCCATGCCTAGTACTCATGAATTTATAACTGCTGTTGGGTACCTTCATAAAAATTCCAATATACAAGGGGGAGGTGCTCTCTGGACCTCAGCACTTAATATATAGCTTCTGTGGGAAGAGAGAATTATTTTACTTTTGAAGGTGTTCCCACTGGTGAGTCCTTTGATCTGGTGCATGGCTTCACACCAATGCACACATGAACAGCATGAATTAGATTTAGAAGCTCATCGAGAAAAGAAGAAAAGAGGATATGAAGTTCATAGGGGAGCATGTGGTGGCTATATGGGGAGAGATGGATATGGGAAATGGGGGAAGGAGATATTATCATTTCATTACATAGAAATATGAAATTTCAAGAATAAATAGAAATGTAATTGAAAACCATCGAATTCAAGTGGAGCTACAATTTCATAGTACTTGGTGTACTATATTTCAAAGGGATATTATCTCGTCACCTGTCTCTCTGTTTACGGCAGAGTGTGTCAATTGTAGTTCATCTTCATAGCCTCAACAATAAGGATATTGGAAGTTGGAATGCATAGTTCTATTTTTACAAGTATAATTTAGAAGCCAATTTATAAACCCTGTGATTGAAGAAATATTTTGAGGAAAAACTCACTGGAATTATCCAAATGAAAGGAGGTCTTATATTGAGCAATTTTGCAGTTTAAGGCCTGCCTCACACAATTGCCCTGCAGTTGACCCTTCAGCCCTATTTTGAGTTACCAGATGAAAATAAGATTTCCCTTCAAGTGGTAGTTGCTAAGGGCAACTGTAATGATGCCAAAAGATGAATACTCTACCTCCTTAGTATAATGCCTACTTTGTGAGCTAAATAAAAAGCTAAATTGTAGAGAAAGAAGGCATATAAATGGGAAATATCTGGGAATGAATGGAAATAGCAACATTAGAGATGTGGATATAAGAAAAAGAATTACTCACTGCGCATTTTTTGTAACTACCTGGCAGTTTGCATGAATATGCTATTCTCCTGGGCATGCTATAGTCCATGTGTCAGACCCAGAAGATTAACACTATTTACTGGTCAAGTTTTTCCTTTATAACATGAATTTATGTCCTTTGTTTGTTCAGGATTTTTGAAAAAATAATGGAAGTGAAGATTTGAGACAATTGCATAGGGAAAGATTTCTGAACTTGGGCTTTCAAGCAGAAATATTTATGCTATTAAAATTGCTTAATAAGCCATTTGATAGTCAGCCATCTCTAAATGCAATTTATTTTGCTTTCTGAGTGGTTTGGGAAGACAATTCCCATATGAAATGTGTGAAAGCAACATTCATAACTTATTTGGCGAAATTTTAGTATTTTAATATAGCTATTACTATGTGTACAGGTTAAAAAAATAACCCTTTATTCATTGTAACCCCTGGCACTGATGCCACTGTAGGCTGTAGCCATCATTCCTTATTGGCATCTGCTCTTTTCATGGTGTTCTACTTGTTTATAATGAGCTCTGAGACTGATTGGAAAGTTGGATGAAAATAATCAATAATTGAAAATACACAAAACTAGTTGTTAGGAGACCATACAAGATACATTCATAGAATAAGTTTGTTTAGCTCACATTGTGACTTGTGGTTTGCAGGCTGTGGGCAAACCACATGTACACCGTCATGTCATTTCCTTTATTATCAGAGTCCATGTAAGTAAAACTATCTTCACTTCTAAAAAATACTTCGTTTGTTAAGGAAAACAATTCAGCTGTGAAAAGATTCATTCTTCTGCAGTGGAGATTCTAGAACATTGGGACCTGTATGAAAATACAGTACAGACTATAGGCATGAGTGATTGACCTCTATAGGAAACATAGGTCCTGTCTCCTAGACTTTCCAGGGGATTCTGGACTCTAAATGAGTCTTTTGCCTTCCTGAATATATGAGGTATTTATCATATACTTGTGTCTTGATGTACTCAATCCTGATACCTTGATAATTCAAATACAGAGGGATTAAAGAAGGTTAATGAGGTGCTATTGTGACTCAAAGCAGAACTTATTAGATTTGAAAACTATGTAAGAAATTTGTGTGAAAGTATTTGTATGCCATACTAAGAGAGCTGCATGTTATCTCCCAAGTCATAAAAGCCACTACTACTCTCCCAATAAAAGAGGCTTCTGGATCACTTAGACAGAGAGAGACTGATTGGGATAGAAATAATGAATAATGGAAAGAGATCTGGAATAATTTGGGGTAGTCAACACTGTAGTTAGAATATATTGTATAAATTAATCTATTTTGAATAAAAGGAAAATGGTGAAAAGAAAGAAAGAATTTGAACTTAGAGATTTAAGTATATGGGCTATTAACTTACAAATTAATCCCTGGGAATGGATGAGATAGCCCAATGAAAACATATAAAATAAGAACAAGGAAAAGAGCAAGAGAGTCCTTGGAAGCTTTTATAATTGTGGATAAGAGCAGAAAACAGAAATGTGATTGTAGAGAGTTAGAAGACAAAAGATGAATACTATACCTCCTTAGTATAACGCCTACTTTGTGAGCTAAATAAAGAGCTAAACAATAGTGTGTGTAAGAGTGAAGTGAAGAAGGCTAAAAGAGAGAGAGAACGGCTGAGGGCCCAAACCTGTTTCCTATACGTTAATTGGGATGAGAATCGAAGAAAACATGGATTGGTCAATCGGGCCAGTACAGTGTCCGTGCTTTGTTTCAGTGGTTTCTTCTGTTGAAATAGCAAAGAAATCTTGATAAGATAAAACTATTAATTTTAGGGTAGGTGATTTGTATAGAGAAAAGAGACTAGAACTAGAAGAACAACAAATTCTTTGGAAGAAAATGAGAAATATTCCAGAAAAATAAAAGTTGTGCTGTGGTAATGGAAGCATCCATCATAGAATTATAGAACTGTTAACTGGACATAGAAATTGTTTCACCATAGAACGAGAATCTTTCTAGATTATTCTGCAGCTGTTAAAGTTTTAATTCCTCATACTGGATCTTAATTATGAGCGCACAAGGAGAGGCATTCAAATTACCATGCCCCTAACTTAATTTGAAGAAAGACATTTCTATTAGCTGCTCTAAGATGTTTCTCTCTTCCCTTCTCACATCCATATTTATCTCAAAATTGTTTCTCAGTGTTATAAATTTATTTTGCATATGTATGTGTTGTGTGCATGTATTCATGTTCACACGTGTTTAGGGTGTGTGTGTACATGGATGTGTATGAACCCATATGTGGAAGCTCTGGGGTAAAGTCAGATGTCTTCCTTTCTTACTGTCTACCTTATATATACTGAGGCAAGCTGTCTCACTGAAACTAGAATTCTTTTTTTTTTTTTAACTAGTCTGGGCAGCCCCTTCTTGTTCTAGGTAGTCCGTGTCTTAGCCTCCCAACTGCTGAGATGATAGATAGGCTACCATATCCACCTAGCACATTTATGGGTTCTGAGAATGCAAAATCTGGTCCCCAGGCTTGGATGGGAAGCATTTTACCCAGACCTTGGTTCTCTTTTTTAAAGGGATTGTTGAAATAAGAAATACAATTTCAGATGCTGTAGTTTCTGAGGATGCCAGAAATCCCATCTTTCTACCCACCTCTCTCTTCCTCTCCCTCTCTTCAGTGGTTTTGGGAAAACATTGATTAAATTAAAGTTTTAAGTTTTAGCCACTATATGTCTTCCTTCTGCCAAACCAAAACTGTGACAAACTTGTCTCTCAGAATCCATTGTTTAAGTAGTAAAGTTGCTGAGGATTAGTGAGGAATTATACATTTTTTGACTGTGCAAAAATACAGGTGGTGAGTCCTTCCTTGGGTATTTTTCACCGTGTCCCACTTGAGAAACAGAAACAAGAACTATGCAATGTCTGTTTCTGTGAGCTCAAGTGTCCAGAAATGGCCCTTAGACAGGCTTGCTTCGCGTGTGCCCCACAGTATGGGAGGACTTTTGGAAATTCACTAGCTGGACAGCTGATAGTGTCTGTTATTTTGATGTAAAGGCTTGATGAAGTGACACAAACATCCTCTTTGTCTGGCCTTTCTCTCGTGGGCCGAGATGAGAAAGGTGGATGGTAAGAGTCAGGAGGGCAAACGCCGGCTGAGGAGGAAGCCGTGGTTTCTAGCGCTGACTAGGGTCTTACCTACTATGGAACTGCTGCTTGACAAGTCCATGAATCATGCTCAGTCTAGTTCCACTTCTCTAAAATAGAGAACTGTGGCATGGCTACTTCAAAAAAAAAATGGCTGTGAGAATTCGCAGAGCAACCTGGGCTCCCCAGGGGAGGAAGTGCGTTATCACCATGACATCATAATTCATTATCCTGTTGATAGAGAGCATGTGAAACTGAGAGCCAAACACATCTGTGGTGAACTGTCCAAGTCTCATCATGACTGTCATAATACGTCATAGAAACTCATATGGATTTTCATTTGGTACTTTTTAAAAACTGAACTGCCGTAAACAACATTCTTGTATTTTGTTTTACATAAAACAAAGTGATAATTTCCTTTGTCATATTTCCTTTAGATTTTCTTCCCCAAATGGCTTAGTTGTTTCTAATACCAGACCTCCTCATCCTAGTCTTTTTCCTCCCTAAAAGTCTAATGTTAAAATTGATGTCTCCCTGATTACACATTTGGAACTTCAACTACATATGATTTTCATTTTCATATGTGAAATGTAATATGTATTCACATCCATACTCATTTCATTCAAAGATAATGTCTGGGGATATTTTTCTATCGATACATACAGTTTTTGTTCATTGTAGTTTGACTGTGGTCTTTAAGTGGCTGGGAGGGAGCAACCTTATGCAAGTATTTATTAGACCATTTGAAAATATCATGTTAATTTGAAGAACTAGGTATGTGTGAGTCAGCAATCACCTCTCCCTGTGTAATATTCAAAAGGTCTGACATGGACAAAAGGTTGTATAGAGTTGTGGGAAGCAAATGGTTTTAATAGAAAAACATGGAAGTAATCTATGGCCTCTCATCAGTGAAATAAACAGTGTAGGCTCATCAGCAGAGGAAACAGCACTTCAGCCAAGTAGTGATAAAATATTAGAATTAGAAAAGGAATGTGAAGATATTACAAACTATTCTTGGTAAAGTCTAAGTGTGAAAAAACCCAAACCCAAATGTTGGATAATTTATAAGCAAAAATACTTTTTTCTTATATTCCAGTCATCATATATTTTATATGATTGATTTCTGTTTTAAGTGTAATAGAAAGCTACAGAAGTAAAATAAGGCTGATGAATTAGCATGATCATTTCACAGTATATTTTCCATTTTCTTCAATGATGGGTGACAACTCTTTGTGTTATTTTTAGAGGCTCACAATGAAGCCTTTACCCTTTTATTCAAGAGTTTTCTATGTTAGAAAAATCTGACATATTAAAACTTTGACTTTAAAACATAGGCTAGACCTGGAACTTTTCTAGAATTGGAAAATAGGAGACATAAAACCTGAAGTAGCTTTTCCTTGGGATAACTAGAGGATCTTGAATATGACTCAGAATATGAAATGATTGTTTAAATCCTTCAGGAGTACTTTTACAAAAAGAAAGATAGCTTCACACGACAGAAGGTAGACATTCATCAATGTTTAATGACTGATTCTCCAATGTCATATAACAGAAGTAGTGATAAGTTTTGTTTATGCAGAGAATATCAGATTACCCTGTACCACTATAAAGTCTGATGAGTTACAAAGGCATCATTAATGCCAAGCATTATTTGTGTTTTGGGGGATTTCTTTGTTTCTATCAGAATTTTGTTGTTATGTTAGCTAGTCTCAAGTTCATGAGCTCAAGAGATCTTGCCGAGCCTTCCAGTGGCTACACTTCTGATTATACACTGCTATGCTTGACAAGGGCTTAATTTTGTCACTTAATTGTATGAAGAATCATTAAGCAATCTTTTCCTTGTGAAACATCATTTCCCGCAGAGTAGTTATTCCACAGTTCCTAACAATTTTGCATTTGCAGTTGTTCTGGTTACCAATTGAACTGAGAAAGAAGCAAGTAGGAAACAGGAGTGGGTAAGTCACTGTGATAGTTATGGAATTCCGTAACTCGGGATGGGTTACACCTTTCTTTCAGAGGCTTGTTTTGTTAAAATGTCCAAGGATTTTTGATTTATTTCAAGAAAAAGTCTTTTATAAACAATTTTCAAGAAAACCAACATATCATAAAGTGATCAAATTAATCCAAGATGAATTTCAGTTTCAAAATTCTAAAAAAAAAAAAAGGAAATATAAAACTCCATAGGCTTGGGTGCGGAATACACATGGATGGGAGGAAGTGATGAAGAGAGAAGAAAGCTGAAGGTCTGAAAGACAAATCAGTGCTTAAGACACAACTGTAGTGAAAGCAGCTGACACTGATATTTAAGTCTGAACACTCTATTAGTCTATGACATTTTAGCTGCTCTGTTGTTTTACAGAAAGGTTTTTTTCCAGCTTTACTGAAGTATAATTTATGAGCAGATATATTAATTAGCTTATCTGTGATAACTGCTTCACGTCTTACCAAGTTGTACCCCTTAAATACATACCACCTTTGATAAAAGGAATGTTAATAAAAATAAAACACCTTTGAAAGGCAAGCCAACAGATATTTTCTGAATCATTTTCCACTTAAAAGTTATGAAGTTAGTATTTTTAGGAACAGGCAACCCTTTGTTCTTAAAGCCAAATATTTCAAAAATCACCAAAAATTAATATATTTGGTTTTATGTTACAATTAGGTTGTGATGTGGACACTATCTGAACATGAGGATGACTGTGCGCATGGGGAAGAGAATATAAGCTCCCTTAAAAATTCTCAAACAGACATATGCTTTTTTCAATTTATCATTATTAAAAGTGCCGAGTAGAGTTATCAATAACCCGAAGATAAAATTCGTGGGTTAATTGGATACTTAGTGAGTGATCTATAGTATCTCTTTAAACAATGTTTGGTTAGAA
The DNA here is from genome assembly GCA_028555095.1 of Dicrostonyx torquatus. NCBI lineage: Eukaryota > Metazoa > Chordata > Mammalia > Rodentia > Cricetidae > Dicrostonyx > Dicrostonyx torquatus. Next base: position 552,424 of record JAQHUG010000453.1, on the reverse strand, counting down.
CTTGCAGTTAAGGAGGATGCTATAGAAATACGAGCGATTATGTGGATGGTAGATGAATGCTCAGAAATCTAGTTCCACCATGAAGGTCACAAGTAAGAAAGAATCTTTAACTAATTTGTAAGAAGTAGATGTTCGGCTGAAGAAAGGCTCAGTTGGTGGAAGACTTGAGATTAATTTCTAAAACTCACTCTTTTAAAGGCAGACATAAGTATGTTGGCACACACTTGCAACCCTAGTGCTTACAAAGCAGAGAGAAGCAGGTCCCTGGGGCTCACAGACCAGCACTACTTGACAGGTACCAGGCTAGTATTAGAAAAAGCTCTATGTGCACAAGGAATGCACTGGAAGTTACTCCCTAATCTCCATATGTTCACAGCAATGTGTATCTGCATATACATGTACACAACATACAGATGAACACAAATACATGCACATGGGTATGTATGGACACACACACACATACATACACATGAGTGTGTGTGCGTGTGCACTCCCATGAACAGAGGCAGTTCAAGTTCAAATAAAAAATAAATAATGACTAAACATGAGATCTTGGTGATTGAAGGCACTCCAGCAGGAATATAAAGCCTGCCTCAGTTCTCAGTGCAGACTACAGACTACAGCAAGTCATCATGTTGACTACCGGGAACCTTTCTTACCTTTTGTCTTGATATCTTGATGCTTAAGGATGATACACAGATTAATAGAAATGCGTTAATTTAAGAGGTAAGAGCTAACCAGTAAGAAGCTAGAGCTAATAGGCCAAGCAGTGATTTAATTGGAATAAAAGGACATGCACCTGTCTTTCTGTGAAAGTTACATTATTCTACTTAGTTATTAGTAACTAATTAATTAGAAGCTTTCCAAACCTCTCACCTCAGTATGGAATATGTAAACATCACAACTGGAAAACAGATGATGACGGCTCTGTTAATCCAAACAATTTATACTTTTATTATTTGTAGCTTCAGTTAATGTAAGAATGCTTTAACAATGTAATTTGCATTCTTAGTCATTTAATTTGTTGCATGTTGAAATGAAATGACTAATTTGAACTTTGATTAATTTGAAAATTAATCAAATTTGCTAGATCAGGCTTAAGTACCCTTATTTTAGAACACTGCTTATTACTTACACTGCTGGATTAATCACCTGTGAGAAAAATATTTTTAATAAGTATTTTAGTATTTCTTGATCCTGTATTTTAGGAATCCTACTTTCCAAGCGTCACGCCTTACTTTTGGGGTGTAATTAATTGTTCTTTACTCCACTTCATCTGTGTCAAAAGCTTGTTTGAGAATTAAGTGAGATCATGTATCTAACGCAGGTAAAACAGCAGAGTAAGCACTGAGCAAATATAAGATACTACTGAGTAAATATAAGGTAGAAAAGTCTGTCTCTTGGAACGTGCAAGATACCTCAGCCAATAGTGTTGCCACCAAGCCTAGGGACCTGAGCATGATCCCAGAAACTCACACAGTGGAAGTTGAAAATCAACTGTCACACTGCCTCCACAAATGCTTCATGGCATGTGCACATGCACACACACACACACACACACACATGCACACACACATGTACGCACACACATTCACAAAATAAATAAAATGTAATAAACAATTTCTAAAACAAATCTGCTATTTTGATTATTTTGTAGTCTAGTTTGTGCATATTATTGTTAGGGGTAATTATTTCAGTTCAAATTCCTAAAAGTAGTTAGGTTATACAGAGAGTAACCAGAATAATTTCCAAGCCCAGCTCTAAGTAATTATAATATACACATAAGGGTATGATTATGTGTACACACACAAAAAAATAAATGAAATGAATATGAAAAGGATCCTGGAATGCTAAAGCTCTATATATTCGTCTGTGTTTGGGAGAGGGCGGAAGGGAGTGTGTGTATGCATGTGCAGTAATATACCCATATATTCATCTGTGTTTGGGAGAGGGGGGAAAGGGAGTGTGTGTGTATGTGTGTGTGTGCGTGTGCAATGATATAC